>CM061070.1:120833606-121167295 GCA_030762895.1 Sophora flavescens
ACCCCCAGGCCGTGATGGGCTCTGCTTGACTCATTTTTCTTACTTTTCAAGCTCCGACTTCATGCAAACTCCAAATTAACTGGTCTCGAGCAATTTAATCATCAATTCCTACACACAAGCACCACAAAACCACCTTACCCGTTCCAAGGTAAAAACTAACAAATATCAAATAAAAAATGTCTAATCTACATGAAAATGCATGCAAAATGGTGAGGAAATATGAGGTGCAATCACACTCATCAAACTACCCCAAGCTTAAGATTTTGCTTGTCCTCAAGCAATAACTAAGGCCAGAAAAGATAAACAATCGGAGCATGGACAATGAATCAAGAACCCGAGTAACAAATCCAAGTAACAGGCATATCCAAATAAGTAACCAAGAGATAATCAAATTCAAGTCCAATTAGAAGCTTAGGTTCCCTAAATTCATGTTTCTCACCAATTTGGGCACTCTTCTCACCTCACTTAAGTGTTTCAGGACGTATGACAATTCGCTCAATTTCCTTAAGGAAGGTATCCTACCATAAGCTTGACTATTAACCACATTTCTACTTTATTAATGAAAACACATGAGAATCAATAGGTCTTTTATTTTGGTTGTAATGGGGCCATGGGATTAATTGTTAGGTGGGGAAACCAATAAAAGGAAAATTCAATAAGGATAAAGAAAATATCAAACAATGCAAAGCATGACAACCTTCTAAAATACCTTTTTGAGCTTTAATTCACTTTTCCACCTTTCTTTCTTTCTTTCTTTTTTTCTCATCCCCCTATCCATTTTTTTTTGTTTATTTTTTTTTCAATTTGGAGAAGGGGAGATTTCCAATTTAAGAGAAATATTTATCTATTTTGATAACTTTTCCATCCCACAACTTTTCAAACCACCTTTTTGCCCTTTTTTACAATACTTTAAAAGGTGTCATACCAAGCATCATTCATCAAAATCAATCAAGGTATCAAGAAAATCATTTTATTCTATTAGGCTCAAAATTGGGCAACTAAGGGGTAGCATTTAATCAGTCAAAGCTCAGAAGGTCAGAAAAATACCTAGTTCCTCAATCATTTTCAAATATGTTTTCAAAAATTTCTAAGTTTCAAAATGGTTTCAAGTCAAGTTCTAGCGAATACAATCCAAGAGAAAGAAAACACTCAATCACAAATAATGGGGTAAATTTAGTGAGTACCCCTTTTAGGCTAAAAAATATCACATTTATTAGTTTGAAATTAATGAGAAACACAGATTCAAGGAACAACATGCTAATTATCAACTATCAAAAGATCATCTCAAGTATTTTTATTTTTAGCCTATCACAAGAATACAAAAAAATTGGGTTCAAAAATTCACTGTCTCAATTCATTTTGCAGAAAGTTCCCACAATTGGATGCATACTCTAAGCAAGTGGCGGTCTAATGATGTGATCATGCAAAAACTACATCTAAAATGAATGCAACATGAAAAATACAAAATGCAAAAAAAATGCAAAAATACCCCTACCCCAAGCTTAAAAACTTACATTGTCACCAATGTAAATATTCAAGTCGGAGGGAGGATAAAAAATAAATAAAAAAATGGAACAACTCACTAAGGTGGTGGTGGGTGCTGGTTGCTGGGCCTTGTCACGGCTGTGATAGACATCAAGGCTAGGCCATTATCACTTCTGATCTCCCTTTTTTTGTTGAAATTGCTCCATCACAGCCATGATGGCCATCAGGGCTAGGCCATGATCTCCTCTGACTTCATTTTTCCATGCCTTTTTGCTCTTCCTTCATAACCTGAAAATACTTGGAAAAACCATCAATTTGTGATCTTTCTCCTCTAATCTTTTCAAATTATTCAAAACAAAAATAAAAACAAATAGTAAGGGAAAGAAAGCTTGAGTTGCCTACCAAGAAGCGCTTATTTACGATCTTAAGCTTGACCATACTCCCTTCAATCAACCGGGATCAGCTGGGCTTGGAAGTGAAAGAACACCTCTCTTCTAAGGAAGTCTTTCAAAGAGCCTATATTGTTCATATAGCCACATGCGCTTTCGCTTTGTTCTTTTCACTCTGAGTTTCATGGCCTTACTTCCTCTCGGTGGAAGTTTTAACTCCACATGTTGAGCAACTCCAATTTCATCATTATTTGGTGCATCATTTGTCATGCAAATTTTGGGAGTTGCTTCCATGTTAAGCTATTCCTTCACCTTTGGAGGCATTATCTCAATTCTGCACACATGATTCTCAAAATGAGGGTTGTTATATGAGTTAGTCAAATAAAAATCCACCATTCCTTTCATTACATTCAAGGAGAGCTTATCATTTTTTACATCTATTATTGCTCCAGCTGTGGCCAAGAATGGCCTTCCAAGAATGATAGGGAATTTAGAATTCCCATTCATATCTAACACCATGAAATCAGTAGGAATGAAAAATTCACATACCTTTATAGGGACATTCTCTAGTATGCCTAGAGGGTTTTTAGTGGAGTCATCCACAAATTGTAAAGAGAACTTGGATGGACTCAATTCCATGGTTCCTAACCTCTCAAAGTGGGTCACATAAGGCATGGTCTATTTTCACTTCTCCAATTGAGCAAGCAATAGAGAAACTTCCTGGATCTTTTAGTTTAGGAGGCATATTAGTTTTTACCATGACATCATGCTCCTCAATTAAGCTCTCAGTCTCTTTTTCTACTTGTTTTTTCTTGACTAGCCTTTGTGGGAAAGGTATTGGGGGTTGGTAAGGTGGTGTAGGGACATACTTTGGTTCTATATCTTCTTGTTCACTCATGTCCACCTCACATTCCACGTCATTTTCAACTACCCAAAGCTTATCATCCCTCAAGTATATAGCATTACAGTGCTCATTGGGATTAACTTCGGGTTGTCCTGGAAACGTACCCTTAGTTCTAGAATATGTACTAGCTTGTTGGGCAATCTGGGTTTCTAACATCTTATTATGGATGGATAAGTTATCTACCTTAGATGTTAACTCCTTTATTTCCTCATTGACTGCCCTACCTTGTTGCCTAAACTCTTCATTTTGCTTTGTTTGAGTTTCAACAAAATTTTCCAAAAGAGACTCAAGTTTAGACTTTTGTACCCGAGGATACCCCGATGCGGGTTTCCTATTACCTCGACCTTCTTGGAATTCGTGGTTCAATGTGTTATTGTAGTTCTCTAGGAGAGATAAGGGCTATTCTTCCTTCCTTGGTTGTAAGAATTTGGGGGAACATAGTTTGGTAACTTCGAGTTCGTGTCATAGAAATTGTGACAAGAGTTCACTTGTTCCTCTGAAGCACCGGATCCAGGAGCACTACCATGTGGGCACTCCATCATGTTATGTCCCTGCATACCACAAATCTCACAAACAACATTAGTAGTTCCTATTGAACTTACGTTAGCTTTTTCAAGCTTATCAAAGAGTTTACTCAATGAGTCAACTTTAGGCATAATAAAAAATTACCATTCATTTCAAACTTACCCCCCGAAAGCTTTTTCGGGTTATTACATCTTTCTGAACCCCATTGGTGATAGTTGGTGGCTACGTTCTCAATGATCTCAAATGCTTGAGTCAGTGGTCTATTCATCAATGCTCCACCAGCTGCGGAGTCAAGTGACACCTTCGAAGAATATTCCAATCCATTGTAGAAGGTATGCAATAAAAGCCAGTACTAAAGCCCATGACGTGGGCAAGATTCTAGCAATCCCTTGTAACGATCCCAAGCTTCGGATAAGCATTATCCGTCCTTTTGGAAGAAGCCGGTGATCTGAGTTTGTAGGTAAACGGTCTTGGATGGTGGGAAGAATTTTTCCAAGAATGCCTGCTCCAGTTGGTCCCATGTTGACAAAGTATTAGCAGGCACTGAATTCAACCAAGCTCTTGCCTTTCCAGTCAGAAAGGAGGGGAATAACCTCAAGCGGATAGCATCAACTGGAGCTCCTTGAATCCTAGTTATATCACAAAATTCCAGGAATATCTCCACATGATTAGTTGGATCTTCCAAGGGTAATCCTCCAAATTGATGTTGCCTAATCATGCCAATTAATTGAGGCGATATTGTGAAGTTTTATGCCTCAATTTCCGGCCTAGCAATCACAGTTCGCAAACCCCTTGCATTTGGGGTTGCGTAGTCCTTCAATGGTTTGGTATCTGGTTGATCGGCCATGAGTGGGATGGGGATCAACTTTTCTCCCGCTCTTTGTCTTTGTAGTCTCCTAAGTCTATGAAAGTCGTTTCGATCTCGGGGTTATTTTCAATAAGAGTTCCAAGACTTTGGGATATTTGTATAAAAGAGAAAAATACCTGCAAAAAGAGAGATAGATACACTAGAAAAATTAAAAAAAAAATTCAGAAAAATCAATTTAAAAATTAAATTGAAATTCAAGAAAGCACAGTCCCCGGCAACGGCGCCAAAAACTTGATAGCATGAATCTGCAAGTGTACGGTTTCGTCGTCAAATAATAAAAAGATCGAACCCACAGAGACCGTGATCTTGAATAATAGTTAATTATTAAATCAATTAAACTAAATAAGGAAGGATTTGGTTTTTGAAATAAGAATCAAGTAACAAATCAATTATTAAAATCGTAATCAAACAAAAAAGGAAAGTAAATCAATTGGGGTTTTCAAATTAAAGAAGAATTTCCAGGAATTGGGTTACCAACAAGACCGCTTATGCTACTAAATTGATTACCCCTATGTTAATTATCAAGATGCTTTGAAGGTGAATTTATCCTAATATAGTTAATGTTCCCTTCGAGATACAAGAAACGTGCCCAATTAAACCAACCCCTACTCTCGTGGTAATTGTATTTAAATTGGACCCATTGAGGTTTGTGACAATTCAATGAACCCTTGAAGGACCGCTTCTAATTCTCATGATTTAAGTCATAAGTTCAATCCCTATAGATCCAATACCTAGGTTCACTTCTCAATTCATCCCTGAAATATCTAAGACATGTAAATAAGTGCGCACCAAACTCACAAGTAATTATAACAATAGGAATTAAATCAAAAGCAAATTGAAATTAACAAAGGGAAAACATCAATTCATAACATAAAACAATTATTGAGCATAGCCCCAATTCCTATAAATAAAAGAACTACTCAAGCATTGCCATGGTCATAGCAATCTTGATTAACAAAAACATAAAAAATCCTAAGAGAAGAGAAGAAATTGGAGAAGAAGAGAAATCCTAATTTTTGCCAAATGTAGCAAATCAGCAAATCAAATTCTAGATTTTTCACGTCACGGCCAGGCCATGACCAATTCTGACTTGGACAGCTTGGACTGGTTGGCCTGTCACGACCGTGATGGCCATCACGGCCTAGCCGTGACAGGTTCTGACTTTTGAATTCTTCATTTTCTTCAGTCCTATGCGATCATGGCCGTGATACTTGTCACCCCCAGGTCGTGATGGTCTCTGATTGGCTCATTTTTCTTGCTTTTCAATCTATGTCTTCATGCAAACTCCAAATTAACTGGTCTTGAGCAATTTAATCATCAATTCCTGCACACAAGCACCACAAAACCACCTTACCCGTTCCAAGGTAAAAACTAACAAATATCAAATTAAAAATGTCTAATCTACATGAAAATGCATGCAAAATGATGAGGAAATATGAGGTGAAATCACACTCATCATAATGCTGTCATTGAAGCACTGAATGATCCAAATGATGACATAAACATCAGTAAAGACATGGACATGGATGGCCAAAATGAAGATCTAGCTGATATTATCGAGGGATTGGACAATTGTGGCGAAGGAATAGCCCAACCTTTATCAGATAGGTCAGGGTCAGACGATGAGAGTGACTTAAAAAGAAATTATGGCAGAATGGTTGGAGGTGCATTCTTGGATGAGGACTCAGAAAATGAAATCATACTGAAACCGGGGATGAAAATGAAGATAGGGTTGATTTCGTTTATCCCAGCATAAAATGAGGGATATCTCGAAGTTGATTTCTCCGACGGTGAAGATGTTGTCAACAATGATAGAGATCTGGGTGATTTTTGGATGTATGTCCAAGAAAACTTGGTTACTGTGTTTGATAATGTGACCTGTTGTGACGCCGGCAAGTGTACCGGGTCGTCGCAAGTAATAAAGATAACACGGTAAGTAATTACCGAGGTCGAACTCAGGGATTGGGCTACCAATTCGACTAATCCACGGGAAATCCGATACGTTGGTCAAGTGAAGAAAGTGGTTGAGAGAGAGATTAATATCGCAATTCAAATAAGAAATCGATTAAAGCTAAGGTGATTAAATTCAGAAATTAAAATATCCAAGGTCTCAATTCCACCTACCCAATCATGTATAGTACCCAAGTGATGATGTATTCCTCCCTAAGTTCAATTATAATGTCAACCGGGACCCCCAAATTCTCCTATATCCACTGTCGTGCTCAATAGGACGTATTCGACGATTGGATTAATTACTTGTTCTGTCTCATAACCCTAATCTCGAATTCTATTAAACCTTGTTCCCTATATGGTTGCACTAATCAAATAAATCCACGGTCGTGCTCATTATTCAATTAATGATTCCAATTCAAGTTCTAAAACGCGACTCGCCGTTCGGCCTCAAACACGTTAACTAGTTAATCACGCAACACATATGATCAACGCAATCAAAACAGAATTGGAAAACATTCATAAGAGAAGGGGAGAAAAACATACATCACAAGAACACTACACCGCCATGGGTGGCTTCATTGATCCCTCGGACGAGGGGATTAGTTCCTCATGCCCGTGACGACGCACAAACAATCGGCAATAATCTCCATAATAATAAACTAAAAGAAGAAAAGAAAGAGAAAGGAGACGCAGCTCCAGAAACAAGGATTCGCACACAATCTGATCTAAACAGTGGCTAACAACTTCATACCTAATTCTGATCTGAGACAGCCTTTAAATAAGGATTCTGTTTCTCGCCCGCTCGCGGGGCGAGCTTACTCTCGCGACGTGAATTTTAGTTTTGGGGCGCATTCAAGTTTGGATTTTCGCGAGGCGAGGGTGTGTTCGCGGGGCGAGTCTTCCAACTTCATCTGTCACAGTCGTGACATTCATCACGGCTGGGCCGTGATGGTCTCTGTCTTCCAGGGTCTTCAGGCTCTCGCGAGGCGAACTTTCTATCGTGGGGCAAGACTTCAAACCTAAATTTGTCACAGCCGTGACCTTAATCACGGCTATGCCGTGATAGTCTCTGTCTTGCAGGTCTTCAGACTCTCGCGAGGCGAGATGCTTTCGCGGGGCGAGATTCAATTCTAGGCTGTGACCTTCATCACGGCTAAGCCGTGATGGTCTCTGAATTCCAGGTCTTCATGATTCGCGTGGCGAGCAGACTGTTCGCGGGGCGAACCAGAGTGATGACTGTTTCTGCTTTATCTGATGTTCAGGCTCGCGAGGCGAGCATCCACTCGCGAGGCGAGCATCTCCAGAAGTGCTTTTTCCACTGCTTCTTGACTTTCCTTGACTCCCGGAGCTTCACTTATTGACCTGAAAACACCAAAAGCAACCAAAAGCATAATTCTATCCAAAATAAGCTAAAAACTACACAAAAGACGCAAAACGAGTCAAAGTCCAACTTAAGAACAAAACAAGGCAAATTTGGGCGAAATCGAGAGTGAACTCGAATAATTTGCACAAAAACCACGGTCCATCTAGTTATAAAACTAGATAAGCCAAAGGCTTATCATGGCCCAGTTGGAAAAGCCTCCAGATGAGCAGAGAAACCATTTGAGGCCATTGCATGTGAAGGCCATAATAGATGGAAGACCTACCAATAGGGTTTTAATTGATGGAGGAGCCGCTGTGAATCTGAGGCCAAGAGCAATGTTCAGAAAGCCGGGGAAGGATCAGTCAGATCTAATCCCAACAGATATGGTTGTCACTGATTTCAGTGGCAAGACTTCTCCGTTAGATGGGGTCATCCTGTTGAATATTCAAGTTGGCATTGTCAAGAGGATGACACTATTTGTGATAATTCCAGCCAAGTCAAGCTACAATTTATTGCTTGGAAAGGACCGGATTCATGCAGTAGGAGCAATTCCGTCAAAGGTGCACCAGAAGGTGGTCCTGTGGAATGCTCAAGATCAAGTAAGTTAATGAGAAAATTCGATGGCGTAGTTGTCAAGTATATCCCCAGAGAGTTAAATCAAGAGGCTAATGAGTTAGCTCAAATAGCTTCAGGATACAAGATATCTCAAAAGACTTTGTCGGATCTAATGGAAATTAGAGAGTTATTATATCCATTGGAAGAAAGATATGTTTTGGTTAATGATGTAATCCTGCCTAATGACTAGAGGTTGCCAATAATTGAGTATTTGGAGAATCCAAGTCAAAATGTAGATAGAAAGATAAAATATAAAGCATCGAATTATACAATGCAGGGTGGACTATTACATAGGAGGTATGTCGACGGAACTTTACACAAGTGCCTAAGTGAGCAAGATGCTTATTTGGCTTTGTCGGAAGTCCATGAGGGCATATGTGGAGCCCACCGGGCAGGAGATAAGATGAAATGGGTACTTCGACGTAGTTTGATGTATTCGCCAACCATGGTTAATGATTGTATTATGTTTACCAAGTCTTGTGAGCAATGTCAGAAACATGGCCATATATAAAACGTTCCGGCCAATGAGCTATATTCTATTGTCATACCTTGGCTGTTATGAGGATGGGCTTTGGACTTAATTGGCCAAATACATCCTACTTTGTCGAAAGGACATTAATTTATTTTGGCTGGAGTTGATTATTTTACCAAATGGGTGGAAGCAGCTTGCTTTAAAGCAGTTACCTCTCAAGATATAATTGACTTCATAGAAAATCACATCGTCTGTCGGTTTGGTATACCGCAAACCTTGACAACTGATCAAGGGTTAGTTTTTACTGGTAAGAAAATTGTAGAATATGCTAGTTCTAGGCATATAAAAATGCTTATGTCTACACCATATTATACATAGGCCAATGGCCAAGTTGAGGCTATCAATAAAATTATTATTAGCCTTATAAAAAAGCATGTGGGTCGACAGCCTAGAAATTGGCATAACACTCTTGATCAAATACTATGTGCATATAGGAATTCGCCTAGACAGTCGACGGGGACATCACCATATAGGTTAATGTACGGGCATGATCCTGTATTACCTGTCGAAATCAATCTTCAATCAACTCGCATTCAAAGGCAAGATGACTTGCCTGTCAACCAATATTGGAATGCAATGTTGGACGAGTTGGATGAGTTAAGTGATGAGAGGTTGGTTGCATTGGAACACTTGATTCGACATAAATAAATAATTGCAAGATTCTATGACGGTCGAGTTAAGTTTAAATCATCTAAAGTGGTTGATTTAGTGTGGAAGGTCATTTTTGCCCATGGACAAAAGCTGTCGAGATTATTGCAAATGGTCACCAAAGTGGGAAGGACCATTTAAAATTTCCAAAGTCTTTACTGGGAAAGCTTATGCACTTGTCGACATTGATATTGGCTTAAGAATTAAGTCGATTAATGGCAAGTATTTGAAAAAGTATAAACCGACGATGCTAGAAGGAAAAATTGATAGTAAATGAGATAGATCATAAGGTTTATTCATTGATTTGGTAAAAACAAAAGTTGAAGATTACAAGATGATTGCTTGACAAAATAAAGTTGACAAAAGGAAAAATCTACATCTATTGAGTTTTGTCTGAAGTGATGGTAAGGGCCAATTGATCCCATGCATAGGAAAGATTAGTTCTGTCAGTAACATCAGCATCATATACAGGCTGTAAAGTGTGAAGTTTGCTAACCACGGTCTCAGCTTGTTTTCCAAGCTCCATATACTCGTTGTAAATGGCCCTAACATTTTCTTTACTCTTTTCCAAAGCCTTATCAAACTTAGCACACTCCAAATCTGTCAGTTCAATCTCTGCCATCAGCCTCATCCGATATTCAAAGAGAGCTTCCTTGGTATGGGCTCCTGTCGAGATAAGTTCAAGCTCTTTCTACTTGGCGGACTCGAGATCTTGGAACTTAGCTAAAAGCCCGTCCTTAGATTTTTCCTCCTCTTCAAAGGAAGGAATGACAAAAGTCATCATCTCCAGCTTGCCAGAAAGCACTCCCAAAATCGGTAGATCGAAAGGAAGTGGGTACGACTGGCCATGGGAATATTGGTGTGAAGAGGGGTAATTTCCTTAATTAATCTCGACAACTCTTGTTGAATGTCAGCATCAGAGTAAAGAGTGTTGAAAGAGTTGTCAAGAAGGACTTTTAGCTCATTCATAAGATTGACAACCCGAGAATCACTGGAGTCATGCTGGGTCATTGAGGAGTTGGCAGAAATGTGGATCCCTTTCGACTGACTTCCTCCAGCATGTTGATCCAAGTGTTGAAGTGAAGGACTGGCTTGAGTTCAAGAGATTTTTCATTCTAGAATTTGACTGGAGGTGCAGGTAAAGAGATAGGAACAGATTCAGCCAGCAAAGCATCCATGTCGATATCCTCATCTGGAATCTCGATCATAGTGACAGCTTCCACTGGTTTGTCGACTCCAGGAGTTAAGGTTGGAGTAATTAATGCGTGCTGCCGAGGACTGAGGGGCACTTCCTGGTTAGATTCAGGGATTGGGGCATTTTCTGTCAAAACCTCAACCCCAGTAGCCATGCTTTCCAAATTTTCGTAGAGGAGGCAAAGGGAGAAGAAAGTCACAATGTTGATGTGATTGCAATTTAAGAAGAGTAAGGAGTTGTTGTTTCAAGTTTCAAGAAACCTATAACGTTATGATTATCCCTATTAAGTAGGGATATGATTAAATTGATAAGATTTAATCCTGTGTGAATTAAATATGGAATTTCGAAGGTTTGTTGAGAATTTGAAAATTCAAATTTTTCTATTCTTTCGGACAAGGCCGTCAAAAAGCAAAACTTGGGGGGCATCTGTTAGGGGTGAAATTTCTGATTATTGACGGATGCATTTCGACAGGCTGACGAAGGAATCAGAGTAATGACTAATATTTCTAAGTGTAGAAAATATTTAGTTGACAAGAAAATGCTGGTCGACGGAAAGGATAAATTGGTAACCAAGCTTTTTGGCAAAGTATTAAGAAAAGTTGTCAAACGTACAGAGAAGTGTGAAAATGGCTAAGTCCTCAAGACTAACAAGGCATTAGAAAGACAAGTTGTCAAGCAGCTAGACCGTTGAAGACAATTGAGTTGATATGGAGCGGTTCAAGAAATTGAGCAGTTATCAGAGTTGTTTGACAAACAGTTTAAATTTGAAGTATAGAAAACTGTCAAGATATATACGTGGCAGTCATTAAGATAGGAAGTTAGTAATAGGTAGTTACTTTATTTGCCTATAAATACTAGTAAGCACAATGTAAATAAGGTTGGAAACTTGAAACATCATACACGTCTCGATCACACAGCAGACTGACAGATTAACTCAAGTATTCCTTCCACCCTGTTATCATCAATACAATGTTCAATTTCAACACAATATTGGTTCATTTCCTTCAAGTTCTTCATACACTTTCCAGTTTATTCATCATGTTCTTCATATTCTTTCAATAACTTTCGTTATTTTTCTACACTTCATGCTTGTTTAATCAAGTTTTCCTTTACTCTAATATTATAAATAGTTCCTAGTTTTTGACATCTTTTACTTAAATTAACATTTCCATTCGTTTCTATTCAATTTCCCAAAAATTGTTCTTCATCAACTTTAATAAATAACTAACTTTTCTATATTAATTCGTTTGTAGTATTCTTACATTTCAAATCTAAGTCGGTTATCTAGGTCGGTTACTGGATGTACATCCTACATATCTCAAACTCAAAGAAGATTGATGGATAAACATCCAAGTACTCACTCCTTCTTTCTTATTTCAATTCAGTAGTGAAAACCCAGTGCAATACTTGTTTATTTCATTCAAGTTCTTTACTTGTTCTTCATTATTTCCAGCATTTCTTTTATGTTCTTCCTTTAAGTTCATTTACTTTTCGTAAATAGTATTACTTAGATCCTATTTTACTTAACTTTTCTTTCAAACTTCTGTTTCTTTTTATTAGTTATTCAGTATAATTAGGAAGTTATTTTCCAATCTAGAAAATGCTTCTTACTTTAAAATTCAAATTGTATTTTCAAATTCAAATCTAAGTGTTTACAACTTTCAACTTCGTCAATATTTTTTCTCATTTAACTTAGCATTAGTCTTTGCTAGTATATTACTAGATTTGACTAAAACTGTCAAATTTGTACTTGGCAGACATTACATTCAAAATAGCACATTCTTGACGAGATTACCGCATAACTCGTAGGTCTCATACTCATTTGATCTTCAATTATTTGTCACGAAGGAATTTTGGTCAAGAACCAAAAAAAACCACATTAACACATATTAACAAGGCTTGCCCTAATGTTTTTTAAATTTTCATTTGATTTAATGCAGCATCAGCATGATTGTCACAGTTCTCTTTAAAAAATGCAAATCTTTAGTTTTTCTGTCATCATCCTTCAAATCACTCTTCTCTCATGTTTACTACTGCACGTACGTATCACTTGCGTATCATTGTTTTATTTTGCCTCCTTTTGGTCATTCCATACACTTTAACCATGTTAGATTTTCTTTTTTAATTTAATGAAGTGAAAAAAAAAAAAGACTAGCTCCAAACACTATCCAAAAGAATCTCAATGGAGGTGAATCAACAATCAACCATGCCTTATTAATAGAAGCACGAAATATTATTGCCTTTTTAAAAGATTGGTCTAGAAAGATATATAGAATAATTTCAGGTTTGAAGAGTATCTATTAATTTAACTAGTAATCACTTTTAGGGGAATTGAAAATAAAAAACAGTATAAAAATGTTTAATTGAGAGGAGACACATGATACATCCTTCGTGTTTAAGTAGAAAAGAGGAAGGAACATTATTTATTATTATCAATTATAAACGCTTCTAGAAGCCAATTGATCATGAAGACAATGATGAAGCTTCCCAACTTTGAGCCAGAGAATGGCAGCTTTGCAGCATTGGGGTTAGATAAATCTATCTAAAGTATCACTATCACATATCTCAACGTGGTTTGACTTGGATGACTCCCAGGAGAGTCAAACTTATTTTCGTTTTTAATATAGGAAGCTTCTCTTCTTGATCTAGCTATTTAGCTCAGCGTGACTCGGAATACTCGTTGGTAATAATGATTATATATTTCGATTTTAAGGATTAAGAGCATCATCATCCACAATGTACTCAAAATATTAAACCTTAATTGTTTCAAAAATTGTTTAATTACTTTGTCTTTGTTAATTGTTTTGAGTTAATTTAATATCAATGTGGAACATCAATTGCGGTGATAGGGAATTAACTGTGTCTCTCGTGTGTCTGTATGTGTGTGTGTGTTTTTGTTAAACAAGTGTGTCTCTCGTGTTAATTAATATTTGCTTAATCGTGTTAAATTAATTTTTGGATAGTTTTCTTTAATCTTAAGTCTAAGCCTGAGTAATTTAAGGAGATTGACTTGACGAGTTGGCGTATTCCTTATTTTAATTACTTTTGGGTTGAATTCCTTATTTTATATTTAGGAGAATTAATTCCTCTAATTTCACCAAATGCATATGCATTTTAAAGTAATGTGATTTTTCAGGTAAGAGAAGAAATAAAAAAAGATAGAGAAAGAAAGAGTTTAATAGGAATTTTAACTATTTATAAGAAGACATAATACACAATTTTTGAATATGTCGATAATTGTTTATATCGAACTATAGGTTAGCATAACTAATGCATATTTAACTTCTTAAATTGCGTAAAAAAACCTCCTTAAATTTTGTAAATATGCATTAGTTAAACAATAATTGACAATTTGACATATTCAAGAATTGTGTGATGTTTCTTTCCTCTTCTCCTATTAGAGGGACTGTGACACACAAGAAGGGGTGTTCGCGGATTGGATTGGATCGATTTTGAACTAAAAAGTCATCCGATCCAATGATAAAAATATCGTGCGGTTTGGATTTGATCGATTTGTTTCCTTAAAAAAATCCGATCCGATCCGATCCAATCAAATGCGGTTTGGATTGGATTGGATAATTCGATTTTTGTCATACTTTATTTTTTTTCTAATATCAAGTGTCATTTCTACTTATTTAATAGTGGATAAAAGATAATCTTCATTTAATTTGAGAGTTTGAGAAGAAAAAAATTATTGATATTTTTCAACACGTTCTTTTATATTAATTATCTATATCTACTCCTACTTATCCTATTTTTTTCTTTGAATCGGCTACAAATAAATTATAGCTAATTTTTTTTCAAATTTACTTAATTGTTTTCCTATTTTTCATGATTACTCAATCAAATATATATATGCTATGTACCAAAACTTTTATTAAAATATAACTTCAAGCCATTAATATTTATTCTAAATAGTCTTATATATGTCATTCCAACCAAAATATTAAAGAGAACGAGTGATATAAAAGTATGAAGAATAATGTTTAAGTATGAGTAATACTATAATTTCAAAAACAATAGTATATGTATATAACAGATGGGTTTGGATTGGATTGGATTTGATTGGATTTCACTATAGGATCCAAAATCCGATCCAATCCAATAAAAAAAAATTGCGGATTTTTCGGTTTTCGGTTTTTTCGGTTTTCGATTTTTCGGTTCCGTTTTTGCGATTTGGATCGGTTGATGAACACCCCTACATACAACTACTAACTATAACTAACTATAAGTGTTTCCATCGTTTGTGTTATTACGGAAATCAACACTATACCAATGAAAAGTAAATATGCACACGTTCACATTCAGGTTGAATCTATGTTAGTTAAGGAAAGTAAGCAAAGATGTTCGTTGCAATTCTTAATTAAGCACTTATTTAATAATTATTTTTTAAATAAGCTAAAAAAGTTCATTTTCATAAACTTCTTTAATAAGTTTATTAAAATAAGCTAAATTGAGCTTATATGAATATTAAAAATATTCTCACAAACTATTTGTCTAAATATATTTTTATAACTTATTTTCATAAATTCAAATAAGTTCTATATAATTTTTTTTAAAATAAATATAAATATGAGATTTTAGGAAGCGAGAAAGAGCTTCAACTTGAGGGCACCAAATTCCACAATGGGAAATTTTGCACTACACAAAGAGGAATATATCCTTATGAGAGCGAGGACAAAAATTATTTAATATTGTGTGATTATTTTTCTCTCCCTTTCTTCTCTAATTGTTCTGCACTTGCTATCTTTAGTCATCCACTAATAGACTTTGGCAACGTTGGTTTGCCAAAAATACTAACACTTAGTGTTTAGTGGATGGAAAATTAGTCCCGTTCGGTAACCGTTTTTAAAATTAGTGTATAACGTTTTTTAACTAGCGTATAGCATTTTTTTCGGACGCTACTTAAAATAGCGTTTGAACTTATATAGCATATAACGTATCAATTTTTCTTCCATTTTTATCCTTACTATCTTAATTAAATTCCTTACTTATTCTTCACTAACAAAATAAAATATTAATATAAATCTTTAAAATTGATTTGTTAGAATTAATATCACTATTTAAATTTATATTTAAGATAAAAAACAGAAATTATATTTTTATTTATAAAAAATCGTATAAAAATCATATCAATATTATTTTTTATTCCATATTATTTATAAAAATAAATTAATATTTTAATCTTTGAAATGATAAATAATTTAAAATAAATTAAAGTGTTAAATTGATAATTAGTTTAAAATAAATAATATAAATAATATATATATATATAAATACATATATATAACTTATATAAAAAAATACAAACATGTCATTTTATGTAATTTTACATTAATCAGCTAGCCCAATCGGTAGTTTTACCAAACACTTCAAATCAAATCTGCTAGTTTATCCGTTATTCGTTATCCGCTATACGTTATCCACTAGCTTATCCGCTATCTGCTAGTTTTTACCAAACAGAGCCTTTGTGTTGGTCCTATATGGACATGATTCTTAATGTCATCTAATTCTATAATAAAGAGATGCATTTCCAGCACTCTTAATGTTAGGGGTGTTCACGGGTCGGTTTGGTTTGGATTTGCGTGGAAAACAAATCCGAACCAATCAAAATCAATTGGTTCGGTTCGGTTCGATTCGGATTTGTAATTTTTTGTCATGAAATCCAAACAAAATCAAACCAATCAAAAACGGGTTGGTTCGTTTTGGTTTGGTTCGGACCCAAAAATATTGAAAAATTATAAATATTAAATATATAAAAAAAATTGAAGCAATGCGCCTAGCACAATTCATTGACTATCAAAGAAGCAATACAATGTGATACTTGATAGTAATCATGGTGACTAGCAGTGAATAAAGTCGCTCTAGCAAGTAAATGAGTTACTTTATTCACTTGTCTCCTAACAAAATGTACACCTAAGTTTGAAAAAGATAGTAAAAGTTCATGACAAGCTCTAATAACAACTCCAAACTTAGAGTTGTCATTTTTAGGAGCTTTTAGATTATTGACCACAACTTGACAATCTAACTCAAATAAGACATTCTGGAAATTCAAGTCTTTGACCCAATTCAATGCTTTAAGCAAACCCAGAGCTTCACCTTCAGTAACTAGGAGTAAGGAAGGACCCCATTCAATTCTAGCCAAAACAAAGTTACCAAACTCATCCCTTATACACATCCCAAAACTAGTTCTTCCAAGGTCCTCAAAAAAACTAGCATCAACATTGCACTTTAAACAATTAGAACTGGGAGCTGCCCAAGAGACTATATTAGCACTTGGAACAAGAGGTTGGGTGCCTGTTGGAGCTATCTCATTCGCAAGCTTCCAGTCCATAAAATAAGAGCAAGTTTTTGATTAATGCAAGTGGCTGATTGGTTGGTATTGTGCCAAAGCTTCTCATTCTTGCCAAACCACAAACTCCACAGGGTCATCACAAACTTCACTTTATTATCAGAAGAGAGAGTTGTTAGCAAAGTGAATCAAAGTTCACTAAAGGATTGCGCCTGATATATTAAAGGGAGAATATATTGCCAAAGTTGGTTTTGAGTCCAAGTTGCCACACTGACCCCACAAGTCAACAACACATGCCAAGTATTCTCAATTTCATTCTCACACACTACGCAGGAATGAGGACATAGGACGCCTTTTTGCTAGAGGCGTGATCTAGAGGGAAGAATGTCTCTACAAGCCCTCCAAACAAACAACTTTATTCTACTAGGTACCTTCAAGTTCCAGATTAAATTCTAAGCACCATCCACCTTATACATAGAGCATTTCACCAATCTAGTGATAGCAAGGTGGTAACCAGATTTAACAGAGAAAATACCATCCTTAGTTGCACCCCAAATTAGCTTGCCATCTCTCATAGTATCATTAAGAGGAGTCTTCACAATGGTATTTACTATATCAACTGGAAAAAACTTCTAATAAGAGTTTCATTCCATCACTTAGGCCCTTGGAGCATCAAATCCGCAAGCCTAAGGTGATGGCCTTCAAGTCCCACAGTTTTTGGACACTACAAACACTCTCCATTACGCAGCCATGGTGAGTTCCAAAGAGGGATGATTGAACCAGAACGAATACTCCATCTAAGACCTTGTTGCAAGAGAGGCTTAGAAGTCCAAATACTTCTCCAAGCATAAGAATGATTATGGCCTAATGTAGCTTCCAAAAAAGAGCTCTGAAAAATATTTAGCTTTGAAGACTTTTGTCACAAGAGCGTCGGGATTACAAATAAATTTCTAAGCATGCTTCCCCAACATAGCTAAGTTGAAAACATACATATTCTGGAAACCAAGACCACCCACATATTTAGGAACTGAAAGTTTATCCCAAGATAACCACCTAATACCTTTTGAATCTTGATTTTTTGAGCCCCGCCAAAATGAATTAAGTATTTTTTGGATCTCATCACCAAGGGTAGGAGGAATAAGATACATGCTCATACAGTACAAAGGAATAGCCTGGGCTACAGATTTAATTAGGACTTCCCTCCCAGCCATAGATAAAGTTTTCCCCTTCCAAGAGCTCACCTTCTTCCAAATTCTATCTTTAACATAATTAAAGACTTCTTTTTTATTTCTACCAATGTAATAAGAAAGGCCTAAATATTTACCTCCATGAATACGGCTTTGGAATCCAATAATGCTAGCCAACTCATCTGAGCGTTGGGTGGAAACATTGTTACTGAAAAAGAGAGCCGACTTCTCCAAATTAATTGGTTGCCCCGATGCCAACTCATAAGTGTGAAGAAGAATAAGAATAAGAACAGATGGGCGATAATTGGAGCTCTCCTACAAATTTTGATTCCAAGAAGCTGCCCATTCCTCACCTCATTCTTGATCAAGACAGAAAGGCCCTCGGTACACAAAATATAAAGATAAGGTGAGAGAGGATCACCCTGCTTGAGGCCACGCTTGGGAGTAACTGTACCTGCTTCCTCATTATTCATTAACACAGAATAATGAACCGAGGACACACACATCAACATCCACCTAACCCACTGCTCCGGAAAGCCCATTTTAGCCATGATATCCCTCAAGTAAGACCAGCTAACACGATCATATGCCTTACTGATGTCAAGTTTTAAAGTTGCATCACCCTTGTTACCTTTAGTTTTACATTTCATGTGAAGGATTTCAGTAGCAATTAAAGCATTATCCACAACAGATCTCCCCTTAACAAAAGTGGACTGCTCTTCTGAGAAACACTTAGCAATAACTCTGGCCAGTCTGTTTGCAAGAGTCTCGGAGAGAATTTTGTAGATGATGTTGCATAAAGAAATAGGCCTCAAATCCTTCATTGTTCCCGGATTATCAGTTTTTGGAATAAGAACTATATTTGTTTCATTGATTTCCAAAACAAGCACACCCTCAGCTAGCCAGTGCCTGCAAGCTGTAACAATATCATTACCACAATGGTTCCAAAATCTCTGGTAAAAAGCCACATTTAAGCCATCCGGACCTGGAGACTTAGCCAGATGCATATCAAGAGTAGCCTGCTTAAATTCCTTATCTAGGAAGGGCGCTAGCACACTACAAGAAAAGGTGTATTTACCGACGGAATTTGCCGGTCGGTAAAGTTTCCGACGAAATTTGCTCGTCAGTAAAGTTTTCGACGGCTTTTCCGTCGGAAATGGTGGTGGGAAGACTAAATTTTTGGCACGAAACACTACCGACGGGCTTTTCCATCGGTAAGCGTAAATGAAATTACCGACGGAAAGGCCGTCGGAAATAAAGTCTACGTTTACCGATGGAAAATTCCATCGGTAATTCAGATTTTTGAATTACCGATGGAATTTTTCGTCGGAAATGAAGTCTCTGAATACCAATAGAACGTCCGTCGGTGATTCAAAATCTGAATTACCGATGGAAAACTCAGTCGGAAATTCAAAAATCTGAATTACTGACAGAATTTTCCGTCGGAAATGAAGTCTCCGAATACCAATGGAATGTCCACAGGGAATTCAAAATATCCGAATTACCGACAGAATTTTCCATCGGTAATTCAAAAATTTGCATTACCGATGGAAATGTCCGTCGGAAAAGTTCATTAAATCATAACAGGAAACCCTCCCCCCCCCCCACACACACACACACACATTCCCCTTTCTTCTTCTCTCTATCATTTCTCCCTTCTCCGCCATCTACACCAAATTCCTCTGCCATCTCTGTCAATCACGCCACCGTACGCCGCACGCAGAACTGCTAATGCCGTGAGCTCCGCCGTCCCCTACGTTCGCCACCCTTTACCATCGCGCGCTGTTCAGTCGTCGTCATCGCCATCCATCACAGATCCAAACACGCCCAACCACCACCGCAGTGGCGGCCGCCTAGCTCCGCCACGAACTCAGCACTGCACCGTTCCCCACCATCTTGAACCTTAGATCCGCCCTTCATCACACCTTCTGTTTCACCTCACAACCGCAACTCGTACAAGCCACCTCAGTTCGCACCCCTCAGACTTGCCGCTGCTCGCATCCTTCAGTCTCGCCGCTGCCTCCGCCGCGCCATTTGGCCTTCTCTGTGTAACCACACTTCTTCTCTCACGATGCATGTTGGTAAACCAGAAGCTTCCTTGACCGTCGGTAAAATAAAATTAAAAATAATAATAATTTTAAAAAACTTAATTATCAACGGATTTTTCCGTCGGTAACGTTGCCGACAGACTTTTCCTTCAGTAACGTTTCCGACGGAAAAATCCGTCGGTAACGTTTCCGACGGATCTGGTCTTCCGTCGGAAACCGTTTCCTACGAGCCTGGAATCGACGAGAAGGTGTCCGTCGGAAACGAGCTTTACCGACAGATTTTTGGCGTTTCCGACGGACTTTGGTCGTTGGTAATCCAGCCTTTTTTTGTAGTGGCAATAGATCATTGTCCATATCATTCAATTTCTGCGGAACTAAATTGATAACAGCAACAACTTCATTATTACTAGGCGCAAACAAATCTGAAAAATAATTTTTTGCAAGACAACATAATCCTCTTTGAGTATTAACGGCAAATATATAAAATATTAAATTGTATATATAAAAAATAAAATATATTATTTGTAAACATATTAAACTATTAAAACATTAGAAAATATATAAAAATTACATTATAATAAATAATAATATTAAAAATATATAAAAATTATTAAAAAATAGTAATTGGTTCGGTTCGGTTCGGATCCAGAATCCGAGAACCGAACCAATTATCATCGGATTTGGTTTGGTTCGATTCGGATTGGATCCAAACACCAAAAAAATCCGAACCAAATTTAATTAATTCGATTCGGATTCTCAGATTCAGCGGGCCGATCCGAATCAATGAACACTCCTACTTAATGTCATATAGTTCTGTAATCTTAACACTTGGTTGGACCATGCCAACTATTCCCATTAACATTTCTCATAGTATTACCGGTTACGATCGATGAATTTGATATATTGTCTTAAGATGAACATGAAACAAAACATAATTGTGGGATGGAATGAAATCTAAAACATTAAAAGAAGAAAAGGATATTTTTGTACATAAAATTTTGAATAAAGACACAAACTGGTCCCGACAAAAAAAAGTTACATATTTGGTCCATGATAAATGAAAAATATCAATTTGGTACTCAAGAATCTTAAATATATGTCAAATTAGTCATTTTTAATATTATTTTTAGGAACATTTTGATCCCTATCAAGGACTATTTTAACCAACATTAATTTGAGGATCAATTTAGTATTTTTCATTTATTAGGAACCAAATAAGTCTCCGTGTTTTTTTATTGGGGATCAGTTTGAACCTTTACTCTAAAATTTTTATAGTGCATTCTTACCTTAATTATTTTTTTTAGTTTATACTAATAATAAGAATTTAATTTAGACACACTGTCATTGTAAAGTTTTTTATACCGTGAATCAATAAATTAATCATAAATCACCATACATGTACATGTGATTTTTAATATAGTTATGATAAGATACATTCATTTTTTAATTATGTAACAATTTAGTTTTTTTTTTTGTGAACAATTATGTAACAATTTATGATTTAGTTAATAATGTAAAAAAATATTTATATGATAGTGAATATCAATTAAATTCTCATGATAATCTAAGTTATGCATTTTTTAACAACAAGGCAGAAAAACAAAATAAGTTTTCAAAGGGAATTTTTTTTTAAAGAAACACAACTTGAATAAGGCTTGTATTTCTCTTAAATGTCGTGGGTGTCACTAGTATATGTACTATTAATTATTATAGGCAATTATTCTGAGTTTGCCGGATGTTTGCAAATTATACATTTTGTTATGAGACATGACACATGCTATTGCCCTAATAATAACTATCATTATTCATATTGAAAGTAAGAATTACAAGGACACTAACTAAACGCATGGAAATGGGGGAAGAACATAATTTCCTATTTAACTATTTGATGGTGTCATCCTTAATTAATTTGAGGCCCTTGGGATTTTATGGTGGAATTATTATTATTATTTTTTGTTTGGTTTGATACTCACCCTAATTAGTCATTGGGATCGAGTGAGCCCTCGAAGTATCCTCACGGCTTAGATTCTTTTAACCCGCTATGGGACTAATCTCCGAGTCAGCTGCGCGGTTAGTAATTAAAGTATGGTCAATGGTTGTTACATACCCAATGATCGAACTCGGGCAGAGCTCGAACGATTCGTCCTTAAGTACGTAGCAACGTTAACCACTTGCACTCAACCACTTGGTTTTATGGTGGAGTGATTTATTAACAAGTAATTACAGCTGATTAACCTATCGGCTAAGCCAAAAAACATAAAAGTAAAATCCATCATAATTCGGGTTTTGTTTTTATTATTTATTTTGAATGTTTATGTTTTATTTAAATAAATTTAAATAAATTTAAAGTATGAGATTACAAAATAAAGTAAATTTTTTTTATATGAAAACGGAGATATATTAAATAATAAAAGAGGGGACAAAGTCCCTTACATCATCTAGTAACAAAAGTCCTAACATAGAACAAGGACAATCAACAATATTTAAGAAAAAAAATAACCTGAATAGCCTAAAATCAGCACATAAATTTGTTGTTCTACCTGTATGATTAATCTCGATGCTCCAGTCTTTCAAGCGAACAGGGGACAAAATTTCTTTAACACCATTGAACGTAAGGCTGTGAATACATATATAATTATATGAGTTTAATTGATATATACTGTTAGTGTAAAGTTTTTATACGTCCAATCAATCACAATTCATGGTATGAATGATTTTTAAAGTGATTTGAATAAGAATCAAAGATTTTAAATAATATAACGATTTATTATTGATTGACAATATAAAAAATATTTATACCGACAGTATATACCAATTAAACTCTAATTATATATACCTTCACAGTTCTACTCTGATACTTTTTTTTAAAGCACACAGAGCTGTGCATGTTGTGGTAAATGAATTATGGTCTGTTGCACCTAACCCTGACTTCTATCGCATACACCTAACCTAGTAATTAAATTTTTTTTTGTTTACAATAGTAATTAATTGTTTTAAGATGCTGAATTATTGAAATTATTGTACACAATGACAAATTCTAACATCCTCCCATAAAGTCTTGGAGGATCAGCCCCTCCTGCTTTTTTTACCGGTGACACGATAGGTTACCCGGTTACAAATTAAATTAATCATTTGTTAAACGAGCTGACAGGACATACATTGAAGGCAATTTTTATCTTCATCTATTATTTTTCTTTGCTGTCACAGGAGAAAGTTATGAATCAGAATCATCCGATTTTGGACCGCTCTCCATCAATATCAGATGTCTCAAATTAGTACAGGCATCATCCTATTTGATCAGATGAACCCGATCGGTATCTTATAGCTTCTTGAAGCAATTAAATTTAATTAGGAGAATTGTAATAAACACTTGAAGTATTGCTTTCAATTTCTTGTTCTTATATATATTCCATCTTTTCCCTTATGTGAAGAGAAAGGTAAATTCATATGCTACTTATAATTAGTCTGCATCAGAGTGGAGAGAGAAACAAATATCATGTGATATAAAATGAAACGTTATGGTGTATACATTTCCATGTGTTTTGCCCTCTTGGTCTCATGTTGTTCGTGAAGCTAATCAAGTCGCAGACACATTGACTAAACATGGTTTAGCTTTGGATGGCCAAAGTAGGATTTTTTATTGTATTCCTGATTTTTTGTATTTGTCTATTTTGTGGATGCTTCTTCTAGCTCATTTGCCGTGGTTTTTAGTTTCGTTGTGAAAAGTAGTTCTCTCTTTCCCTAAAAAACTTCTATTCCTTCCTTTAAAGTTTTCTGTGTTTCTGCTGCAACTTTACAAAAAACAACAAATTGATATCTAGAGCTTTCTTCTTAAGAAACCTGTGGGAGTCTGAGATGGATTCAGAAGCTGGTTTTTCACCAATTGCTCCTCCGGTGTTTGATGGAGAAAATTATCGCATTTGGGCTGTGAGAATGGAGACCTACCTGGATGCACTTTATCTTTGGGAAGCTGTAGAAGAGGATTACAAAGTTCCTCCTTTGCCAGCCAATCCCACAATAGCCCAGATCAAGAATCACAAGGACAGAAAAACGAGGAAATCAAAAGCTAAGGTGTGTTTGTTTGCTGCTGTTTCATCAACTATCCTCATCCGAATTTGATCCCCCTTTGTTCAAAAAAAAAAATGATTTACCATCTATGTTAAGATATCATACCCCTTATTAGATTCATATTAATAGTAAATTTTTGAATGATAAATATAAAAATTTTATTCTGTCATAGCTATACTCAAATTCATATTCTAATTGCAAACAACACTTGTATGTAACTTCAACCATCATATGACGGATCTCATTGTATTATGATTGCTGCTAAACAGACACAAAATTTGGACACAAATACGACACTGCTACAGTAGCGCTACTGTAGCACCATATTTTTTTTAAAAAATTTTGACTTTTTTAAAGAAATAAAAATTTTATTTTTAAAAAAACCCATTCACCAGATAATGAACTGAATTCACCAGATATTTGTACATGATTCACCAGATATTTACACATATTTAACCAAAAAAATTATTTATCAAAAAAACTCATTCACCAGATATTTACACATACTTAACCAAAAAATTTATTTATAAAAAAAAACACATTCGCCAAATAATGAACTGAATTCACCAGATATTTATACCTGATTCACCATATATTTGCACATACTTAACCAAAAAATTTATTTATAAAAAAAAAACACATTCACCAAATAATAAACTGAATTCAACAGATATTTATACCTGATTCACCATATATTTGTACATACTTAACCAAAATTAATTTCTCAAAAAAACTCATTCACCAGATAATGAACTGAATTCACCAGATATTTATACCTGATTCACCAGATATTTGCACATATTTAACCAACAAAATTATTTCTCAAAAAAACTCATTCACCAGATAATGAATTGAACTCACCAGATATTTGTACCCAATTCACCAGATATTTACGCATACTTATCCAACAAAATTTATTTATAAAAAAAAACACATTCACCAGATAATGAACTAAATTCACCAGATATTTATACCTGATTCACCATATATTTACACATACTTAAACCACAATTTTTTTCTCAAAAAAACATATTCACCAGATAATGAACTAAATTCACCAGATATTTATACCGGACTCACCATATATTTGCACATACTTAATCAAAAAAATTATTTCTCAAAAAAACCCATTCACCAGATAATGAACTGAATTCACCATATATTTGTACCCGATTCACCAGATATTGACACATACTGAATCAAAAAAATTATTTATAAAAAAAATTTAAATTAAAAAAAAAAGATTTGCTACAGTACCGCACAGTGTGACACTGTTCATATGGTGTAACCGTATGATGTCCGAAAAACCGTGTCAGTTTAGCATTTCTGTTGTATTATTATCAGCCGTGCTAAACAGACACGGAAAAACGGACACAATACGTGACACTGCTACAGTAGCGCACTGTAGCGTTACTGTGGCAGCAACTGTTTTTTTTTTTTACTTTTGACTTTTTTTAAAAAAAAAAGTATTTCTAAAAAAACACATTCACCAAATAATGAACTGAATTCACCAGATATCTGTACATGATTCACCATATATTTGCACATACTTAATCAAAATTTATTTCTCAAAAAAACCCATTCACCAGATAATGAACTGAATTCACCATATATTTGTACCCGATTCACCAGATATTGACACATACTGAATCAGAAAAATTATTTATAAAAAAAATTTAAATTTAAAAAAAAAAGATTTGCTACAGTACCGCACAGTGTGGCACTGTTCATACGGTGTAACCGTATGATGTCCGAAAAACCGTGTCAGTTTAGCATTTCTGTTGTATTATTATCAGCCGTGCTAAACAGACACGGAAAAACGGACACAATACGCGACACTGCTACAGTAGCGCACTGTAGCGATACTGTGGCAGCAACTGTTTTTTTTTTTTACTTTTGACTTTTTTAAAAAAAAAAATTTATTTCTAAAAAAACACATTCACCAAATAATGAACTGAATTCACCAGATATCTGTACATGATTCACCATATATTTGCACATACTTAACCAAAATTTATTTCTCAAAAAAACCCATTCACCAGATAATGAACTGAATTCACCAGATATTTGTACATGATTCACCATATATTTGCACATACTTAACCAAAAAATTTATTTCTCAAAAAAACCCATTCACCAGATAATGAACTGAATTCACCAGATATTTGTACATAATTCACCAGATATTTACACATACTTAACCAAAAAATTTATTTCTCAAAAAAACCTATTCACCAGATAATGAACTGAATTCACCAGATATTTATACCGGATTCACCAGATATTTGCACATAATTAACCAAAAAAAAATATTTCTCAAAAAAACTCATTCACCAGATAATGAACCGAATTCACCAAATATTTGTACCCGATTCACCAGATATTTACACATACTTAATCAAAAAATTTATTTATAAAAAAAAAACTCATTCACCAAATAATGAACTGAATTCACCAGATATTTATACCCGATTCACCAGATATTTGCACATACTTAATCAAAAAAATTATTTCTCAAAAAAACTCATTCACCAGATAATGAACTGAATTCACCAAATATTTGTACCCGGTTCACCAGATATTGACACATACTTAATCAAAAAATTTATTTAAAAAAAATTTAAATTTAAAAAAAAACTGTGAACAGTGCCGCACAGTACCGTATAATACGGCACTGTTCATACGATGTACCGTATGTTGTCCGAAATTGTGTGTCTGTTTAGCATTTTTGTATTATTATCCACATTTTTAGGTCACCCATGTGCACAGTCTATTCCGCCTAGTTAATGGTAAGTTCGTTGTTAGCGTCATTAAAGATGGAACATTGTGTTCGACGACATTAATAAAGTAGGAAGGCACTAAGAGCCAAGCCATCGGGTAGGAGTGTTCGCGGATTTGATTAGATCGATTTTGAGTTAAAAAATCATCTGATTTAATGATAAAAATAAAGTGTGGTTTGGATTGGATCGATTTGCTTCCTTAAAAAAATCTGATCCGATCTAATCAAATACGGTTTGATTTGAATTGAATAATTTGGTTTTTATTAATACATATTTACATAGTTATATTATATCAAATAACATCAAATACTTCGGTTCATTTTTGAATTTGATCGAATATTTAAATAGTCAAATCCATTTATTACTTATTTAGAATAAAAATTAATTTTAAAATATTACATTGACAATTTCGAATAAGTTTTTTAACGGGATATACATGAATTTAATTGATATATACACTCATGTGTAAAGATATTTTACACTATTAACTAATCATAAATTGTTAAATCATTATAAATATTTGACTCTTGTCCTAAATATATTAAAAGTCACTCATAACATGATTAATAATTTGTTAACATTATAAATTTTTTTACACTAACATAACGTTTACATACCAATTAAAGTCATGTAACACCGGTTGATAACTTTTAAAAATATAAAGACTAAGTAATTACTCTTATAATATAAAGATTAAATTATTTTCCTTGAACTAAATAATTTCGGTTCAATTTGGATTGAATCGGTTTTACTTATAGGATCTAAAATTCGATCCAATCCAATGAAAAATTTCGGATTTTTCTGGTTTTCAATTATTTCTGTTGTGGATTTTTCGGTTCGATTGATATGATTGGCAGGATTAGATCGATCGATGAACACCCCTACCATTCAATGTTCCATGACAAAGAAGAGTAGAAGACAGTAATTTTGTAAAAAGCAAAGAAGCAAGAAGGGAATATAAGTTTTTTTCTCTTTCTTTCATGAGAAGGGATTAGAAATTAGAACACTTGGAAGTTACAATTTTGGATCGCCATATCTTTAGTATACTTTTTTTTTTTTTTTTTTTTTTGAGAAGATCTTTAGTATACTTTTGACGAGGGGGAAAAATATGCTTTTCTTCCCCATTCTCTCTCTCTAGAAACAATAAAAGTTGAATCAAGGATATGGAGGCCTAAATTTGTTCTTAAAAGAATATGGAGACATACTTGGACCGTGAAAGAAAAAAATCCTAACTTAAATCCTCAAAAATTTTGAATGTTGACCAAGTTAATTTTTTAGGATAAGTTTTACGAACATTTTAGATATTTCATTGATATTGAGGTTTTTAAAGAATCAAGTTAGGATTTTTCATATTTTGGGACCAAATGTATCTTTGAAATTTTTTTAGGAATCAATTTTGTACCTTTATTCTATTTTTAAATATGCCTTTTCATTATCGCATTCTATCTCATATTTTTTAAAGGTCCTGTTAAAAACATTGGTTAAAGAATCAAGAATAACAAGTATTTGTTGGAAAATGATATGATTCAAAAGCACAATTGGAAAATTCAATAGCACATATTTTCAACAAATACTTATTATCTTTTATTACTTGACCAATGCATTAACATTTACCTTTTTAAAAAGTATAATTAAGAAAAGGATGTTGTTAATCAGTGCTATTAAGTAATCAAAAAATTATAAGTTTTTATTAATTGGTAAATTGAATATACAAGATATATTAAATACACAATTTTGAATTTTCCAGTGAAAACTTATCAATTTTGACTCTTTTTTTTATAAAAATAAATTTAAGATGAGGGGAGGGTGCCCCGGTCCAAGGTAGCAAAAACCTTCGGGCTCTATGAGCACTTACAAAGGGATTTACATTTACCTCACCTCAAGGAGGCTATTAGGGGCCCAAACCTACAACCTGTTAGATACGAGACCCTGTCATGCTCCACTAGATCAACCTAGGGGTGTAAATGAGTCGAGCCGAGCCGAACACTTAAAGCTTGAGCTTGACCAGTGAAAAAATGGGAAGCTCAAGCTTGGCTCATTTATTTAAACGAGCCTAACTAAAAGCTTGAGCTTGGATTGTTACAAAAAAGTAAAGCTTGAGCTTGGCTTGTGTAGCTCATTTGTAACTTAACTATTTTTGCATTTATGAAAATTTCCTTAACAAAAACTCATGCATAGTTCCATAATATGAAAATTTTGCAGTTAGTTTTTAATTAAGATTTCAACAAAAAAGAAACTTCAAAAGTAATTTTAACACTTATTATAGTTCTACATATTTCCATAATGTAAATAACGAAAACTATTAAAATCATGATCATCAATTTATCTGTAGAATAATCTCTTTCAAAATATTGTCCACCTGAATACACAAAAATACAAATGATGTATTTTAGTGCATTTTTTTTGTTGCTTGTAGTTGTAGGTTAGTAACTTAGTATTATAGTAGGATCCAGACGATTTTCTTTATATTAGAGATTTATGAGTAGATGTTGGAAAGATTTTTTATTAGGATAATAACAAAAAAGTATTGGAAAGTCCATCCATCAACAATTCGTTAAGAAAGAGGAAGCGAACGAAAAACGCAGTAGTATTAGTATATATAATATATTGTTATACATAATTTTTTTGGTCATATTATTATGAGTTTAATTGTTATACACTAGCAATGTAAAGTTTTTTACACTGTCAATCAACTATAATTCATGATATGGATGAATTTTAAGATAGTTAAGATACGAAACAAACATTTTAGCTTATGTGGCAAGTAATGATTGGTTGATTGTGTCTTTATACTGTCAGTGCATATAAATTAAATCTTATTATTATATATAATTTAAATATTATATATATATATATATATATATATATATATATATATATATATATATATATATATATACACGACCTATTCGCGAGTCCTTAATATCGAGCCTATAAGGATTGGACTTTGCTTATTTAAATAATTAAGCTCACTCTCAAGCTTGAGTTTGTTTATTTAATTAAACAAACAAACTTTATCGAGCATTTAACAAGTCGAATCCGAATAGTTCATGAATAGCTCAACTCATTTACACCCCTAGACCATCTTATTGGGGTTATCAATTTTGACTCCTTAAATGTTCCCTTGGGCACTAATTAATATATGCTTTGAAAAAAAATTTGGAAAGAAAGGAGGTGATATACAGTCTAACAAAAGAGTATGGAAAAATTGTGATCATCGTTTGTCTTCGTTTATAAAGTATTTAATATTTAAATAATGGGTTGGTCTAAAATGTACCATCCATATTTTGTACCACCCACTACACCATTCATATGTGGTAAATTTTGGACCAATTTAATTGTCACATGGGTTTGGTCAAAATTTCAAACTTTCTAGTTATATTTCTACTGTAGTTAGATATATGAATATAATATATTGTAGTGTAGTATATATACTCTCTGTATTTACAAATTTAACTCATATTAAAATAATATTTTTTGATTAAAAAAACTGATTATATTACAAAATAATATTTTAATATGAATTAAAATAATATTCGTTGTCAATAATATTTTGCAATATAATCAGTTTTTTTAATAAAAAACCATTATTTTAATATGGGTTAAATTTGTGAATACAAAGAGTACATATATTATACTACAATATACTGTATTCATATAGTTTGACTACAGTATAATACAACTAGAAAGTTTGAAATTTTGACCAACCTATGTGGTAATTTGATTGGCCCAAAATTTATCACATGAATGGTATAGTGGGTGGTGTAAAATGTGGGTGGTGCACCATAGCCACACCCTTGAATAATACTCCCTACGTTCCTTTTGTTTGATATTTTTAGTTAGTTGTTTTTGTTTCAAAATAATTAGTGTTTTATAAACTCAAGATATAATTGACCAATTTTTTCATGTATATCCTTATATATAATTAAGTTGATTTGCCTTGAAGATACACAAAACCTTCCTACTTAAATTCAGTCATAAATATTGCATGTTGCAAATCAAAAGTGGCACATATAAATGACTAGGTACATAAATGGTCAGTGGAGCATAGAGTAAATACAATTGGAATTTGTAAACAATTAATTATAGAAATAAGGGTATTTTGGTACACATATACAAAAATTAATGATTTCTTAATCTATGTATAGAAACCTTAAAAGGAACAGAGGGAATATATATTATTAGGATTTTGCTAGCAAATGTCCTTAGGGCACTGATCAAAGAACCCAAAAATGAGTAGATGTTGGAAAGATTTTTTATTAGGATAATAACAAAAAAGTATTGGAAAGTCCATCCATCAACAATTCGTTAAGAAAGAGGAAGCGAACGAAAAACGCAGTAGTATTAGTATATACAATATATTATTATACATAAATTTTTTTGTCATATTATTATGAGTTTAATTGTTATACACTAACAATGTAAAGTTTTTTATACTGTCAACCAATTAGAATTCATGATATGGATGAATTTTAAGATAGTTAGGATACGAATCAAACATTTTAGCTTATGTGGCAAGTAATGATTGGTTGACTGTGTCTTTACACTGTCAGTGCATACAAATTAAATCCTATTATATATACACATATACACACACACGATCTATTCGCGAGTCCTTAATATCGAGCCTATAAGAATTGAACTTGACTAATTTAAATAATTAAGCATACTCTCAAACTTGAGTTTGTTTATTTAATTAAACAAACGAGCTTTATCAAGTATTTAATAAGTCGAACTCGGATAATTTACGAATAACTCAACTCATTTACATCCCTAAACCAACCTATCGAGGTTATCAATTTTGACTCTTAAATGTTGCCTTGGGCACGGTTTAATATATGCTTTGAAAAAAAAATATGGAAAGAAAGGAGGTGATATACAGTCTAACAAAGGAGTATGGAAAAATTGTGACCATCGTTTGTCTTCGTTTATAAAGTATTTAATATTTAAATAATACTCCATACGTTCCTTTTGTTTGATGTTTTTAATTAGTTGTTTTTGTTTCAAAATAATTAGTGTTTTATAAATTCAAGATATAATTAATCAATTTTTTCATGTACATCCTTATCCAGAATTAAGTTGATTTGTATTGAAGATACACAAAACCTTTCGTACTTAAATTCAGTTATAAACGTTGCATGTTACAAAACAAAAGTGGCACATATAAATGACTACGTACATAAATGGTTAGTGGAACATGGAGTAAATATAATTGGAATTTGTAAACAATTAATGATAGAAATAAGGGTATTTTGGTATACATATACAAAAATTAATGATTTCTTGATCTATGTATAGAAATCTTAAAAGGAATGGAGGGAGTATATATTGTTAGCAAATGTCCTTAGGGCACTGATAAGGAACCCAAAAATAGCAAGATTTCATTGAAAAATAAAGTGTTTATTTTTTCAAAATATTAAATACATTATTTTTCAATAAGATCTTTTTTTTTTTCCTTGATTCCTTAACCAGTGTTTTAAGGACGCTCGTTAATTATCTCCGTACTATTAATATAAGAAAAGTTTACACTATTAACCAAATATATCTTTATTATAAAATATTTAAAAAAAGTTCTTGTTTCAAAAAAAAAAAAAAGTCCTGATCTTATTTAACACTTTATTAGTATAATTATTGAATATGACCTGTTGGCAAATATCAAATTCAAAATGAAAGAAAAAAACAAAACCACCGATGTACTGTATGTATCACACAAGTAAGCATTAAGCAAGTTGAAAGTTGAAACCCCTCCCTCCAAATATTATTTATATATTATCTCTCTCTTTCTTCTTCACACGTCTCACGACTCCACAGCACACCACAATCCTCAGAGTTCAAACCAATTGTCTCTTTCTCACTACTCTGTTTAACAAAACCTTCCCTCTTTCCAAGCTTCATATTTTCTGTGTTTCTAACTTTCTATTTTACTTTCTATTTTGGGGGTTTCACCACTGCCATGCCACAAGTCGATTTGGAAAATCTTGTTTCAGCTTGCGCCGGCGGATCCGCTGATCGGAAAATCGCTTGCGAGACCCTCGCCGACGACCACGTCACGGATCCACCGGAAAATCGCCCGGAATCTCCGCCGGAGTCGATTTGGCTCTCGAGGGATGAAGAATACGACTGGTGGGACCGGAACGCTGTCTACGAGCGCAAAGAATCCACCAAGGGAAACTCAAACTCCGTTTCCAATTCCACGAACCTGAACCCTAACCCTAGCTCCAATTCCAATTCTCAGCGATTTTCTCTGAATTTCAAGTCCAAGGCTTCGATCCTTGGCTTGCCTAAGCCTCAGAAACCTTCCTTCGTTGACGCCAAGAACCGCCGCAACCATAACACCAGGTTGTTCCCGAAACGGAGCGCCACCGTTGGGAAATCGGTGTCGTCGCTGAAAGAACCTTCGTCGCCTAAGGTTTCTTGCATGGGAAGAGTCAGATCCAAGCGCGATCGAAATCGCAGGTTGAGAAATTCCCGAAGATCCACCACCGACGACACCGCCGCCGCCGCTGCAGAAGAGAAACCGGCTCGAACCGGAAGAAAACCCGGTTTGTTAGAAAGCTTTCGTTCTTTTTTCCGTTCCGGTCGCAAGGAAAAGGTGGATAAGAAATCCGGTCCTCCGGTCAAGAGAGTCCATGAGTCGAAAGCGCGGGATAGGGATAGCGTGGACGACGCGTCGTTTGCGGAGTCGACCGGGAGAAATAGCGTGTCGGAGGGTGAACCGCCCGGTTTGGGAGGGATGATGCGGTTCGCGTCTGGGAGACGGTCTGAGTCGTGGGGAGTTGGTGATTCCGAAATCCACGTGTCGCGGTAGTATTGGGCAAAGGGAACCGTTCGGCGATGGTTACCGCGGAGTGGGCCCTTCTTTGCCCTTGTGTGTAAGTAAACTGATAAACGTGATATCGCAAGTCGCGAGTCGTTGGAAGGGTGACGTGGCACGTTGACCATTCGTCCATGCGAATGTTGTTATTACTGTTGGAAGGTGAATCCTTTTTTGATGTTTTTTCTAGAGCGACAAAGTTATATGTGAATATACACGAGTTATGAGTGTTTTCTTTTGAAGTGACCAGCTATAATTTTCTTGTATCATCGGTTTCAGATTCCATAATAATGCGAATTGTCCCTCTTTTGTTTGTGCTCCTTTTAAATCTCAGATATAAAGCTCATCAACAATGTTACCACTTTACATATAAAGCTCAAATACAATAAGGCCTCCCTTGTGAAATCTTAATTAAAATTATCGTTGGTTAGTATGAAATGTAAACAAACAATTAAGATTAACCACTAACCAATCACAAAAATTATGATTAAAAATATCATTAGTTAATAAAAAGTATAGATAAATATTTGAGACTTGACTCTTCTATATTTCTCGGGCACAAATTTGCAGCGAGAATGTGAGAATTTTCCATGATTTTGGTTTGAAATCAAAGGGGTCAAAGGTTGCATCATCGTCCACTGGTTTATATATTTCATGCGACTTGAAAAGGTTGTACGAAGAAGTCTAAGCTAGAAATATCACACTCATTATTTGAATTACTTGATTTGATATTTAAATAATATTTATTTATATATTTATATATTTTTATCGAAATATTTCACAACATGTCAGATCACCCTGTAGAAATTATTTTCCCCTCAAGTCGTGACCTGTAATTTTTTATGCTAGATTGACCAGATTACAAGGTGTAAGCCTATAAGGTGGATATCACATCAAGAGAGTCCATCACCTCCAATTGACCTATATAATATGGACTGCAAGGGTGCCATGGCCCATCACCTCAAAAGAAAATGGCTCCGTTGTCCTTCAGGCATCATCGAAAGCAAAGACCCCATCTCCGTTTCTTAAATGATGTGTGTTTTGTTTTATATTATTTTCAATTACTTGTTTATGACTTTATTTTCTATTTACGGTACATTCGGATAAACAACATAACTAAGAACTTATCACATAAGACCTTATCGTATGAGAGCTTATGTCATAAGGGCTTAAAGAAAGAAAGGGGCAGGAAATGATTCGAATAGTGAAAAACATGGAGAGGGTGTTTAGTGCATAAGCTCTTATGATAATTCCATAAGCTTCTCCCAGTGAATGAAAATAAGTCAAAAACTCCTTAGGGATGACATAAGTTATTTTTATAAACTCTGCCAAACACACTGCATAAGAGCTTATGTCATCAGATAAGTCAAAAGGAGCTTAAATAAGCTCTTTCAAACGTCACATTACTGTTAGTATAAAGAAATTTTATACTATATTAAATAATATCTTGACATGTCTAAACCCTAAAATTTTTTACACCGATAATGTATACTACTTAAATCCTTTGTTTATTTATTTATTTATATAAGGAGATTCATAATAGGAAGAAGAGAAAAAAAAAGGGAGTATATTATGAGAATTGGAATCCAAGCACCGATAATTAAATATGTATATTGTTAATCAATTATAAATTATTATATCATTATTATATTAAAAGTCACACATAAGATAGTTTGTTATTGATTGACAGTGTAAAAAAAATTACACCGATATTGTATCAAAATTAAACCTTTTTAATTTACATAAAAAACCGAATGTGGAAGAACAAGTTTGTTTAGTTTGTTTTTTTTTTTTTAAATATCAGCAATTAGAGTCCATATTTCTAGAATATATGCAACTACGAAGACTAATCCCTTGAGGTACTGGAATGTACTGAAGGGTTGACATCTCCCAATCAGGTTTTCTTCATACGCAAGAGTAATGGATTGAACCCCTGATCACTTGCTTAAGGGGCCCAACCCAGTTATTACTTGGACCAACCATATGTTGGTCGTCCATATTTCTATAATATTTTTAATTGGTTTCAATTTTTTTTTACAAAAGTATAAAATATTAAAAAAAAACATATATGCTTCATGATTTTCAATTTCCATTTTAGAAATAGAAACAATATTTACAGGCTTCAACTAAACTTGCACAAAGTGATTGATTCTTTTTACCTACATATAAAAATACTAAAAAAGCCCAACCCCTTGTAAAAAAACTAAAAAGTCCAACCCCAAATAGAAAATACCCCTCCTCGCCTTATATTCATAGTCATTTACTTTAAATTTTTTTTTATCAATTTCGAGTTTACATTACAACTTAAATTTTAGAAACTTAATGTGATATTATATATTTGAATTATACATTAAAATTTATTAAGGCTCCCCCAAATTTTTGGTTTAAGATATGCCACTGCTTGCACAATTGAAGACTTGACCATGATTCTATGAACAGTAGTAGTCATGAAGAGCTTTGATTGGGTGCGCAACTCCACTTCTGTGGTTTTACGTCACTCTCCAATGAAATGATGATGGTGGGTTTGCACGGAGTAGTGCATGTGACTGTAGAAGATTGAGGGACGACTAGAAGAAAACTGATACCATGTTAGAAGTCTGATTTGGAGAGTGAAAATTTTCCTAGTTTCATTGATTGAAGTTGAAGTATTTATGCACAACACAAGGAGACGAGAGGTGTAACTGAAAAATAGTTACAACTAACTACTAAGTAACAAGTTGTTACAAGTTATACAACTAATAAAATCAAATGGATTTTATACCCTTTGACATGTTCTGTTTTCTTATTTGGTTAAGCAAACCAAAATAGAAACTTGGTTGATGGGCTGCAACTAATTTAGCGTAGTTAAGGTTCTAAGATTAGTGAATGGTAACTACATTTATACTGTCAGCATGCATCATTTTGAGGGACACAAATCTGTTGTCCTAAAAAATGGTGTCTCGGTGTAACCAACCAATCAAAAACTGAGGATATGCATAAGTATTATTGAGTTAAGAATTTATTTTATTAAGTGATAAATTGTAATTGGTGGGGGATAGAGAATTTGACGGGAAAGTGGGACAGACGATCTCCATACCATTTTAAGATGGTTTACCGTTAAAAAAGAAATGTATTTTGAAAGTTAATCAACAAATGCATCATCTTTAGATTTGGACCATACAGGCACAAAATCAGGTCTGCACAGTCGATCTGGGTGGTTTAAAATTAGGCCCGATGTTAAATGAATTTGGCCCGTCTATGACAAACTCAATAGTGACCCACTTCAAAATCCGTCAATTCATATGAAACTACCACAACCAAATTGACTTTGAGGTCTCAACCTCATCTCGTCAATTGATCAGTTTTAGAAACTTAATGTGATATTATATATTTGAATTATACATTAAAATTTATTCAGGGTCCCCCAAATTTTTGGTTTAAGATCCGCCACGGCTTGTACAATTGAAGGAAGACTTGACCATGATTCTATGAACAACATTAGTCAAGAAGAGCATTGATTGGGTGCACAACTCCACTTCTGTGGTTTTACGTCACTCTCCAATGAAACGATGATGGTGGGTTTGCACGGAGTAGTGCATGTGATTGTAGAAGATTGAGGCACGACTAGAGGAAAAATGATACCATGTTTGAAGTCTGATTTGGAGAGTGAAAAATTTCCTAGTTTCATTGATTGAAGTTGAAGTATTTATGCACAACAAAAGGAGACGAGAGGTGTAACTGAAAAACAGTTACAACTAACTACTAAGTAACAAGTTGTTACAAGTTATACATCTAATAAAATCAAGTGGATTTTATATCCTTTGACATATTCTGTTTTCTTATTTGGTTAAGCGAACCAAAATAGAAACTTGGTTGATGGGCTGCAACTAATTTAGCGTAGTTAAGGTTCTAAGATTAGTGAATAGTAGCTACATTTATACTGTCAGTATGCATCGTTTTGAGGGACACAAACCTGCTGTCCCAAAAAATGGTGTCTCGGTATTCCCAACCAATAAAAAACTGAGGATATGCATAAGTATTATTGAGTTAAGATTTTATTTTATTAAGTTGCAAATTATAATTGGTGGGGGATAGAGAATGTGACAGGAAAGTAGGACAGAATATCTCCATCCCATTTTGAGATGGTTTACCATTAAAAAAGAAATGTATTTTGAAAGTTAATCAACAAATGCATCATCTTTAGATTTGAACCATACAGGCACAAAGTCAGGTCTGCACAATCGATCTGGGTGGTTTAAAATTAGGCCCGATGCTAAATGAATTTGGCCCGTCTATGACATACTCAATAGTGACCAACTTCAAAACCCGACAATTCATATGAAATTACCACAGCCAAATTGGCTTTGAGGTCTCAACCTCATCTCGTCAATTGATCAGTTTTAGAAACTTAATGTCATATTATATATTTGAATTATACATTAAAATTTATTAAGGCTCCCCCAATTTTTTGTTAAGTCTCTAAAATGTCTGATGTGCATTTTCCTAAGTTTTGATGGGAACTAAACATTGGTTAATGATTTAATTAACCTTCATATTGGTTGTTAACCTGTCTATCGAGTGTGCAGATTAAATGATAGAATCATCCGTCCAACGCAAGTGATTGAAACACACGTCCAACACTGTAGTGATAGAAGCTCACGTCCAACACTGTAGTGATAGAAGCTCACGTCCAACATAAGTGATAGAAGCTCACGTCCAACACTGAAGGGATTGAAGCTCACATCCAACACAAGTGATAGAAGCTCACGTCCAACACTGAAGTGATTGAAGCTCACGTCCAACGCAAGTGATAGAAGCTCACGCCCAACACAAGTAATAGAAGCTCATGTCCAACACTGAAGTGGTTGAAGCTCACGTCCAACGCAAGTGATAGAATCTCGCGTCCACTAAATTAAAAGTCAGCATCCACTAAAGTGATGAAAGCCAGCGTCTACTGAAGTGACAGAGGCGCTCGTCTACTAAAGTAACACAAGCGCTCGTCTACTGAAGTGACAGAAGCGCTTGTCCACTAAATTAACAGAAGCGCTCGTCCACTGGAGTGATAGAAGCGCTCGTCCACTGGAGTAACAAAAGCGCTCGTCCATAAAGGTAACAGAAGCGCTCATCCACTAAAGTGGCATATGAAGCTCGTCTACTAGGATTACGTTCTTTGGACTTACTAAAACCTTAATGAGAGTATCCGTCCAATGACATGGCATATGAAGCTCGTCTACTAGCCCATCGGTATGTAAAATCTTAAATGGGTAGATGGACGCGGTTATTTTCAAGATGGACACGCTTATCCCATGAACGCGAATTCTCTTAGAATTATCAGAATCTTATTTCAAGAACCAGAATCAAGAAAAGTCAGAAGTTACTCTCTCAAGCAACCTCAGATATCATAACCAAAGACCAGTTAAAGAATGCTTCCAACATACTTTATTCCTTAGTACCTTTGGTCCTTACACGAAAAGGGAATTGTACTCAGCAAAGTACAAAAAGCTCTTTGCACAACTCTGATATGGCTGTATCACGATGCAAAAAGCCATGATCCTTCATGTTAGAGTACGACCAACGTTCCTATTGCATTAATGGCTGCCCAGAACAACTCTATTGCATTTAATGAAGTTCTGCTTGAAGCCAACATCTGAGGGAATGTCTCTAACGGATCCTAAATGCTTGGAGACCATAAATACAGACGTCATTGAAGATGAAGATAAGAGAGAGTTGCTGGAGACTACTTCTGCTACACTTGATGAAAAATGAGAGGATCGCCATCTTCATCTCGAGAGAAATCATCCTCAATGTAAACATTATATATTCACTCAAGTGAGTGTTATGAGAGATTTCTTTTATCAGTTTTGAAGTGCTTAAAAATATATCCACTCTTGTGAGTGTAGGAAGAACTCATCTCTATACTTGATTGTAAAATCACTCTATAAGTGTTGTGAGATTTTCTCTATGTAACCTTCATCAAAATCCAGTGAGCCTGGAGAGGCTAGGTGAAAATAATACTTGCAACAGCCTAGAGAGGTTGGTTAAGAATAATACTCGTTGAGTCTGGAGAGGCTAGGTGTGCAAATAATACTTGCAACAGTCTGAAGAGTCTGGTTAAGAACAATACTCAATGAGCCTGGAGAGGCTAGGTATGCAAATAATGTGCAAATAATACTAGCAACAGTCTGGAGAGGCTGGTTAAGAACAATACTCAATGAGCTTGGAGAGGCTAGGTGTGCAAAGACTACTCATTGTAATTATCTGATGTGATAGTGGAGAAAAACTCAGCTACTGCTGGGGACTGGATGTAGCTCATCGTTTATATGAGTGAATCAGGATAAATATGCAAATAATGTGCAAATAATACTAGCAACAGTCTGGAGAGGCTGGTTAAGAACAATACTCAATGAGCTTGGAGAGGCTAGGTGTACAAAGACTACTCATTGTAATTATCTGATGTGATAGTGGAGAAAAATTCAGCTACTGCTGGGGACTGGATGTAGCTCATCGTTTATATGAGTGAATCAGGATAAATCTTGTTGTTTATTTTCTCTCTACCCTTATCTCCTTATCTTTGTTTTATTTATTTATTTTCAACAAAGTTTTCTAACTGATTTTAAGCTTTATGTTCTAAGCTATTTTCAAATGTTTTTATCCTATAGATGTTGTCTAACCGGTTAATGTTTAGTCTAAGATAATCAGACAAGTCAATATTGTCCATTAGACAAGTGAAATGCTTTATCTTCCTTATTTCCAAACTGGTTAAAAATATGTTATTTGTTTTGTTAGATGGTTTTTAAATTATCTTCTTTTATCTATCTACACTCTCTTTATTTAAAAAACTCTGATTTATGTTTTGTTGTTTAGTAAAAGTTTTAAATTTCTATTATCACCCAATTCACCCCCCCCCCCTCTTGTGTGATGGTTGCTTTGACTTAACAATTGGTATCAGAGCTACTTGCTCTATAGAGAAGCTTAACCGCTTAGAGTTAAAGATTCTTGTTATCTTAGCAACCAAAAGCATTTTTTTAAAATGTTTTTTGATTTTAAATTTGAAAAACCTCGTGTCTTTGAATTTATTTTCACAAAAATTCCAACCGGAAATGTTTTTATAAGATGTTAATTTTGTTTTGTGAAATGTTTTTCTTTATACTCTTTTCTCTTCTTAACCAAAATTCATTTGGACTAATTTTGTTAAATTACTTTTTTTTAACATTAGAAAAATGTTTTGAAGAATTTTGACTTTTAAAAATGTTGTTTTTGACAAACCCAAAAGGTGCATCAAATCAAAATATATTTTATTTCTGTTCAATGCTATTTATGTTACCAGCAATGCTTCTTTGTGTAAAAGTATATCCTTGAATTAGAAGATTCAGATCATTGATAGAAGTTGGATTATAAAAATATCTTCAAGAGGAAGAACACAACATAATTAGTGACTCTTCGTCTCAAGAAGCCTGTGAGGAAAAGTACTTAACAAGATGGAAGGATCACCCAACAAGAAAGGAAACATTCTATAAAGGAACTAACTCAAGAAAAACTTTTGGAGTTGAGTTTATTAAACTTGAGAAGCTACATCGGAAGTTACTTGATCCTATTCACTGTTGAAAAGTTCAGAACAACATGACTGCTGAAAAATTAAAGGAATCAAACTCGGTGATATCTACTCCTTATCTCTTGTTGTTGTTTAACTTGTGATTATTTATTTTACACATGATTTTTTGTGTGTGCTAAAGTGCATTCACGTTAAAATAAGATAATGATTTTAATTTTCATTAATCTAAGCTCACATTTGCTTATCCCTCGCATGAATTTGAATATTCTCATAAAGTGTTTGTTATACATGTTAAAATGATTCAACATGCATACTTGGAAGAAATATATTGATAAAGATTCTTTCCACTTGAAGTTATCAAATGTGTGCCTTAAATATTTCTTATGCTTCAACTTATGTTAAAATGGTATCCAATCTGAAATGAAATGCTTTTATGAGTTGAAATCATAATAGTCCAATGCATAAGAGTTTCTTTTTGTCATCATTATAATGGCTAAAAGAAAATATGGATTTGTCATAGTTGATGACTATTCCAGATACACATGGGTACTTTTCCTAACACACAAGGATGAGTTTTTTAAGGCTTTCTCAGTAATTTGCAAAAGAGTACAAAATGAGCAGGGTTTCTATATTTCTACCCTTAGAAGTGATCATAGGGGAGAAATTGAAAATGAGCAGTTTAAACAGTTCTGTGAGGAGAATGGAATCTCTTACAATTTCTCTTCACCTAGAACTCCACAGCAAAATGGAGTGGTTAAGAGAAAGAACAGATCTCTGCAAGAGATGGCTAGATATATGCTCAATGAAAATAATCTCCCTAAGTACTTCAGGCGGAAGTCAGAAACACTGCTTGTTATGTACAAAACAGAATACTTATTAGGTCTTTTCTAAAAAGGACTCCTTATGAATTGTGGAAAAGAAAAAGCCCCAACATATCTTATTTTCATGCTTTTGGATGTGAATGTTTTATTCTGAATACCAGAGATAATCTTGGAAAGTTTGATTCTAAGGTAGATAAAGGTATTTTCGTAGGATATTCTGAAAAGTCTAAGGCTTTTAGAGTATACAATTCAAGAACTTGTATTATTGAAGAATCTGTTCATGTTAAATTCAATGATGGATTAAAGACTGATAAAGAACTATCAAATCTAGAAGATGATCTTGCAGGTCTTGATATAAACAAGATAGAAAGTCAACAACCCGATCTAACCAAAACAGAACCTATGCTTGAGGCTGAAAGACAAGTGGAACAGACGAGTCAGCAGACAAGTCAAGATCTTCATGATGATCTCAAAAGGGATTGGAAGTTCAACATTCATCATCCTAAGGATCTTATTATTGGAAATCCTTCTGATGGAGTAAGAACCAGATCCACATTAAGAGAATCAAGCAATGTGGCTTTTATTTCAGATTTGGAGCCTAAACGCATTGAAGAAGCTCTTGAGGATGAAAGCTGGATTCTTGCTATGCAAGAAGAACTTAACCAGTTCACCAGAAATGATGTCTGGACACTTGTCTCTAAGCCTAAAAACAAGTCGGTTATTGGAACAAGATGGGTCTTCAGAAACAAATTGGATGAAGATAGTAAAGTTGTCAGAAATAAGGCAAGGTTAGTAGCTCAAGGATATAACCAACAAGAAGGCATTGATTATACTGAAACCTTTGCACCTGTAGCTAGAATAGAAGCCATACGCATTTTAATGTCATATGCCACACAACACCAAATTACCCTGTTTCAAATGGATGTAAAAAATGATTTTCTAAATGGTATAATTGAAGAAGAGGTGTATTTTAAACAACCCCCTGGTTTTGAGGATACTGATAAACCAGATCACGTTTTCAAACTTAAAAAGGCATTATATGGTTTGAAACAAGCACCTAGAGCATGGTATGATATACTCAGTTCTTTTCTCATGCATAATGGTTTTACTAGAGGACAAGTAAACACTACTCTGTTCAAAAAATGCTCTAAAGAGAACTTTATTATAGTTCAAATATATGTTGATGATATTATTTTTGGAGCAACTAATGAAAAGCTGTGCAAGGAATTTTCAAATCTAATGCAAGCTGAATTTGAGATGAGCATGATGGGAGAATTGAAGTTCTTCCTTGGATTACAAATCAAGCAGACAAGTGATGGAATTTACATTCATCAACAAAAATATACCAAGGAGATGCTCAAGAAATACAAAATGGAAAATGCAAAGCTCATGAAAACCCCTATGCAACCCAATGCAAAACTAAGCAAAGATGATGAAGGTAAAAAGGTAGATCAAACTGTCTACAGAGGTATGATTGGCTCTCTCCTGTACTTAACTTCAAGTAGACCTGACATTCAATTTAGTGTTTATATGTGTGCTATATTCCAATCTGATCCTATAGAATCTCATCTTAAGGCTATTAAAAGAATATTTAGATATTTACTTGGAACTACTAATCTTGGTTTGCTGTATTTAAGAACAAAAGAATACAGATTAGTGGGATATTGTGATGCTGATTTTGCTGGAGACAGAATAGAAAGAAAAAGCACCAGTGGAGGATGTCACTTCATTGGAGCAAGTTTAGTCTCATGGTCAAGCAAGAGGCAGACAACCATTGCTCTGTCTCTTCATCGAAGCAGAATACATCTCTGCTGCTAGTTGCTGCTCTCAACTCTTATGGGTAAAACATCAACTTGAGGATTACTCTATTTATGAACATAACATATCTGTATGGTGTGATAATTCTAGTGCTATATGCTTAACTAAAAATCCACTTCAGCATTCTAAGGCTAAGCATATTGAAATCAAGCATCATTTCATTAGGTATTATGTTCAGAAAGACATCTTTCATATTAAGTTTGTTAAAACTGAAAATCAATGGGCTGATATTTTCACTAAACCCCTCGCAGAAGAAAGGTTTTTATTTATTAGAGATAATCTAAACATGCATTGCATTGTTGAATGACATGTCTGAATGTTAACCTGTCTGTGCTAAATCTGTCATTACTCCTATATACATGTTCTTTAACTAAGCATTAATTCAGGGGGAGTGATGATACAATAGTTTAAGTGGAGTATGTCTCATATGCTTGCTGTATTACTATGATTTTCTTAACATGTTATCTTGCTCTTCACATATCTCACAAATAAAAGTTGATAACCCTTTTTGATGTTGACAAAAGGGGGAGAATGGGAGAAATGAGAAATGTGATAGAAATGTGTTATAGAAGAATGAATATGATATGAATCTTAAATAATACATGGACATGAGTATGCTCTGATAGTTGCCATAATTGCTCTGATAAATATTAAGATTGCTCTGATAATAATTTCAAAGTAAAACAAGTCAAACTTAATGTCTGATCTAGCATCTGCATGATCCGTCCGCTTAAGAAAATTTCAACCTATTTGATATATGCTATTTTCTTTGTTGATATTTTCTGAGGTTCATTAAATCATCTCAATGTTTGTCATCATCAAAAAGGGGGAGGTTGTTAAGTGTCTAAAATGTCTGGTGTGTATTTTCCTAAGTTTTGATGAGAACTAAACATTGGTTAATGATTTAATTAACCTTCATATTGGTTGCTAACCTGTCTATCGAGTGTGCAGATTAAATGATAGAATCATCCGTCCAACATAAGTGATTGAAATGCACGTCCAACACTGTAGTGATAGAAGCTCACGTCCAACACTGTAGTGATAGAAGCTCACGTCCAACACTGAAGTGATTGAAGCTTGCGTCCAACGCAAGTGATAGAAGCTCACATCCAACACAAGTGATAGAATCTCACGTCCAACACTGAAGTGATTGAAGCTCACGACCAACGCAAGTGATAGAATCTCGCGTCCACTAAAGTAAAAGCCAGCGTCCACTAAAGTGATGAAAGCCAGCGTCTACTAAAGTGACAGAGGCGCTCATCTACTAAAGTAACACAAGCGCTCGTCTACTGAAGTGACAGAAGCGCTCGTCCACTAAAGTAACAGAAGCGCTCGTCCACTGGAGTGATAGAAGCGCTCATCCACTGGAGTAACAAAAGCGCTCATTCATTAAGGTAACAAAAGCACCCATCCACTAAAGTGGCATATGGAGCTCGTCTACTAGGATTACGTTCTTTGGAGTTGCTAAAACCTTAATAAGAGAATGCATCCAATTACGTGGCATATGAAGCTCGTCTACTAGCCCGTCCGCATGTAAAATCTTAAATGGGTAGATGGACGAGTTTATTTTCAAGATGGACGCACTTATCCTATGAACGTGAATTCTCTTAGAATTATCAGAATCTTATTTCAAGAACCAAAATCAAGAAAAGTCAGAAGTTACTCTCTCAAGCAACCTCGGATATCAGAACCAAAGACCATTTAAAGAATGCTTCCAACATACTTTATTCCCTAGTATCTCTGGTCCTTACACGAAAAGGGAATTGTACTCAGCAAAGTACAAAAAGCTCTCTGCACAACTCTGATACGGCTGTATCACGATGCATAAAGCCATGATCCTTCATGTTAGAGTACAACCAACATTCCTATTGCATTAATGGCTGCCCAGAACGACTCTGTTGCATTTAATGAAGTTCTGCTTGAAGCCAACATCTGAGGGAATGTCTCTAACGGATCCTGAATGCTTGAAGACCGTAAATACAAAAGTCATTGAAGATGAAGATAAGAGAGAGTTGTTGGGGCTACTACTTCTGCTACACTTGATGAAAAATGAGAGGGTCGCCATCTTCATCTCAACAGAATTCATCCTCAATGTAAACATTCTATATTCACTCAAGTAAGTGTTATGAGAGATTTCTTTTATCAGTTCTGAAGTGGTTAAAAATATATCCGCTCTTGTGAGTGTAGGAAGAACTCATCTCTGTACTTTATTGTAAAATCACTCTATGAGTGTTGTGAGATTTTCTCTATGTAACCTTCATCAAAATCCAGTGAGCCTGGAGAGGCTAGGTGAAAATAATACTTGCAACAGCCTGGAGAGGTTGGTTAAGAATAATACTCGTTGAGCCTGGAGAGGCTAGGTGTGCAAATAATACTTGCAACGGTCTGGTGAGGCTGGTTAAGAACAATACTCAATGAGCCTGGAGAGGCTAGGTGTGAAAACACTACAAAAAAACAATTGTTTAGCGACCGTAATTTTCGGTCGCTAAACCATGTAAATCGGTCGCTATTTGTTTTAGCGACCGAATCAGAGACCGATTTATGATGGTAGCTGAATACCTGGTCGCTAAGGTTTTAGCTACCGAATTATTATTTCGGTCGCTAATTAGCGACCGTAAATTCGGTCGCTATATAATAATAATCGGTCGCTATTAGGTGGTCGCATTTTTTGGGTAACCATTTTTAGTGACCGATAATCGGTTGCTAATTCAGTCGCTAATTTTGGTTACTGTTAACCTATATTAGCGACGTATTTTCGGTCGCTATACATCATCTGTAAATCTTAAATAAAGTTTAGCGACCGAATTATTGGTTTCTAATTCGGTCGCTAAACTGGTTATTATTAATTTTTTTTAATTTTAATTTTTATAATAATTTTTTTTCTGATTTTCTTTAAACGTTAAAAAAATTACTAATAAAACACACCAAGTAACTTATGAAATATACAATCATAAAAAATAATAAATATATATAAAAAGAATAATCCAAAATGTCGTACAAGAATCGTTTAAAGTCAAAAATATGGAGAGAAAAAATCAGTCATGATGAGGGGGAGATGGAGGAATCCAATCATCCTCAGCGTCCGTACCACCGACGCGTCTGCTAGCCGATCGTCCTCTGCGAGAGACATCGATGGGCGGCGGCGGCGGAATCGGAGGAGCGGCGGCAGGCGGCACAACCATCGAGCATCATCCCGAGCAAGCGAGTCTGGATCCTCATCTGCTCCAACACCACCGTAGTGTCGACCACGCTCGATGCTCGCCGCATCATTTCTTGGTGTGCCCGAGTCAACCGTGCAATCTGTTCGCCATCTCGCCGCTCTCTCTCGCTCTTCTTCCGAAGCTCCGCGTTCAGCCGCGTGATGGTGTCCTGCATTTGGTGGAACTGCTCCGAGGGACGGTATCGGCGCGAGCAGGAAGAGCAAAGCGTCTTGGGACGATGAAGCGATGAACTCGGCTCCCGGTGTCCGAGGCCATACACGTGCCCTTTCTTGTTCCGCCCCGACGACCTCCAAATAAATGGCATTATCGTCGACGGAGACAAGAGAGCAGCCATCACCAAATCAAAGCCTCATCTTGTGGCTCGTGAGGCACGTGATATGGCATCGTCCTTCTTCTCGTTGAAGGCTGCCTACAAAGTATAGTTGAATAGATTTAGTTAAAATAATTATATCCAATATTAACAAATCATTTATAATAAATTACAAGTAAACACTAAATTATTTTTTTGCTTACAGCATAGTTACGGGCCTTGTCGTTGACCCATGTCCCCGACTTCAACTTCTTCGTCCTCTCCACCAACTCCATAGCAATGGGGCCATTGTTTGTTTGCTTTCTGCACAGAATAATATAATATTAAATTCATAAGAATAATTAAAAATGAAAACTAATTAATTAAATAGTATATTAAGTCAAAAGTTTAATGTATTACCAGCTCGTCGTAGTGGGCGGCGGCTGATTTAGACCCACCGGTCCAAGCACATGCGCCACCATCAGAAGCTCGATTACACCGAGTTGTGGCCTGGATCTCCTGGAACTTCTCAGTAGCCCAGTACTGGTCCAGCTGCCTCTTGATCTCAGGATCCACCCACCTCCCCTTATTCTGCCCCTTCCTCAGCTTGTTCATCAGATTCTTCATAACCAGTGAGCCTTTATGCTCAAATATGTCCCTGACGAGAGCCTCTAAAGCTAAGTCCCACCTATACTCTTTCTACAACTTACAGTTGTTAGGAAATTCGTGTGTACATATATATAATGTAAATTTAATTTAAAAAACTTAATAAACTGTTACCTTAAACTCTAGAAACAACTGATCCCTATGACCCAGTGGGATGGCCTTCCATGTAGACCATGGACCATCAAACTTGCGTCGCAGGATCTTCGATATCGAATCAGAAGGGCCCTTCGCGGGCAGAAAGCTGGAGCAAAATTAGAGCATTAATAAATGTTATAGTTAAATTTTAAAAACAAGTAAATAGAAATTAACGATACTTTATATATATTAAAAAATTAAATTAGCATACTCGTTATCCCCCCTGGGGATAAGAAGAATCCTCCTGTCGGATGGACCACGACTCTCCTGTCCCGATGATGATGATGGTCCTATCGTCGTAGGTGTGGATGATGAGGGTGCAGCCTGTGTCCCGACCACATGAGGATGGGTGGGGGGTGCAACTCCATCACCCTGAGGTGTCCCGTCAACAGAGGTGCTGGTAGGATGGTCTCGATCCCGAGAGGTGGGTGGGTCGGCCGGCGAAGGGACTCTCGCAAGCACGACCTCCACGACGACCTCCACGACGACCCCTACCTCTGGAGGAATCTGCCATCTGTGAAAAAAAATGAAAATATGATTACACAACAGTGTAAATAATACAAAAATAAATTACCTAATAAGTAGAATGACATTCACACAATGAATTATGACATAAATAAATTACCTAAGTAGAATCTCCGTCACTAAATTCACCATCAGTCTCATCAGTATCACTTGATCGGAATGTACCTTCGCTAGATGCGTCCAACTCGGATTGATCCATTAACTCTCTTTCAACTTCTTCCCCATTTCCGGAAATGTCCGCCAGAGAATTAACAATAATGTCCGGCGTAATTTGCAACGGTACGTGGGGTCTTGAAAACTCATCATCTTGGTACGGAGCATCTTTTTCAGGCTGGTTGATTACATTATCAGTAATTATACTGCGAGCCTTTATCTTAATAACACCCAACCAGCCATGATGTCCTTCGGGATATGGCGGGTAATAAACCTGCTCTGCCTGTTGTAAAAAAATGATTGGGTCGTACACCTTATTATACCTTCAAGACAGCCTAACTTGAACAATACCATAATTTTTATCTATTTTTGTCCCTACGTCAAGAGTAGGATCAAACCAATCACACTTGAAGATAACTAATTTCATCACGGGGAAACCGGTATAATCGAGTTCAAGGATGTCAGTTAGAACCCCATAGAAATCATCCTCTACATTGCCATCAGTGGCTCGCACACAAACACCATAGTTACACGTCTGCATTCCTTCATTCCATGGTTACGAACCTTCACCACTTCCATAGTACGAACCTTCAGCCACAATCGGGTTTAAGTCAGGCAACGTCTCACCATGGTTACTCCACCAATAGTAATCAGGCATGAAGCCCTTCTCATAAAGATCGGCTACAACTCCATCCACACTTTTGAAAGATTAACACTTGCATCTTTTGCAAGGACACCTCAATTGATCACCGCCCAGCCGTATAAATCTCTACTGGCTAACAACAAACTCTATAAACTAACCCACTCCAACTCTATACTCTTCCCTAAGACGTTTATTCCGATCCAACCTACGATACATCCATTTTCGATTCTCCGGAATATCCATTGCTGGCAATTAAATAGCCTGACCAATCCTACAATAACACTTATATATTACGGTGCATTCCAATAACTTCATCAATCTCGTTCTTATGACAAGGTATGAACCTATCCCATTCGAGAAGAAACCTTTGTCACACTCGGCTACTAATAGTTATTCCCATATTCAAATACCTTATACTTGACAAAATTTGGCAAAGCATTTCCCATCGGTCTCCAAGTTACACGACTCGAGCACGGTCGGAATCACCGCGATCAAGTATGCACCAGGAGAACAAAAGTAAATGCATCAGACAGAGAATTCAACAAGTATATAAGTCATTTGAACATTGAAATGACTATTGTACGAGTGTGAAAAAGGTTTTTTCCCAAACTCTCCCACTTGGACAATTCAAGATTCAATACAATGAGCATGCATACCTTGATAAGTTACGCATGCTCATTAATATTGAATCTCAAATAGGAAACTAAGGCTTTCGTAAATTAATTATTAACTCTAACAGAAAATAAAACCATTAACCTATAAATATTGCAACATTGTTGAGTTTATATAAATTGCAGCGTAAATCAATACAAACTTAGATTAAATATTGTAGCAAACATCCTATTGAGCTCCGCTCTCCACTAACAAGTAGCAGTTAATTGTCAAACACATGCATAATTTCTAAATTATCAGCACACAACCAGCATCCCGCCTTTCGGACAGGATCACATCCTATTGAGCTCCGCTCTCCACTAACAAACAACACATATTGACAAACACATGCATAAACATTAAATTATCAGCATACAATCATACAAGATCACATCCTATTGAGCTCCGCTCTCCACTAACAAACAACACATATTGACAAACACATGCATAAACATTAAATTAATTATCAGCATGCAATCAGACAAGATCACATCCTATTGAGCTCAGCTCTCCACTGCCAAACAAGACGATAATTCACATAATACATTACACTGAGTGTTCAGAGAACTGACCTGAGAGAGAAAACACAACTGAGCAAGGATAAGTGGAGGAGCCGGTAGAAGAATATGACAACAAGGACCTATCGTGCATAAATGAAATTATTCATTTCAACTCAAATCACTATTCTATTATGTTAAATTGTTATACCTAAATAATTTATCTCATGAATATCTAGTGTTAAAGCATGTGCTCACGAAAAAATAATCGATGAAGGATAAAAAATAATAAGATTGGAGAGCTGAAGGTCAATTTATTTTGATTTCGACTTTTTTTTTTAAAATTATCCTTAAATCGGGCCTAACTGTTTACACAAATCGAATCAATATATTACATATCCAGTACCATAAAAAAAATTGTGGATAATGCTAGAATTTCTTTCTATCAAAGAGAAGATTTTCCATGTTGTTCAATGTTCATGTTAGTAAACATGACAGTGCCCATTAAAATAGAAAATAATAGAGAGAAAACTGAAAGGTGTAATTGATTGAATGAGAAAGTTTATTACATCAAGTCATATATAAAAGTGACTTATATTATATGTAAGATAAAGCAACTGATTTGCAACTAACCACTAATTAACTATATTAATTATATGATCTAATAGTCCATCCTAGATAGACAAGATGTTAGGGTCTTAGTTAGTAGGGAAAAATTGTCATAACTCACAAATTCCATTTCTATGATTTTCTAGAATTTAAATCATAAAAATCAAGGAATATGGAAAGTTGTAGCAACTTAGTGATTTGAATGAAAAACATGAAGAGAAAGGAAGGATGATCATTGATCACTAGACAAGCACAGATATCAAATTTGGAGATTTGTTTCCCTTTATGCAAAGAGTTACAAATTTTTGAAATCCAAGAGTAAAATAAAAGGGTATGGTTCGGCCAAGTGGGGGAAAATAAGGGAGAAATTTTTGTTCATCAAATCATTTGGCAAGCATGAAGAGTATGATTATAGAAGCACCAATATTAAGTTTCAAGACTTAAATCAATGGGTACAAAGAGTTATGATTTTTCTACCATTTTCAAGCTTAATTCTTTTTGAACAAAATTAAGAACAAGCATGAAGCTAATCAACTCAACATCAATTGTAATGAAGAAAGGTTGGAGGAAAATTACCTCTAAGTGATGATCCTTGAGTAAGAAATCAAGACACCTTGAGAAACTAAGAGAAAAGAGAGAAATGTGTTGGATGAAAAAATGAAAATGATGAGTAACAAAAACACACATCCCTAAACTCACACACATACACTAAACACACACACATACACTAAACACACATCTCTGCACACACACACACACACACACAAACATCCCAAACAGACACACACACATACACTAAACACACATCTCTGCACACACACACACACACACACACACACACAAACATCCCAAACAGACACACACACATACACTAAACACACATCTCTGCACACACACACACACAAACATCCCAAACAGACACACACACAGAGCACCCCAAATGCACAATACACATCAAACACACACATCAAACACGGTGAGACACACCTACCCTATGATTACGATCCAATTGAACACACAAACTTTAGTACACAGAACACACAACAAACACACACTCACAACACACACACACACACACACACAACACAACAAACACACACACAACACCAATGTACACACAACACACAACATAAACAACAATGTAGAGAAAGACAACGAGAGAAGCAATTACCTCGGTCAGTGTGAGGGAGGGCGTTGTGGTGGTGGTGGTGTGAGCAATGTGACCAGAATGAGCCCTGAAATGAGGGGGGAAATGATAGACAGTGACATAGTGAGACAATGAGACAGAGAGATGGAGTAGAGGAGAGCTTACCTGAGCAGAGGGGAGATGACAGTGGTGACGACCGGAGGTGTCTTAGGGTGTTGAGGTGGCCGGAGCGCGCGCCGTAGAAGAGAGAAACAGTGGGTGGGAGAGAGAAAACGACGGAAAAAATGAGGAAGAAGGAGGTTCTGTCGAATTTAGGGATTTCAGTTTTAGCGACCGGATTAATTCGGTCGCTAATTCGGTCGCTAATATGGTTAGTTTTAATTTGAATTTGTAATTGTAGCGACCGAATTAAATTTCGGTCGCTAACACGCGCAATTTTATTTTTTCAACGCGCCATTTAGCGACCGAATTAATATCGGTCGCAAATATAAATAAAGTTTAAAGTGTGAATTCATAAATTTAGCGACGGATTTATAAATCGGTCGCTAATATAAACACAGTTTGACCGTTGCATTTAATTCGGTCGCCATTTCGGTCGCTAACAATTCATAAATTTCTGACTTTTACTTTCCTTTGTTTAGCGATCGAAGTAGCGACCGATATCTCTGCTACGCTCTATTTCGGTCGTAGAATCAACTCTAACCAGTGTTTCATGTAGATCCTACAATCGGTCTCTATTTCGGTCGCAAAAAGGAACCTAAAAATTCGGTCACTATTTTCGGTCGCTAAATGACCTTTTTTTTGTAGTGAAATAATACTTGCAACAGTCTGGAGAGGCTGGTTAAGAACAATACTCAATGAGCTTGGAGAGGCTAGGTGTGCAAAGACTACTCATTGTAATTATCTGATGTGATAGTGGAGAAAAACTCAGCTACTGCTGGGGACTGGATGTAGCCCATCGTTTATATGAGTGAACCAGGATAAATCTTGTTGTTTATTTTCTCTCTACCCTTATCTCCTTATCTTTGTTGTTTTATGTATTTTCAACAAAGTTTTCTAACTGATTTTAAGCTTTATGTTCTAAGCTATTTTCAAATGTTTTTATCCCCTAGATGTTGTCTAACCAGTTAATGTTTAGTCTAAGATAATCAGACAAGTCAATATTGTCCATTAGACAAGTGAAATGCTTTATCTTCCTTATTTCCAAACTGGTTAAAAATATGTTATTAGTTTTGTTGGATGGTTTTTAAATTATCTTCTTCTATCCATCTACACTCTCTTTATTTGAAAAACTCTGATTTATGTTTTGTTGTTTAGTAAAAGTTTTAAATTTCTATTATCACAGAATTCACCCCCCTCTTGTGTGATGGTTGCTTTGTCCTAACAAATTTTTGTTTAAGATCCGCCACGGCTTGCACAATTGAAGACTTGACCATGATTCTATGAATATCAGCAGTCATGAAGAGCTTTTATTTGGTGCACAACTCCACTTCTGTGGTTTTATGTCACTCTCCAATGAAACGATGATGGTGGGTTTGCACGGAGTTGTGGATGTGACTGTAGAAGATTGAGGCACGACTAGAAGAAAACTGATACCATGTTTGAAATCTGATTTGGAGAGTGAAAAATTTCATAGTTTCATTGATTGAAGTTGAAGTATTTATGCACAACACAAGGAGACGAGAGGTGTAACTGAAAAAGAGTTACAACTAACTGCTAAGTAACAAGTTGTTACAAGTTATACAACTAATAAAATCAAATGGATTTTATATCCTTTGACATATTCTGTTTTCTTATTTGGTTAAGAGAACTAAAATAGAAACTTGGTTGATGGGCTGCAACTAATTTAGTGTAGTTAAGGTTCTAAGATTAGTGAATGGTAGCTACATTTATACTGTCAGCATGCATCATTTTGAGGGACACAAATTTGTTGTCCCAAAAAATGGTGTCTCGGTGTAAACAACCAATAAAAAACTGAGGATATGCATAAGTATTATTGAGGTAAGATTTTATTTTATTAAGTGACAAATTGTAATTAGTGGGGGATAGAGAATGTGACGGGAAAGTGGGATGGAAGATCTCCATCCCATTTTGAGATGGTTTACCGTTAAAAAAGAAATGTATTTTGAATGTTAATCAACAAATGCATCATCTTGACATTTGGACCATACAGACACAAAGTCAGGTCTGCGCAATCGATATTGGTGTCGAAAATTAGGCCCGATGTTAAATGAATTTGGCCCGTCTATGACAAACTCAATAGTGACCCACTTCAAAACCCGTCAATTCATATGAAATTACCACAGTCAAATTGGCTTTGAGGTCTCAACCTCATCTCATCAATTGATCAGTTTTAGAAACTTAATGTGATATTATATATTTGAATTATACTTTAAAATTTATTCAGGGTCCCCCAAATTTTTGGTTTAAGATCCGCCATAGCTTGCACAATTGAAGAGTTGACCATGATTCTATGAATAGCAGCAATCATGAAGAGCTTTGATTGGGTGCACAACTCCACTTCTGTGGTTTTACGTCACTCTCCAATGAAACGATGATGGTGGGTTTGCACGGAGTAGTGCATGTGATTGAGGGACGACTAGAAGAAAACTGATACCATGTTAGAAGTCTGATTTGGAGAGTGAAAATTTTCCTAATTTCATTGATTGAAGTTGAAGTATTTATGCACAACACAAGGAGACGAGAGGTGTAACTGAGAAACAGTTACAACTAACTACTAAATAACAAGTTGTTGCAAGTTATACAACTAACAAAATCAAGTGGATTTTATATCCTTTGACATATTCTATTTTCTTATTTGGTTAAGCGAACCAAGATAGAAACTTGGTTGATGGGCTGCAACTAATTTAGCGTAGTTAAGGTTCTAAGATTATTGAATGGTAGCTACATTTATACTATCAGTATGCATCATTTTGAGGGACACTAATCTGCTGTCCCAAAAAATGGTGTCTCGGTGTCCCCAACCAATCAAAAACTGGGGATATGGATAACTATTATTGACTTAAGATTTTATTTTATTTAGTGGCAAATTGTAATTGGTGGGGGATAGAGAATGTGACAGGAAAGTGGGACAGAAGATCTCCATCCCATTTTGAGATGGTTTACCGTTAAAAAAGAAATGTATTTTGAAAGTTAATCAACAAATGCATCATCTTGAGATTTGGACCATACAGGCACAAAGTCAGGTCTGCACAATCGATCTGGGTGGTTGAAAATTTGGCCCGATGTTAAATGAATTTGGCCCGTCTATGACAAACTCAATAGTGACTCACTTCAAAACCCGTCAATTCATATGAAATTACCACAGCCAAATTGGCTTTGAGGTCTCCACCTCAGCTCGTCAATTGATCAGTTTTGAGTTTACATTACAACTTAAGTTTTAGAAACTTAATGTGATATTATATATTTGAATTATACATTAAAATTTATTCAGGGTCCCCCAAATTTTTGGTTTAAGATCCACTATGGCTTGCACAATTGAAGACTTGACCATGATTCTATGAATAACAGTAGTCATAAAGAGCTTTGATTGGGTGCACAACTCCACTTCTGTGGTTTTACGTCACACTTCAATGAAACGATGATGGTGGGTTTGCACGGAGTAGTGCATGTGACTGTAGAAGATTGAGGCACGACTAGAAGAAAACTGATGCCATGTTAGAATTCTGATTTGGAGAGTGAAAAATTTCCTAGTTTCATTGATTGAAGTTGAAGTATTTCTGCACAACACAAGGAGACGAGAGGAACTGAAAAACAGTTACAACTAACTACTAAGTAACAAGTTGTTACAAGTTATACAACTAATAAAATCAAGTGGATTTTATATCCTTTGACATATTCTGTTTTCTTATTTGGTTAAGCAAACCAAAATAGAAACTTGGTTGATGGGCTGCAACTAATTTAGCGTAGTTAAGGTTCTAAGATTAGTGAATGGTAGCTACATTTATACTGTCAGTATGCATAAGTATTATTGAGTTAAGATTTTATTTTATTAAGTGGCAACTTGTAATTGGTGGGGGATAGAGAATGTGACAAGAAAGTGGGACAAAAGACCTCCCTCCCATTTTGAGATGGTTTATCGTTAAAAAAGAAATGTATTTTGAAAGTTAATCAACAAATGCATCATCTTGAGATTTGGACCATACAGGCACAAAGTCAGGTCTGCACAATCGATCTGGGTGGTCGAAAATTAGGCCCGATGTTAAATGAATCGGTCCCGTCTATGACAAACTCAATAGTGACCCACTTCAAAAGCCGTCAATTCATATGAAATTACCACATCCAAATTGGCTTTGAGGTCTCAATCTCAGCTCGCTTGCAAACTCACAATAGTTAGGAAATTCACTTTATAGAAGTCTTTTTCATATCTCCTCTCCTCTATCATGATATATTCCATCCAACAGATACAAAAAATAATCATGATAGTCTCATACATTTTATGTCCTTTTTTATACTTATTTTACTATTATTCAACAAATTACTTCTGTTTTGAGAATAATAGATATATATTAATTTTTTTGGTAATGATTAGAATTTAGATGTGAAAAGGTGATCATCATCAAATTAAGAGACCTAGCGAGCGGCTGACCAGAGAACGACGCACCAACCCTTTCAACAATGACGCATCAGTTGCAGGAAAATGGTGAAGGTTAGACCTATGTTTTTCTCTCTGTTTGTGAGAGCTATGTTTTTCTCTCCGTTTGTGAGAGTCTATCTTTGTTGGATGAGAAGGATGGAGGAATTGTGTTTTGATGCTGAAAATAATCAAGAGGTGAATGGTGACAAAGACACCGATGAGGTTAACCATTTTTTATTGGCGGGTTCTGGTTCTCAGGCCTGCCAGAAGCCATGAGTATCCTCATTTGGAACTGTCGAGGCCTGGGTAACCTGTGTGCAGTTTCTATCCACAAATATCTCGTTTAGTGTTATTGGTCAGACGCATTTTATCGTTTTCTCTTTTTACTTTTGGTTTTCTAGTTTTTGCAAAAAAAGTCGAGAACAATTGGCAGTGCATTGAATTGCAGATAGATCGAAGCATCGACTTCGATCACAATTTACGTGATGACACTAGTGCAATAAGTGCTTTTTACGTCATGTAAAATTGATTTTATACGTCAGAATATTGTCTGACGTAAATACAACTGACGTTAATAGTTAATATTTTAAGGTCAGTTGTTTAAACAACTGACGTTAAATATAAAACTATTAACGTCAGTTCTTTAAAAAAACTGACGTTAATGTTGTTCAACCTAACGTCAGTTGTGTTAAAGAACTGACGTTAAAGGTTTTATTTTTAACGTCATTTTCCTAATACAATTGACGTTAATAGTGTACTGTATATTTTATAAAATACTATTAACGTCAGTTATTTGATACAACTGACGTTAATAGATATTTTTTTTTAAATTCAGTTTTAAAATATCACTCCCCTCAGCTATCCCTGCATTCAGTAAATATCCCAGTAACGCAGAATATCACACACATTACAGAATTTCAAACACTACCCTTAAATTTCAATACTAACAAAAAGATAAGAAATATACAAAGGAACAATGGGGGGACTTAAAACCAAAACCCATGTATAGGAAAAACATAACTCTCTACAAGTATATATATAAAAATTTTAGTCTCTAATGTCTAAAAACAAAACTACCAATATAAGTATATATATATACATGTTATTAATTAGTTTCTAAAGTCTAACAAAAAAACTATTCATCTAAGTATTGCAGAGGTATCTTGTCAATTCATTTTTCAGTAGCATACTTGAAGAAGAATTCTGCTAAGCGCATCCTCAAGTCTCTAAACTCATCTTTTTGAAGAGGCGATTGGTCGTTAAATGCCTACACACGTTCAAATAATAACAATAACATTAACGCAAGTCATCACCAAAACTATAATATATAATTTAACAAGTTGTTTAAATATTACCTTCCTCCATCCATCCGTTATAGATGCGGAGACTATGTTCAGCATATGAAGCATCACATAATAGCCGCACGACCACCCGTCATGTTGAAATCTAGACTACAAACAAAATTAATTTTAATATCAGTTAAATATACATATAAATTAGTAATTATAATATTAATTATGTGATAAATAAACTACCAAACCTTGAGGATGGTCCATTCAGGATTTGCTTTAGCCTTAGAAGTCCTACTTCTCCCGTTGGCGCAACTTATGCTACTCACCTTCAGTGCGCTATCATAAACAAATAATCATGTAAATTAACAAATTCATATATCATGTGTGTAATAAACTAAAAAAAACTGATATTAAAATTTAAATTAAATTTAAGATTAGTTACTTACGTATTTACAGCTTCCACCACCTCCTGTGGCGGGTTTTGGTGGATAGAGCATAAGAATAAGACAGTATGCATAGACGGGTGAAGTACGAACAACTGCCAATGGTTATTCATACAGTAGGGAGCCAGATATAATTCTTTCCGATTGTCTCCCAACAAGTTCCCTATGTATTTACTAAATGCATCTCCAACAAAGAATTGGGGCACAAGGATTAACGGATCTAAGAAGCCGTAAACTGATGCAACGTCCTTATCAAGCTAAAGACGATGGAGACACCTAAGATATGAAAAGGTGTGGATGTTAATTACATAATATATATTGAAATTAAAATAAATTATTAAATGGAAAATACCAAAAATAAATAAGTTATAAAATTAAAATTAACTTACGTGCACCAGATACTCAAAACCGTGATGGCCATCCAGATGTTATCTCTGCAGGCGTGCCCGAGATCTTCACCACAGAAGGAAAATATCCTCTGTTGATTTGGGCGTGCCACCCATCCATCGTGCTCCAATGGACATTCAAAAATCTCAAACGCATAATCCTCACCAAGTGAGGACAAACGAGTGACAGGTGACAGCGACACCGACGTCGACTTGGCCTTCAATTTAGAAAAAATAAAATAGATAAGTTGTTGATAATTAAAAAAACACAAGTAATTATTTGACTAATTTGGACATTAATAATGAATACATACCTTTATTAACATTTCGAGCTCACGTCGTTTGAAGTCCAACTCAAGCTCATGGTGTTGGACTTTCAACTCCCGCTCCCTAGCTGCCAACTCATCGTCCTCCACATGTGCCCTACTATAACTCTCTTTTGTGCTCACATGTGAAGGGTTGGCATGACCTGCGGTGTCCTGGGATGAACCAACGGAGGAAAGCTCTCTAGAAAGCGCCTGCTTGAATCCTGGGTTGGATAGTAAGCTTTGCATCAAATGCGTTGTAATAGCAGGGTTGGAGATGAGCTGCTGAGTCATGTCATCCAAAATTGATGCTTCATCGACCACCCGCTTTCGTGAAGCAGACTTGCCATAATATTCTTTGATGGTCACATTCCCAGGAACACCGATAACCCGACCAGGATGGTCTTTCTTGCCTAGAGCAGTCATCAAGACGTCCCGCCGTCCAGAAGGGACGAATGAGCCCTGGGAGGATTATGCTTTAAGATCCATCTATAATGAACAAATGAAAAAACTTGCAAGTGAAAAGTGTTAAAAATATCTATACAAATATCAATTGAAATGAAGTTAATTATTTACTTACAATCTTATCTGCCACTTCGCGAGTGGCATCAACTTTAAAAGATCCCGTCTTTGTCATGCGGTCGGCTAACCAGACATCCTCGCGGTAGATGTCCAACGGAGGACTTGATGGTGTGCCCTCAGGCACCTCTCCTCTTTCTATCCTAGCAGAGTGCTCTTCCTGCTTCACCCTCAGCCTATCCGCCATCATCTCCTCGATCCGAGTCTCGTACCCACCCTAAGACATGGTGTGGCGGTGGACGTTCTTCGCCTGATTCTGCCGACCCTTCTCTGCCTTAGCCTATTCAAACAAAAACACATAATTAAATACAGTTAAATGATCTATAAGAAGCATACAAAATTAACTTAATCAACCAACCTGAAATTCTCCATCCTGTCGACTCCTAGCAAACATATCCCAAGTATCCTGATCAATCCAGGGATAATCCGAGAACATATTATCAAGCCGCTTCTTCCCAGATACATAATACTTGGTAAGATCATGCTTGAACCCATTCCAATGCTTTGATGTCATTTTCATACATTTCTTACGATGATCCTCGTCATTTGGCACAGTCTATGCTACCTACACATTAAATACATAACAACTGGATGGATTATAACTCGGATAATTATCTAATAATGTAAATGAAAAGAATGTAAAGGTAAAATACCGTGATAGCCTCCCAAATCTGATCCTTAACGTTCTGTGGAACGTCATTCCAGTGGTTGTAGTTGATGCTAACGTGTTGCTTCGCTTGCAGAAACACCCACTTTTTAAATTTTTTAGCACGGGGTCCCTGGGGATTTATATTAGCATCGAAGGACACCTCAAGCTTTTGTCCGCTTTGCCTAGCCTTCTCTAGTTTCTTCAAAGTCGTGGCTCCTCTACCCTGTTTCCTTTGAGCCTGTGATGTCTGTATGGACAAAAAAAATGATAAAATAGAGGGTTGTAACATTATAAACTTACATTAAAAAGAAGGACTAAATATAGTATATAACATGTAAACTTACACTAGAATCAGGAGTAGGGGCGATCGGGTCCTGCATAGGCCCCACAGAGTCCTCCCGTGCATGTGGGCCATTCGACTGATCCATATGTATGCCTGTTCAGAAACAATATATATTTATTAACATATGTTATAAATAAAAATAAATACAGAAGTATAAATAAAAATAAATGTATACTAAGTTTAAACTACCTATATCAATATCCCTTCATGATGATCATCACGAGTGGCATGTACATCGTCCACCCGTGTCTCCTCGATTATAGTAGGCATGTTTGTTGAAAAAGAAGGAATCTCAGGAATATCAAGATTTGAATCTTGATTTTCATCACTACCATTATACATGCTTTTTCCTTGGAGAACCACGGACAACCTTTTGTTAGAAGGATCAATGATGTAGAACACTTATTTTGCTTGGGAAGCCATTATGAAAGGCTCATTTATATGACCTAACTTGTTGAGGTCTACCAATGTGAACCCCAATTCGTCGGTTTGTACACCACCGTTACTATCAACCCACTTACATTTAAAAACCGGCACCGTAAGCTTAGTGTAATCGAGCACCCAAATATCTTCAATATATCCAAAGTAAGGTGTCGGTGCTATAACGGGCTTTGTGTCCTTTGCACTAGAGAAGTGCATTGCTTCGGCCTCGATCATAACCCCACTATTTTGCATGGTACTCTTGTTATCTTGTTCCTTTGTGTAAAATGAAAAGTTATTGATGTCGTATCCGCTCCAACATATGACGTTGAAGCTAGACCCACGTGCTAGCCATCTTACGTCATCAGAAGCAGTACTACCATCCTTAAGCATTTATTCATTGAACCATGGTAAGAAAGTTTTGTTATGCTTGTTCAACAACCACCTTTCGCTCATTCGAGGGTTTTCTTGATTGACTTTTCTTTTATGTTCAAATAAGAAAGGTTGAACAGAATCGATGTTGTTCAATACATACAAATGTGCTTGAAGCACTTCATCCCGACCCTTGCTATTAATTCTTAAGCCATGTGTACCCTTACCTTGACATCTGATCTCATCATGACGAGGCTTAGGAACCCCTATAGGATCCGTGTTATGAAGGTAGTCCAAACAAAACTCAATAGCTTCTTCTAAAACATACCTTTGAACAATAGATGCTTCCGGACGATGAGGATTCTTCACGTACCCTTTCAATATCTTCATGTAGCGCTCAACTGGGTACATCCATCTCAGAAAAACCGGGCCACATAATCTAATCTTCCTCACCAAATGAACAATTAAGTGAACCATTATGTCGAAAAAGGAAGGAGGAAAATACATCTCCAATTGGCACAAGATTGTAGCAGCCTCAACTTCCAAGTCATCCAACATATGGGGGTCAACGACTTTGCTACATATAGAATTGAAGAATGAGCACAACCGAGTAATGGCATGTCTCACATTTTTTGGAGCAATACCACGAATAGCAACGGGCACAAGTTGTTGCATCAAGATGTGACAATCATGAGACTTTAAGCCAACTAATTTAAGATCACTAGAGACAAGCCTCTTCATATTTGAAGAGTAACCATGTGGAACTTTGATGCCCTGAAGACACCCGCAGAAACTTTGTCTCTCTTTTTTTGACAAAGTATGACATGCTGGCGGCAAATAAGTCCGCTTACCATCCTCAACAACTGGAGCTAACTGCTCTCGTATACCCATAGCAACGAGGTCGAGACGAGCATTCACACCATCCTTTGTCTTGCCCTGAATGTTGAGAAGCGCCCCGATCACACTATCACACACATTTTTCTCCACATGCATCACATCAATGCAGTGTCCGACATCAAGCTTGCGCCAGTATGGAAGATCAAAGAATATCGACATCTTCTTCCATATGTTTTTCTCAACAGCTTTACCTTTCTTTTTGGACTTACCGAATATAACATCGATGCCCTTTACCCTCTGATAAACCTGCTCTCCAATTAAGGCCGACGAAGCTTCTTCTGTCTCTTGGCATCCATTAAAAGCTTTTTTCATCTTACGATATGGGTGATCACGTCTAAGAAATCTCCGATGCCCAAGGTAAATCGTCTTCTTTCCATGATGCAACTGAGTGTAGCATGTTCCTTCTTCACATATAGGGCATGCTTTATGCCCCTTGACACTGTACCCGGACAAGTTACCGTATGCTGGAAAGTCGTTGATGGTGCAAAATAACATGGCACGAAGCTTGAAAGTCTCATGAGAATACCCATCAACTACATCAACACCTTCCACCCACAATGTTTTCAAGTCTTCAATCAAGGGACTTAGATAAACATCTAAGTCATTTCCCGGTTGCTTTGGGCCCGAAATCATCATAGACAACATCATGTATTTGCGCTTCATGCACAACCAAGGGGGCAGGTTGTAAATTATCAACATAACAGGCCATGAACTATGAATACTACTCATGTTACCATAAGGATTCATTCCATCCATAGCAAGTCCAAGCCTTAGGTTTCTTGGATCATCGACGAAATCCGGAAACATAGTATCAATATTCTTCCATTGCATAGAATCAGCAGGATGACGAACCTTTCCATCACGTTTCCTCTCATCATTATGCCATCTAAGATTCTTCGCATCTTTCGCATTGGCAAACAATCGCTTGAACCTTGGAATTATTGGAAGATACCACAACACCTTCACAGGAGGACCCTTTTTTCTCACATCATCAAGATCATCATCATCATCACCACCCTTCACTTTGTATCGTGATAACCCACATTTGGGGCAATCATGATTGTCTTCATGAACACCGGTGTACAATATGCAATCATTGGGGCATGCGTGTATCTTCTTATACTCCATACCCATCAGACACAATACCTTCTTGGCCTCATAGTTACGGTTAGGCAATGTGTTGTCCTCCGGAAGCAAGTCTTTCAACACTTCAAGCAATTCCGTGAAGCTTTTATCGGTCCAACCATTTCTCGCCTTCACACAAACCAATTTTAGCACCACCGACAACCGTGTATGAGTAGTACACCCTGGATATAAAGGCTTATCCACATCACCGCACAACCTATCATACACATGAGCTCGATGAAAAGATTCTTGTCAATATCACGGATCATGTCCTCTACTCGATCATCCTCCATATCTACGTCAACGTCCTCACTTTGGGAGACACTTGCCGTACTACTCAACAACACATCACCATGCCATATCCATCTTGTATAACTCAAGCAAGTGCCTTCACAAATCAAATGAGTACGTATATCCTTCATTGTACATTTCCTCGTATTCAAACACTTGACACAAGGACAACAAAACATTCCATTACTATTAGGAACATTCCTTTGAGCAAATTCTATAAATTCTCCCACCCCCTTCAAATACTCAGCACTAGTGCACTTACAAACCATCCAACTACGATCCATAACTAGATAGGTTCTGTAGATATACAAAACATATATCCAAGGCGTTTAAAAATTATTTCAAATTTACACCATTTTCAGGTTTCTTAAGACAAAAAAGAAATAAGCAGATGAAGATAAATTAACAAAACAGAATTCCAATGAGCAATATATTGTTGATGTCACATGCTATAAGCAACTCTAAATTTCTTCCCATTTTGAAATAGGTCATGATAGCAGAAGAAAAACAAGAGAAAACACAAAACCCACGACCAGAAATAGAGACATTCCAAACAACTCAAACTCACAGTTTCAAGTTTCAACTACAGAGACTATTGTTTCAACATACACTCAAAACCAAAAATAAAAAAAATGTGTCCTAAAGACTCACCAGAAATAGGTGCTCGCGTGGTGGTGGGGAGGGGAGCTCGAGTGGTGGCCAACGTTCGATGTGGTTACTGAGAGCAGAGGGAGAGTTAGTGCATGGGAAGGGGAAAGAAAGATGTCAAGTTATTGCAAATGATGAGCGGGAAAGACAGAGTTAGGGTTAAGACTGTACCTCATGGTGGTGGCGAAGAAGCCCTAGCGGTGGTTGCGGTGGAGATGAGCTCGCGATTAGGGCAGAGTGAGAGTGAGAGTTGAGAGTGAGAGTGAGAGTGAGCGTGATGAAAAGAGAAGAACAGAGACGTACAGAGCGAAGTGAAGAAGGCACGCGGGTGTAAACGTTATAATCAAAAACCAAAAATAAAACAACATTTAATGTCAGTTGTTAAAGACAACTGATGTTAAAAGTGTATAAGTTTCTGCAAAAACATTCATTTCTTTGACTACTGTGCTACTAACCCATGACTACTGTGCTACTTACCCATGCACATTGTAACTTGATCCTCTTAAGGAGCATTAAGTTTATATATCAGTTTTCAAGAAAATCAGGTAGTCTCTCTTCTCTATATAAAGAACCATTCTTCTGTATCAGTATGTATTACACCCCCTCTTCTTTTCCTCTATATTTCGTGCGTTTTCTATTCCTTCACAATATGGCTCTATCATATTTGAGATTTTGTTATTTCTTCCTATACCTAGACTTAAAGGTCTCTGCCTTAATGGTCAAAAAACTTCTGAGGTTGAGTAAATCACGTAACATGGATGGTAAGGTTGGGTGAATCACGTAATGTGATTCCCTCACTTTATTTCATCCCAGTCATCCCTTTCACTCCGCTTTGGCAGCAAGTGACTGTGGATTCAAGATGATGCATCAAGGAATTCAAGTGAGGGAGGAGATGCATCCATTGGAGTTTCTGAGGACAGAACTGAGAAGAAAAAATGATGTTGAAGCAGAAACTTTTTTATATTTTAGGGCTATGTTGCAGAAATTTTTTATCTTTTAATCATGTAATTGTAACTTATGAATCGCTTCAATGAGATACGATTTGATTATACATATATAACTTGTTTTATGTTAAGTGTTTATTTATTTTAATTTGCACAAGAATTTGTTTACTAATTCAAGCTAATTAATTAAGATTAAAAATAAACTTGTTTAAAAAAAAGTTTAGAAATAAACTGCACTATATGGAGTGACCTGCGTTAAGATTGACAACAGGGCATTTCAGATAGGGATCTAGGATTATTTACGTCAACTATTTATTTAACTGAAGTAAAAATCACACTTTTAACGTCAGTTGTATAAACAACTGACGTTAAAAATAAATATTTTTTATTTTAAAAACAATTTTAACGTCAGTTGTTGAAGACAACTGACATTAAAAGTGTATAAGTTTCTGCAAAAACATTCATTCCTTTGACTACTGTGTTACTTACCCATGCACCTTGTAACTTAATCCTCTTAATGAGCATTAAGTTTATAGATCAGTTTTCAAGAAAATCAGCTAGTCTCTCTTCTCTATATAAAGTATCATTCTTCCGTATCAGTCCGTAATATAGCCTCTTCTCTTTTCCTCTATATTTCGTGCGTTTTCTATTCCTTCACATCATGGCTCTATAATATTTGAGACTTTTGTTATTTCTTCCTATACCTAGACTTAAAGGTCTCTGTCTTAATGGTCAAAAAACTTCTAAGGTTGAGTAAATCACGTAACATGAATGGTAAGGTTGGGTGAATCACGTAATGTGATTCGCTCACCTTATTTCATCTCATTCGTCCCCTTCACTTTGCTTTCGCTGCAAGTGACTGTGGATTCAGATGGAGCATCAAGGAATTCAAGTGAGGGAGGAGATGCATCCATTGGAGTTTCTGAGGACAGAACTGAGAAGAAAAAATGATGTTGAAGCAGAAACTTTTTTATATTTTAGGGCTATGTTGCAGAAATTTTTTATCTTATAATCATGTAATTGTAACTTATGAATCGCTTCAATGAGATACGATTTGATTATACATATATAACTTGTTTTATGTTAAGTGTTTATTTATTTTAATTTGCACAAGAATTTGTTTACTAATTCAAGCTAATTAATTAAGATTAAAAATAAACTTGTTTAAAAAAAGTTTAGAAATAAACTGCACTATATGGAGTGACCTGCGTTAAGAGTGACAACAGGGAGATGACAACGAAAGAAAGATAGGAATGAGTTTCAGAGAGGAATATAATTATTTACTTCAGTTATTTATTTAACTGACGTAAAAATCACACTTTTAACGTCACTTGTATAAACAACTGACGTTAAAAGTGTTAATAATTCTTACAAATCACTTTTAACGCCAGTTCATTATACAATTGACGCAAATAGTGATTTAATATTTACAAAACTGTCACCGCCTCATTTTTAACGTCAAACATATGGTCAACTGACGTAAAACGTTCCCGTATATTACATTATTTCCACTAGTGTGAGGGAGGATATTTCTTCAAAGCTAAATTTTATAGTTACTCTCCCAGGCTCCATGTGGAAAAAGAGGAAGTCCTAGGTCTCCTTCAAGATGACCAAATTAAATATAGGAATGTTATTTCAAATTGTAAGAGTATTTTATCATCTTATGTTAACAACTCTTTGGTAAAGTTTCATAGGAAGAAAGTCATTGTAGTTACTCACACTTTGTTAGGGGTGGCTACATATATTACTATTCTCCAAATTCGTGATTATATTATCAGATGCATTGCATTCCCCATTATTAATGAAATTACTTAATTTTTTTTTAAAAAAAAAAATTGTGAAAAGGTGATGTGATAAAAAAATGATGAGATGAAAAAAAATTCTAGAACAAAATAGACAAACATGTGCAAAAAGAGATTCAGCATTCTCCTTTTTTTTTTAAAAAAAATTACTTGGAGAAAGAGAGCTTTTTTAGTTTTAAAATGTCTTTCTACCATTGGTTTTAGTGTTTTCTAAATAATAAAGTAAAATTATACGATACAACAGGGTAACTGACGTATATTAATTATTAATATGCATATAAGAAAATATATCTATTAATCTGATTACTGTATAAAAGACAGGCTGTGAAAGCAGTTTAATAACTTCACAAATCATTGATGTATAACTGGTTGAAACAAGTAAGACATGCCATGATATCTGATGGTGGAGAAGGTTCTCTTCTAAGGTTTGAAAAGATATCTGATGCATTCTTTGTAGGTCAGAAGAATGAACTCATTTATAGTTTCTCATGGTCAGATTACATATATAATATTTGATAACAGCAAACATAATGCTAAAGATCTTCCATAAGAAAGAATTTGTAATGAATGAAAAACAGTGATAATAAAGCAAACAGCAGAGTCCAAGCCACTGAGCCTCTAAATTAAGCATTCAGTAATATGTGAAGAAGGAAACTAATGATGCTTCATGCGTGTAAATTTGCAAGAACAACCAGAATCTTAAATACAAGCCTGTAAAATAATTAAAACCAAATTGGGGACTAAAATAAGCTTTAGAACCCCTACTCTAGGAACATAGAAAACAGACCAAAGATCAAACTTTTTTTTTTCTGTCTCCTCCAAGAAACTTTGGACAGAAAAAACCATGCCAAAAAGCAAAATCCAAACGAATACACCATACAGGTCCATTTCCACTAACCTAAAGAACATAAAGGACACTGAATTATTCCATTCTCATTACACTGACCACACCTCAGAGTTTTCTTGTTATCCTCATCCAAAACCTTACAGCTTCCATTACATTCCATGCACATCACAAACCTCACACCACCACACCCTTCACACCCACCTAATGCCCTCGGAATCCCTTCAAAGAGAACACCTAATTTCTCCTCTTCTTCCAACTTCACAACATCATCTGCTCCTCCAATAAACCTTCCCTTCACAAACACAAGTGGAACTTTCACTTCTTTGGACCCCATTAGCTTCCTCAACTCCTCCTTATACCCTGAATGCATAGACACATCACGCTCCAACACATGCACACAATATGATTCAACAATTGATCGAACTTTATTACAATCCTCGAATGTCTTCCTGATACCTCTTAAAGTGGTGGTGTAAATAACAACAGAATTTTCACCTCCCGGAGGACACTTCATCTCAAACATGTGAAGAAGAAGTGATTGTGAATCCAAAGATTTTCTTACTCTTCGCGCTTTTGGTGTAGCCCAAACCATTCTCTTGATCTGTTCTTCCTCTACAGATAGTTCCTTTTCATAGGATGCAACAAGCTCTGGGTCAAACAAAGGACTATGACTCTTCTTCTTCGATGAATATCCAGAATCACAATCAACACTGTTCCTTGGAGACCCTTTAACTTGAAAACCCGAATTCAACACTGACTTACAAGTACTTGGACAAGAATTGCTCGATTTTAGAACCCCTTTGGGACTATAATCCAAGCGTCTCATTCCTCTGACTCCATTAACTTGAACCTTGTTCTCTTTTCCTGAAAGCTTCCTCAGTGTCTTGGGGGACCCAAATTGATTGAAGAATTTCAAGGGGCTTCTCGTGTCAACAGTGTTGTTGATGAACCCACGAAGAAAAGGACTCGACTTTGGGCTTTTCTTGAGTTGATTTGAAATGGGTACTCCTTCTTCGAGACCCTCCATGAGTTCCCAAGCATTGATGACTTCTGGGTCTTGGCGAGTTGGTGATGATTTCTGAACATTCTTCGATTCTGTAATTGCAATGCACTCTGTTGCTGTGAGTGTGGGTTGTTGTTCATTGTCCAAGTTGAGTGCCCCGTAGGTAGAGGAAGTGAGAGAAACCACGTGGTTCAAGTAACAACCGCCACCGCCGGCATTGTTGAAAGCGACTTGTTGTTGTTCTTGTTTGAGTTCTTTCTTGACGAGTTTTGATGAGACGCAACCCATGGAAGATGAATGAGTGGGGTTCTCTCACTCTGTGCGTGTGTGTTCTGTTTTGTTTGTTTTAAGGTTAAAAGCATTTTTTGGAGAAATGAAAAGGTGAAGAGACAACAACGGCTATGGAAGTTTTTCCTAACCGTTACCTTGTCTTCAACGGGCCCCAACGGTCGGAAAATTCGAATGATCCTCTTGTAACGAGGGGTTTGTTTTGGGTTAAAAGCCCGTCTTTTGTTTACAACCCACTCATATGTGAGCAAAATATTGGGCCTCTTTTGCTTTTTATAAACGGGCTCTGCAACCCAAATTCGTCCAACAAAGAGTAAAATCAGTAGATTATGAGGAGAAAAATTCCTATGAGGTCCATTGTCATACTTTCGAAAAAATAAATGAAATGAAGATGATACACACATAGTGAAGAGTATCATTTATTTCTTCAACGTAGTGAAGAGTACCATTTATTTTTTCAAAAGCATAATAATGGACTTCTCCATTAATGAAGATCTTTTCCAAATTATGAGTCTCATCATCAGTCTCGGGTTCCTTTTTACTTCATTAAAGATTTGCAATTCTTCGCAAATCAGTTTCTATTTGGATGAGTTTTAAAGTAAAAAATCATCTTATTTAAAGAAAATTTGGATTTGATTGGATTTATTTCATTTTTCAAATTGAATCAATACAAACTAATCTTAATCGGTTTGGATTAGAATGAATTATTTAATTTTTGACCAACAAAATAATTAAATTGTAGTGTAAAATGACAACAAAAAGACAACACTATCCAAACTTCAAACCATTAGTAAGATCATACAAACATTTCAAAACATTGGATAGTTATCTGAACTTGACAGACCTTAATATCTCATCAAACTAACTAGAAATAATTGAAAAGAAAAAAAAAATCATACAATAAAGAGAGGGATGGAGAAGAAGCTTACTAATATGTTTGTGTGCTGTTTAGATTTTGTGTAAATTCAAGGATAAAAATATATATATTTCATCAACCGTTGAATTGAAAGTTCTCATTAAATAGATCAAGTTTACAAAATTTAATAATTATTTAATACTCCATTTCATAAATTCATTTTAACACTTTTTTAAAAATATAAATAAATATAATATAGAGTATTACCTATAAATATATAATTTATCTAAAATTTGGTGTCCATTATTTAAAACAATATCATGTGATTTAACGGTTAGTTTTATTAAATTCATATGTCATAAAAAATTATTAAATGAAGTTATATATATATATATATATATATATATATATATATATATATATATATATAACTCCAATTCCATTTTGTTTAATTTGGATCGGTTTTAGAAAATAAATTTGATAATCGAATTAAATAGATCAATATTTAAAAAAAATCCAAATCATTTGAATTTTTTTGGTTTTATTGAAGAAAAAAGAATTTTGCATCGGCTTTTAATTATTTTGGATAGTTTTTTTATTTTTGGATTGAATTAAAACTGAACACCTCTACTTCTTTTTACATATTTTCTATACCCCAACTTGTTTCAGAAAGGAAAAAGAAACGAATATATATTGAAAACTATATTTCTCTTATTTTATTACTTAAAAAAAAGTAGAAGAAGTCTCCATAGAAAATTGGTGAAACAATATTACTATTTGTCTATTTCATCAACCTAGACTTCGGAGGCCCAATCAAATTTTTATTTAGTACTGAGAAAATACCGTTTTGTGTTTTGTTTTAGTCTTCATCAATAGTAAAATGTAAATAAATAAATAAATAGTAAGAAATAACAGAACTTTAAATAAAAATTAGTATGGTACCCATCACGAGTCGGTCACATTGGTTTTATGCATGTTAATATAAGTGTCTACATGTATACTAAATAAAATATTTAGCATGAATAGGCAAAGATTCTTAAAAAAAATTTCATGGAAATCACATAATTAAGAGGTTAACATTGTTTTATTATCTTTCTAACATGACCGAGACACTATTTATTTGTTTACATTACATCTTAATTTCTTTGTGTTGCGACTCTTGAACATATCGAATTTTGAGACACTTACTTGCTATAGGTCCTGGAAGAACTCTTTGAAGACAATATTGGTGGTAGTGTTTAAGGCTTTTTCATCTTTATCATGTATTAAGATTTTTAACCCCTGTTTGCTTTGAACTCTAGAAAATGTCAGGTACAACTGACCATGACTAAACACATGTTTAGGCAAGTATAATCCAACCTTTGCTAGAGATTGACCTTAAGACTTGTTGATTGTCATAGCACATGAGACAATCATCATAAATTGTCTTTGTATAAGTTTGAAAGGCCATGGTGATTGAGATGGAGACATAGACATCTAAGGAATATAAATCACATTTCCAATGTTCTTTCCGGACATGATCTTTGCTTGAAAGACATTATTTGCTAGTCTTGTGATGATCAATCTAGTGCCATTGCATAAACCTTGAGATTGTTCTAAATTTCTCAATAGTAAAATGCCCTTTTTTTTTTAGTCTTCATCAAATGTAAATAAAGAAATAAATAATAACAAATAAACATCATTTTAAATAAAAATTATATGTTTATATATCTAACTTAACTCACATTCTTACTTATATTTTTATTGGATGGCTGTTCACATACGAATTCGTAAGTTCATGAGATACACTTTATTGGTGAGATTAACACTACTCAGAAAGTCAAGACACTAATTATGGTAAAGCCATAAAGGTATCAGAATCGTGGTTATCCATCGATATCCTTCCTTTACCTGGTAATTGCTCACAGTTCTAAAACTTCTAATCGATATTGATAAAAATTATCCACGATAAGTAGTGATAAGTAGTGAATTTAGCCACCAAGAATTGATTTAGGTTATTTGCAAAAAAATTATGGAAAGGATGTGGATATAAGTATTATATTATCAATCTCATTCCATATATATAAATAATTAATATTTTTTATTATTATTATTTTAACTTCACATCCTGTATCGTAACATTATTTCAGTGTCATATGCATGCATCCAAAGCCGTCTAAATGACTGTCAAAGCATTACATTAAGCTTTGTGTTTAATTAGTTTATTATGTTGGATTTAAATTGTTTTATCTGTTATATTTTAACCATAGGAATTGAAAGGTATTCCTTTTATTGATTTTTATTGATAACTTTAAAGTATGATTATTATTTTTATAATTTGTAAAAAATGGTATAAGAAATAATATATTTTATTTAACTAAAACACGAGTAATGTGTCTAATTATTGATAAATAAGTACCCTAAGGATATACACATGCAAGTATGGCATGAATACGGTTCATTTCCTAAAATACATGTATAGGAATGAGTACTTTAGTATGGGGATGGGTATTTTAGTATCATACTCAAATTATATCCAGTGTCATCTCTACAAAGAGCCTCAAGAATACTACTAGCTTAGCTGAGAAAATAAGGAACCAAGTAAAAATCTGAGGAGTCACATTAATCAGTATCTTTAAGTTTTTTTTTTTTTTGACAATAGGAACTTAATGTGAAAACTCAGCATGTCACCATTGTGTAGCTCAGTGTAAGCTTACAAAATGGGAGAAGAAAGAGCTGAGCAAATTGTATTATTCGAACTGAGTTGCACAGTGAAGGAGCTTTGCTTTATATACAGCAAGGTCCTTGAGAGTTCTATCACTAATGCAAGATAAATAGAAATAACTGACTAATCAACTACTTAACCGTATAACTAACATTGCTGACTAAGCTAACTGACTGAAAGTACAATTACTACAATTAATGAGCTAACTAATAGTACAACTTCAACTATCAGTGTTTAGTACAATTTTCATTAGGACAGTTCAATATAGATTGAACTTGGGTTGAGACTTGGGCTTCATTTGGATTGGGCTCTGATAGTTGTAACATTCCCCCATAAGCTGGAATGTGTATGTCTAACATACCAAGCTTGAAATGATTCTTCGTGAATGGACCTGGTGCAAGGGGTTTTGTCAGGATATCTGCAACTTGATGTTGGAGATTGGAAGCAAATGGAGGATCCCTGACTGAACTTTATCTCTAACAAGATGGCAATCCATCTCAATATGTTTTGTTCTTTCGTGAAACACTGGATTTGCAGCTATCTGCAAAGCTGATTGGTTGTCACAATATATTGAGATAGGATCAGGATGTGGAACATTGAGATCATGCATCAAATAAAGCAACCATTTCCCCTCACAGTTGGCTTGTGCTAAGGCTCGATATTCAGCATCTGAGGATGATCTTGAAACAATGCTTTACTTTTTGCTTTTCCAGGAAATGAGAGAAGTTCCTAGAAAGAAGCATAAACCTGATATTGACATGCGAGTGTCTAAGCATGCCCCCCAATCAGAGTATGCAAATCCTTTAAGTTTGAGGTCTGAAGCAGCAGAGAAGAAAAGACCCTTTCCTAGTGCATTTTTGAATATCTAAGGACTCTGAGTGCAGTATCATAATGATCATTTGTTGGTGAGTCAAGCAACTGACTAAGGTGTCCTAGTGTATATGAAATATCAGGCCTGATGTTTGTCAAGTATGATGCCTTCCAAGTAATCTTCTGTACTGTGTAGGAACAGATATAGGTGTGCCTGACTCTTTGTGCAACTTAACTCCATAGTCCATGGGGATACTGCAGGGTTTTGTTGCTAACAATCCCGTGTCGTGCAATAAATCCAAGGCATATTTCCTTTGATATAGTGCAATCCCTCTTTGTGATCTAGCAATCTCTAAGCAAAGGTACAATTTGGGTTGACCAAGATCCTTTATACCAAACTTGTCATCCAATGTTGACTTGATGGACTTGATTTCACTCAAATCACTCCCTGATAGCAGAAGGTCGTCCACATAAGCCAAAACAGCTGTGAAACCAGTAGCTGTTTGCTTTGTGAAGAGTGAGTAATCTGCCTTGGACTGCGTGAATCCCAAGTGTGTGAGAACTTGGGTTAATTTTGCATTCCATTGTCTACTTGCTTGCTTTAGCCCATATAGGTATTTTGCAATTTGCAAACAAGTTTGGAATTGGAGATTTCAAGGCCAGGAGGCACCTTCATGTAGACTTCTTCATCCAAGTCTCAATGTAGGAAGGCAGTGTTGACATCCAATTGATGGAGATGCCATTTGAGACTTGAAGCAAGGGAAAGAAGAAGTCTGACAGATGTCAACTTGACAACAGGACTGAAGATGTTTAGAGAGTCAATGCCAGCAGTTTGTGTGAAGCCTTTTGATACTCCACTGGCTTATCATGCTTTAGCTAATATTTTAGAGTGGGTTTCATCAATTAAATTTTGCTGAATACTTGAATTAACTCAAATTAGACTTTGTTTTCCTATTTTAGTTATTTCAGAGTCAATGTGTGTATTTAATTGATTTTAATTATAATTTAATTGATTTTCTCAAGACTTTCTTATTTTTATTTTTAGGAAAGGACAAATAAGAAGGATTGCAATTAAATTGAAGATTGCCAAGTAAATTGTGAGGGCCCACATGATGGATTTGAATCCAAATCAATTTGGATTTGAATTATTATGATTAAAAGATAATTCAATTGGCTTTGAGAGAAAAAATTGGATTCGAATAATAATTGCCTATCATAACAACAAAGGATATGATAAGATTTGGCAATTAATTTGGAGATATTGATTCGGCAATTAAATACGAAGATTAAAATGCTCAGGACCAGTTATGTTGGAGTTTACATAAAGGCGGATCTTGAAATACAAGAAAAATGAGCCAAACAGAACCCATCACGGCCATGATCGAGTAGGGCTGAAAAAGAAAGAAGAACACAAAGTCAGAACCTGTCACGGCCAGGCTGTGATGGCCATCACGGCCGTGACAGGCCAACCAGTGTCAAGTTCTCCATGACAGAATCTGTCACAGCCTGGTCGTGACAGGCATCACGGTCGTGACTCGCAAAATTTGGAATTTTGATTTGATTTTGTAATGGTTTCAAATCCAAGTTAACTTAATCTATTAATAGGGCAATTAGGCTCGAAAATATGAATCTCTTGACTGCTACCAATTGGCAAAAATTAGGATTTCTCTTCTTCTCAATTTCTTCTTTTCTCTTAGGATTTTTATGCTTTTGTTATTCAAGGTTGTTATGAATATGGCAATGCTTGAGTAGTCTTTTTATTTCTAGGAATTGGGGCTATGCCCAAAACTTGTTTTATGTTATGAATTTATGTTTTACCTTTGTTAATTCCAATTTGCTTTTGATTTAATTCCTATTGCATGAATTACTTGTGAATTTGGTGCGCACTTATTTGCATGTCATAAATACTCTAAGGATGAACCTAGCAGTGAACTTATGTATTGGATCTATAGGGATTGAATTTAGGACTTAAATCACGAGAGTTAGAAGCGGTCCTTCGAGGGTTCATTGAGTTGTCACGAATCTTAATGGGTTCAATTTAAATACAATTACCACGAGAGTAGGGGTTGGTTTAATTGGGCAAGGTTCTTGTATCTCGAGAGGGAACATTAACTTATTTAGGATAAATTCACCTTCAAAGTAATTTTGATTATTAACAAGAGGGGTAGTCAATCTAGTAGCATGAGCAGTCTTGTTGGTAACCCAATTCCTAGAAATCTCTTTTAAAATTTGAAATCCCAAAAATATTTGATTTTGTTTTATTGTTTCTTTTATTTTCTTGAAATCTTTTCACACCTATTTCTCGGTCTAAATAATTGTTTAATTTGTGAAGTGACACTTGGTTTCTCAATCCCTGAGTACGATACTTGGTTTCTCACCGTTTTATTATTACTTGCTTCGATCCGGTATGCTTACCGGAGCCTATCAAGTTTTTGGCGCCGTTGTCGGGGATTGGCACCATCAATATCATTAGTAACAAAGAAGACAACTACTTTAGACCTTTTTTTTCTTTCTATTTTGTATATATTTGATCTTTTCTTTTGAGTTTTGTTTGTGTTAGGTGGATGCCATATATGGACCATTGTTTCTAACTAAACAGGGAATCTCAAATTGATTGGATCGTGCTTGATTGTATAGTTAATAAGCATGTGAAGATATACTCCAAAGAGGAATGGAGATCCTATTTGTCATCCTTACAACCACCACCAGACATTAAGCTGGATCCCGAGTTGCTGGAATCACTTTGGGATATAGATGCTCAACATTTGATCCAGAGCATAGAGCGTAGCAAGGAGGAATTTAGTGCCTTGATTCAAAGGCATAAAATTCGTAAGAAACATTCTCAATTGATAGCGGAGATGCTAAGTAACAATTTTCAGAGGTTAGAAGAACAAGCTGGCGAATTTTCTAAATTGCTAACAGAAAAGTCGTACGAGACTCAAATCGAAGAGCATGTTGTTGCCAATATGGACTTAAATGAAGATGAAGTGGTGGTGGAAGATGATTCAAGAAGAGAGGGTCATGAAGAGGAGTGCAAAGAGGAAATAACTCCTATTGTTCCTTTGTAAGGGACAAATGAGACAAATCATGTGGAAAATACTTCTCTCACCAATCCTATTGAGGAGCCTCAAAATCCTGAGTTGGATAAATATGTTGGTTTGCATGCATGTGTGGATGTTACAAAGTCGGTGCCTACAATTTGTCTATCATATTACTTAGTAAAAATACCAACTTTGGAGTTCAAGTCATTGCCTGAGAATTGGGAGTTTTCATCAATAGCGGCAAAGGCTCTAAGGTCACCTCAAAAAGTTATGGTTCTAGTGCTTCATTGGGAAACTAATTACATAAAGATCATTCTTGGAGTAGGTGACTTACCATTTGACCCGGGAGGAAGTGGGCCCATAATAGCACTTAGAGAAGTAAATAGAATCTCATCACACTTGCTTCTTCCATCTCCACTCCACAAGCCATGGGATCCGGGAGGAAGGTCTTACATCTTGGGCATCTCTTGGTCTTTGTGCCACAGGCTATGGGATCCTAGTGGAAGCGTCTTCAATGAGTTTTTCTAAACCCTTCTCTTTTTAATTATTTTGCTTTTCTTTACTTGAGTCATATGTGTTTGAGTCTTGTGTTGGTAAGCTTGAAGGGATTTTATTGAATTTAGCATAGATGGATTGCATATAAAAAAAAATATTGATTTTTGATGATTTCCCCTAATGATTTGAAATTTGAAAAATTGATCCCCATAAAATTTGAAAATTGAACTTTGAGAAATTTTGTTGTGGATGCATGATTTATGACAAGTTTGGGGTGAAGGGGTGCACACACTAGGGATTGTATCTCGGTCAAATAATTTGAGAAAATTGTCCAGGTGAGGAATTTGAGCCTCCAATATTGTTTTTAAATTGTGTGAATCACTTTTAAGTTGCACTTTCCCGGATTTGCTTGAATCTATTCATGGTTTGCATGTTTATATGTTTGCATCAAATAGGCAATTTTCTTTGAAATAGCTACTTGACCTAAAAAGGATCATCCCAAATGCATGTTCCCTAGTGAGCCACATTGAGCCTAATAGCCTATTATTTCTTGATGACCTTATGTTATAAGCCAAAAGTCCGGAAAAACCATGTTAACCAAATCTTAGGATTTAGGAGAGCATGGATGCTTAGCAAGACAAGGGTTATAGGAAACTAAGTTTGGGGTGGCTATTAGGGTTCAATATGTTATTTTGGGTTGAGAAAAAGAAAAATAAAGGTTGAAGCCAAAGGCAAAAAGAAAAAAGAAGAAAAGTACAAAAATGTAAAAAATGGTATTAAAAGGAAAAGGTTGTAGTCACCCAAAGTAAAAAATAAAATAAAATATATATAGATAGAAAAAGGAATGAATGGAAATTCAATGTGTAAAAATGTTCATGCTCTCTTAGTTCCTAGGGACTTAAGCCTAGTACCTTTGAATATCCCACCTTTAGCCAGGCCCCATTACAACCTTTAAAAGACCTTTTAATGTTGTATACATGTTTTCGTGGGAACTATTTTTTAGATGAAAATCAAATTCATGGAAAGTGCTATTAAAATGTGAAATTGAGTGAAAGTTGATCACCTAGACACTTGAGTGAATGAGTGAATTACTAAATGCCCTTGTGAGGAAGGCAAATGTTTGAAATTGGTGATCTCCCTTTTGTGTGTTACTTGGATCCTTTGCTTAGATTGATGATTGCACTTATGTTGAAATTATCTTTATTTGAAGTAAATGAATTTGGGGATTACTATAATGAAATAGGGGTAAACATTGATTGGAATTGTATTGAAAAAAAAATTGCATGAAGCATATGTAAGGTTTGATTGAATCCATTGATCTTGCCAAGTTTTGAGTCTTTTTTATTTTTAGTTTGCTTGAGGACAAGCAAGGTTTAAGTTTGGGGTATTTTGATAGTCCGTTGGCTTATCATGTTTTTGCTAATATTTTAGAGTGGATTTCATCAATTAAATTTTGTTGAATGCTTGATTTAACCCAAATTAAACTTTGTTTTTCTATTTTAGTTATTTTAGAGTCAATGTGTGCATTTAATTGATTTTAATTATAATTTAATTGATTTTCTCAAGATTTTCTTATTTTTATTTTTAGGAAATGACAAAGAAGAATGATTGCAATTAAATAGAAGATTGTCAAGTAAATTGCGAGGGCCCACATGATGGATTTGCATCCAAATCAATTTGGATTTGAATTATTATAATTAAAAGATAATTCAATTGGCTGTGAGAGAAAAAAATTGGATTTAGATAATAATTGCCTATCACAACAACAAAGGATATGATAAGATTTGGCAATTAATTTGGAGATATTGATTTGGCAATTAAATACTGACCAGCCTCTGGCTCGACTAGTTTTTAACTAGTAAGACCATATGTTTTATTTGAGTTTAATCTCGTTTTCGCCCCAATTTGGATGTAATTGTCCTCAAGCAACATTTTGAGTCTCTAAAGTAGTTTTAGGGTAATTTAGCTGATTTAGAGTCAAATAAAGCACTTACTGCTACCTCTTGTTTTCAGGTTAATAAAGAGAAGCAATTCTGGAGTTATTCCCCCCGCGAGAGGCTACTCGCCTCGCGAGCCTGAAGCCTCACTGTGCCAGAAATGTCATCCTCTCTGTCTCGCCCCGCGAATCACTGTCTCGCCCCGCGAGAAATCCAAACCCTGAAGGACAGAGATCATCACGGCCTAGCCGTGATGAAGGTCACGGCTGTGACAGATTGGAATTTGAAGTCTCGCCTCGCGAATCCTCGTCTCGCCTCGCGAGAAAGCCAAACACTGAAGAGCTGTTCATAATATTCGCCTCGCAAATCATGTCTCGCCTCGCGAGCGAGCGCAACCCAGAATCTGTATTTATATCTGTTTTAGTGCAGAACTGATCATCTCTTTTATCATCTTCTTTTCTTTTAGATTAGGACGGCTGCGAATTTAGGTTTAGAGTTTTGTGTTCCCTTTGTAATGGAGAGCTAGTCTCCTTTGATCAATCTGCTGTAATCGGGTTTCGCCGTCACTTGAGGTTTTGTAATTCCTAAACTTAATGCTATTCTCTTTCAATATTGTTCTATATGTTCTGTTTGCTTAATTCGCATGTGTTCATTCGTGTTTACTTAATTCACGAGCGCTTCACCCCGTTTGCTTAATTCGGGAATTAGGAACATATGTCTCGTAGCGTCGGTTTCGCTTGTTAATTGATGTTACAATCGAAAAGAGATTAGAATCCGCTTAGGGCTTGGGATTATATGAACCGATGATAGTGGGAAACCGAAAGCAGTAGATTGATCGTTTAGTTTATTTGATAATTATTTAGTTTGCATTGTTTTTCTGCCTTGTTTTCTTAATTTAATTTCAAATCCAAAACCCCCCAAAAACTGACTTTTCTGTTAACAACAATCCAAGAGTCCTTGTGAGACGATACTCGAGTTGTCGCACCCTAACTACATATTTTTCCAATCGCTCGTTATTTTGACGCGCGCGCAACAGCGTGTCAAATACGAAGATTAAAATGCTCAGGACCAGTTATGTTGGAGTTTGCATGAAGGCGGAGCTTGAAATACAAGGAAAATGAGCCAAACAGAGCCCATCACGGCATGGCCGTGATAGGCATCAAGACCATGATCGAGTAGGGCTGAAAAAGAAAGTCAGAACCTGTCACGACCAAGCCGTGATGGCCATCACGGCCGTGACAAGCCGACCAGTGTCAAGTTCTCCAGGACATAATCTGTCACGGTCTGGCCGTGACAGGCATCACGGTCGTGACGCGCAAAATCTAGAATTTTGATTTGATGATTTGATTTGATTTTGTAATGGTTTCAAATCCAAGTTAACCTACTCTATAAATAGGGCAATTAGGCTCGAAAATAGGATCTCTTAACTGCTACCAATTGGCAAAAATTAGGATTTCTCTTCTTCTCAATTTCTTCTTTTCTCTTAGGATTTTTATGCTTTTGTTATTCAAGGTTGTTATGAATATGACAATGCTTGAGTAGTCTTTTTATTTCTAGGAATTGGGGCTATGCCCAAAACTTTTTTTATGTTATGAATTGATGTTTTACCTTTATTAATTCCAATTTGCTTTTAATTTAATTCCTATTGCATGAATTACTTGTGAATTTGGTACGCACTTATTTGCATGTCATAAATACTCTAAGGATGAACCTAGCGGTGAACTTATGTATTGGATCTATAGGGATTGAACTTAGGACTTAAATCACGAGAGTTAGAAGCGGTCCTTCGAGGGTTCATTGAATTGTCACGAATCTTAATGGGTTCAATTTAATACAATTACCACGAGAGTAGGGGTTGGTTTAATTGGGCAAGAGGTTCTTGTATCTCGAGAGGGAACATTAACTTATTTAGGATAAATTCACCTTCAAAGTAATTTTGATAATTAACAAGAGGGGAAGTCAATCTAGTAGCATGAGCAGTCTAGTTGGTAACCCAATTCCTGGAAATCCCTTTTAAAATTTGAAATCCCAAAAATATTTGATTTGATTTTATTGTTTCTTTTATTTTCTTGAAATATTTTCACACCTATTTCTCAGTCTAAATAGTTGTTTAATTTGTGAAGTGACACTTGGTTTCCTTATCCCTCAGTTCGATACTCGGTTTCTCACCATTTTATTATTACTTGCTTCGATTCGGTACGTGGTCGCGCTGTCGCGTACGCGCCAAAAAGCGAGCGATTTGTAAAAATATGTAGTTTAGGGCGACAACTCGGATGTCATCTCACAAGGACTCTTGACTTGCTATTTACCACAAAAATCAGTTTTTTTTGGGGGGGGGGGGGGGGGTTTGAATTGCAATTGGAAAACAATGCAAAAACAGAACAATAAAACAGAGCAGTTGAAAAGATTATCAAGTAGCAAAACACGATTAATCTACTGTTCTCGAATCCCCAACTATCATCGGTTCGTGTAATTTCCAAGCCCTAAGCAGATTCTAACCCCCTTTCGGTTGTAGCAACAATTAACAACGAAATCGCTACTACGGATATATGTTCCTATTCCCGAATTAACAACCGGGGTTAAGCCCTCATGAACTAACGAACATGAACGAACACACGCGAATTAACAAACGCGATTAAATATAGGAACATAACATCACCAAAATGAATCAACACAACACTATACACTCCTGAATTAACAAACAGAAATGTATAATATGGTATTAAAAAGGGAAAAGCAATTAAAATAGGAATTACAAAACCTCAAGTGTAGTGGAATTCGATTACAGTAGACTAATCTAGAAAATTAGTTCTCCATAAAGAAACGAAACACACAGAAAAATGTAAAAAATATGGAGAAGCAAAAGTTCTTTCAATCTGCCCAGAACAGCCTTTTATACTATTCAGAAATTTAGCCCACTCGCAAGGTGAACCCTCATTCGCGAGGCGAATATTGTGAAGAGTCAGCAACGTTTGGTCTTCTCGCGGGGCGAAGTACTACTCGCATGGCGAGGAATGGAACAGTCATGGCTTCTGGCCTTCAATCTCGCGAGGCGAGACATGTATCCGCGAGGCGACACAGAACGAGCTGCATTTCTCTGGAACAGTCAGCTCTCAGGGTCGCGAGGCGAGGTGTTCTTCGCGGGGCGAACCAGAGAGGATGACATTTTTACTGTTCTGCTGGCTTTCAGGTTCGCGAGGCGAGAAAACTCTCGCCAGGCGAATCCCCTGTTTCTTTATTCCCTCAACTTCTACTTAACCTGAAAACAACAAAATAGCCATAAGTGCTTTATTTGACTCAAAATTGGCTAAATTAACCTAAAACTACTTTAGAGACTCAAAACCTTGCTTGAGGACAATCTAATCTAATTTGGGTGAAAATAGGATATAATTTGCACAAAACCCTGGTCATACTAGCCATAAAACTAGATGAGCCAGAGGCTTATCAAAATACCCCAAACTTAAACTTTGCTTGTCCCCAAGCAAACTAAAACTCAAAAATCAAAAAGACTCAAGACCTGGCAAGCTTAAAAGATTCAATCAACCTTGCACAAATTCAAGCAGTTTCATCAAAACAGTTTTCTTCAATGTCCCCCCCCCCTTCAAGCAAAGCAATCCCCACAATCATTCATTCCAAACAATTGAGAATTTCATCATTCAAACAATCATTAATCTAAGCAGGGGATCCAAGTTACACACAAGAGGGAGATCACCAAATTCAAACAATTGCCTTCCTCACAAGGGCATTTAGTGTTCACTCAATCGCTCAGTTTGTGTCAGACTATCAACATTGCACTCAATTCACTTTTCAAGAACACTTCCCATAAATTTGATTTTCATCTCCAAATGATTCCCACAGAAAACATGCAAGCAACATCAAAAGGTCTTTTATGGGTTGTAATGGGGCCTGGCTAAGGGTAGGATATACAAAGGTACTAGGCCGAAGACCCTAGGAACTAAGAGAGCATGAGCTTTTTACACTTTGAATTTAAGCTCAAGTTATTTTTTTCATTTTTCACTTGCCTTGGGTGACTACAGCCTTTTTATTTTTTTAACACTTTTTATTTTTATTGTTTTTTTTTCCAATCCCAAACAACACATTACACCTTGCAGCCACCCCAAACTTAGTTTCTTGCACCCATTCTCTTTTTAAGATTCCATGCTCTCCTAATCCTAAGATCGTGTTAACATGGTTTTCCAGATTTTGAGCTCATAACATAGGGTTATCAAGAACTAACAGGCTAATTAGGCTCAAAGGGGCTAACTAGGGAACATGCATTAGGGATGGTTATTTTAGGCTAAGTGGTTATTTACAAAGAAAATGCCTAAATCATTTGAAGCAAACACATAAACATGCAGACCATAAAGAGATTCAAGCAAATTCAGGAAAATGCAACTTCAAAAGCGATTTCACACAGTTAAAAACATGTTGGAGGCTCAAATCCTCACCTGGACATTTTTTTGCAACTGTTTGACAGAGATTCTATCTCTGGTGTGTGCTTCCTATCACCCCAAACTTATCATAAATCATGCCATCATAACAAAATCTCAAAGTTCAGTTTTCAATCACATGGGGATCACTTTTCAAAAACAAAATTTTTTCAAGAAACCCATTGTTCAACCTAGGGGGAATCATCACATCAATCATACAATCAATCTGTGCAAAATCATCAAAATCAATCAAACTTGCCAACATAAGACTTAACACAATTTATTCAAGAGCTAAAAGAAAAAAAAACAAGACAAAACAAAACTACAACTAGTTCCCTCCCCCACACTTAAAACATGCATTGTCCCCAATGAAACAACCTGACTATAAAATCAGAGTGAGGGCAAGGAAAGGGTACTCCCTGATCAAGTGTCAGTGTAGGTGGGAGCTTCCAAGGAGAGCTCCTCAACATTAGCATCCGCAGGAACACCATCATCCACATCATGGAATGGCTTCAGCCTCTGCCCGTTAACCTTGAAGGACTTGTGGGTACCTGCACGTTTAATCTCTACTGCACCATAAGGAAAAACGTTAGTAACAACAAAGGGGCCATCCCATTTTGACCTAAGTTTCCCAGCCATCAATTTCAGGCGGGAGTTAAACAGTAAGACTTGCTGGCCCACAGAAAATTCTTTTCTAGCAATAATCCTATCATGAAAATGTTTTGTTTTTTCTTTATAAATCCTGGAGCTTTCATAGGCTTCTAGCCTAAGCTCTTCAAGTTGCTGCAACTGTAGTTTCCTTTCAATACCAGCTTTCTTCATTTCTAAGTTACAGCACTTGACTGCCCAGTATGCACGGTGCTCAACTTCCACCGGGAGGTGACATGCCTTACCAAATACAAGCCGAAAGGGGGACATTCCTATTGGCGTCTTGAAAGCGGTCCTCTGAGCCCACAGTGCGTCTTCCAGACGGCGGCTCCAGTCCTTCTTATTCGGCTGCACCATTTTCTCCAAAATCTGCTTGATCTCCCTGTTTGATATCTCAGTCTGGCCATTGGTCTGGGGATGATAAGCAGTGGAAACTCTATGTACAACTCCATATTTCCTGAGTAAGGCTTCCATGGTTCTATTGCAGAAGTGAGTGCCCTGGTCACTGATAATAGCCCTAGGTATTCCAAACCTGCAAAAAATGTTGGACCTAATAAATTTGGAAACAACTTTAGCATCGTTAGTCCTAGTGGGGATTGCTTCCAACCACTTTGAAACATAGTCAACAACCAAAAGAATATACAGAAAACCAAAAGAAGCAGGGAAATGACCCATGAAATCAATCCCCCACACATCAAAAACCTCACAAAAAAGCATGGGCTGTTGAGGCATCTCACTCCTACGAGTGATGGCAGGGCCTGCTGTTTGACATTCCTTGCAATTTCTGTAGACCTCATAGGCATCTCTAAAAATTGTGGGCCAGTAAAACCCAGAATCCAGGACTTTTCTTGCCGTCCTCTGTGGTCCAAAATGTCCTCCAACTTGAGAGGCATGTGAAAAGTGCAAGATGGACTCTGTCTCATGATCGGGGACACACCTCCGAATCACCTGATCACTGCAAAACTTCCAAAGGTACGGATCATCCCACACATAGTACTTTGAATCGCTCTTGAGCTTGTGGAACTTGGATCTACTTGTACCTGCAGGAACAACACCGGCAACAAGAAAGTTAACTATGTCAGCAAACCAGGGGGTTACCCCATACAGATGTAGAAGTCGCTCATCAGGAAAATCATCTTGGATGGGAGAAGGATCCTCATCCCTTGCTATTCGGCTCAAGTGATCGGCTACCAGATTTTCAGCTCCACTCCTGTCTTTTATCTCCACATTGAACTCTTGGAGCAGAAGCATCCACCGGATCAGTCTTGGCTTAGCTTCTGGTTTCTTTAACAGGTACTTCAGAGCTGCATGGTCAGTGAAAACAATAACCTTTGAACCTAGCAAATAAGACCTAAATTTATCAATTGCAAACACAACAGCTAGCAGTTCTTTCACAGTGGTGGTGTAATTGGATTGTGCAGCATCTAATGTCCTAGAAGCATAATGAATTATATGGGCAGCCTTGCCCACCCTTTGTGCCAGAACCGCTCCCACAGCAAAATTGGAAGCATCACACATGAGTTCAAAAGGGAGTGTCCAGTCTGGGGGCTGGATGATGGGGATAGAGGTCAATGCTCTTTTCAGGTAGTCAAATGCCTTCTTGCAATTTTCATCAAAATGGAACATGGCATCATTCTTCAGCAGGTTTGACAATGGCAGAGCTATCTTGCTGAAGTCCTTAATGAAGCGCCTGTAGAAACCTGCATGGCCAAGAAAGGAACGGATCTCGCGTACGCAAGATGGATAAGGCAATGAAGAAATCACATCAATCTTTGCAGGATCTACTGAAATACCCTCTTTAGAAATAACATGACCCAAAACAATCCCCTGTTCTACCATAAAGTGACATTTTTCATAGTTCAAAATCAGATCAGTCTCAATGCATCTTTGTAGAACTAAACTCAGACTATGCAGACATGCATCAAATGAGGAGCCATATACAGTGAAGTCATCCATGAACACCTCCATGCAATTTTCAATGAATTCAGTAAAAATGCTAAGCATGCATCTTTGGAAAGTAACAGGAGCATTACAAAGGCCAAATGGCATCCTCCTATAGGCAAACGTACCGAAGGGGCACGTGAAAATGGTCTTTTCCTGATCCTCAGGGGCAATATGGATCTGGAAGTACCCGGAAAAGCCATCAAGAAAGCAGTAATGAGATTTACTAGCCAGCCGATCCAGCATCTGATCTATGAATGGCAAAGGAAAGTGATCCTTTCTGGTGGCCTGGTTCAACTTCCTATAATCTATACAGACTCGCCAGCTATTCTGGACTCTAGTGGGTACAAGCTCATTATTATCATTTCTAACTACTGTGAGACCGGACTTCTTGGGTACAACTTGCACCAGACTTACCCAAGTACTATCAGAGATGGGGTATATAATACCTGCCTGCAGAAGTTTAGTCACCTCTTTCTTCACCACATCTAGAATCAATGGGTTTAGCCGCCTTTGGGTCTGCCTTACTGGTTTAGCCCCATCCTCCAATAGAATTCTGTGCATACATCTGGAGGGGCTAATTCCTGGAATGTCGGCTAAGGTCCACCCAATAGCCTTCTTGTGCTTCTTCAGAACCTCTAAAAGCTTAGCTTCCTGGTCAAAGTCAAGGCTGGAGGAAATGATGACTGGAAGTTTTTCATTCGTCTCCAGGTAGGCATACTTCAGGTTCCCAGGAAGTGGCTTGAGCTCTAGGGATGGTGGCTGCTCAACGGATGGTACATTGGGAGTAGCCATGATGTCAAGGACTTCTGCTGAACAGACAACTTCACTCTCACTATCATTATCACCCTGCAAAGTTGAATCAAGAAACTCAGCACAAACAGCACACGGGTTAGTGTCAGTACAGTTAGTACATGAATATAAATCATCAAAACCAGAAATAAATGGAAAATCTGAAACAAGGTCCTCATGGGTATCATCAATAATCTCAGAAAGCAACTCTAATTGGAAAACCGAGTGCTCCTCCAGTGGGTCTTTCATAGCATCAAAGATGTTGAACTTTGCCATAATATCACCAAACTCCATAGACATGGTCCCATCATTAACATCAATTTTAGTCTTGGCTGTCTTCATGAATGGTCTGCCCAAGATTATTGGTGATCTACTGGAATTTGTCTCTCCTGCCATGTCTAGGATGTAGAAGTCAGCAGGGAAAATCAGCTCATCAACTTGCACCAGCACATCTTCTACCATTCCCATGGGGCGGGCACTGGTCCTGTTGGCCAACTGGATGGTGAGACCTGTATACTGCAAGGGACCAAGATCAAGGTTATTAAAAATAGATGTAGGCATGACATTTATAGAGGCTCCCAAATCCAGCATGTAATTTTCAAATCTTCTATCCCCAATAGTGCATGGAATAGCAAATGTGCCCGGATCCTTGCACTTTTGTGGTAGTGCCTGAGTAGGGGCTAAAACAGCAACTCTTTCTGGTGCAGGCTTAGACTGGATAAGAGCTGAAACATTTCTTCCCAAATCAACTCTCTCATTATTCTTCAACTTCCTCTTGTTGGTGCATAAATCCTTCAGAAATTTTGCATACTTGGGCACCTGCTTGATCACATCTAGAAGGGGAATATTCACAGCTACCTTTCTGAACACATCTAAAATCTCCCTTTCCTTGTCTTCACCACCAATCTTCTTATTTTTCTGTACTCTGTGTGGGAAGGGGATCGGTGGAATGTACACCTTCTCAGCTTCAACATCAACAGTAGGCTCAGGAGTTACCTCAACAGTGTCTTCGTCTTTTCCAGAGGTGGCCTCAACAACTTTTCCAGATCTCAGAGAAATGGCACTCACATTAGGATTGGAGACATTGGGATTTATCACTGTTTGTGCAGGCAGTTGACTTGTTCTTTGAGCTTGCTGTATGTTATTTATGGAGGTGGCCAGTTGTCCAACTTGTGTCTCTAAATTTTGAATGTTGGCATCTGTTCACTGCTGATACTGTGTCTGTGAGGCCTGGAGCTGTCCAATTTGTGCAGTTATTTGTGAAGTCATTTGTTTGAACAGGTCCTCTAGTGAAGGTCCAGAAGGTGCAGAAGTGGTCACTTGAGGAGGATTCTGAGGTGCTGCCATCGGTTGTTGTTGGGGTGAGTTCCCATACCGAAGGTTAGGATGATTTCTCCAGTTTGGATGGTACCTATTTGTGGAGAGGTCTGGAATGCTGTACCGATTCTGACTGTTTCCTTGATTATAAGGATGAACTGCATAAGTCTGAGACAGATCAGTGACGAACTCTTCCTTCGGAATGGGGCATGCATCATACGGGTGCTCAGGAGAGTTGCACATGCTACACAACCTTGCAGGCTGAACTCTATCTATTGCCAATTGCCTTACAAAAGAAGTGAGCTCATCCATTCTATTCTCAAGGGCCTGGTTGGACGAAGAGCTATGGACCTCATGCACACCTCTTGTCTCAACAGAATTTCTTTTGGTTGTAAACTGCTGGGAATTCAGTGACATATTTTCAATTAGTTGCTTGGCAGCAGCTGGGGTTTTATCAACAAGTGCTCCCCCACTAGCAGCATCCAAAATATTCCTATCCATCGGCAGTAACCCTTCATAAAAATGCTGGATAAGAAGCTGTTCAGAAATCTGATGCTGGGGGCAACTGGATACCAAATGCTTGGATCTTTCCCAATATTCAGCCAACGACTCATTCCCTTGCCTGATGCCACATATTTCCTTCCTGATTGACGCAGCTCTGGAAGCAGGAAAATATCTTTCTAAGAAAACCCTCTTCAAATCATTCCAGGTGGTGATAGAGTTTGGCTCAAGATATAACAGCCAATCCTTTGCAGCTCCCTGGAGTGAGAACGGAAAAGCTTTCAGCTTGATGCTATCCTCAGTTACTCCCTCTGATCTCGAGGTGGTGGAGCAGACAACCTGGAATTCCTTCAAGTGCTTGTGTGGATCCTCACCTGCAAGACCATTAAACTTTGGTAACAAGTGAATGAAACCAGATTTTAATTCAAAAGGAGTATCAGTACCAGGATATACAATACACAAGCCATTGTAATTTACATCAGGGGCAGCAAGCTGTCTTAATGTCCTTTGGTCACCCATGTTTTCAAAAACAGTTTTAGAATTAGAATGACCACTAGTGCTAACCCGAATTTCTCTATGGCATGTGTGCAGTGTTCTTTCAATTTCAGGATCAAAATCACACAATTCAGGGCAATTAGACTTAGTAGCCAGACCAATTCAAAACAAAAACGAAAATAAAAGAAAAAGAAAAGAAAGACAAAAAAAATGGGAAGATAACAAATAAGAGTCCCCGGCAACGGCGCCAATTTTTGGTCGCGCTGTCGCGCACGCGCCAAAAAGCGAGCGATTTGTAAAAATATGTAGTTAAGGGCGACAACTCGGATGTCGTCTCACAAGGACTCTTGACTTGCTATTTACCACAAAAATCAGTTTTTTTTTGGGGGGGGGGGGGGGGGGGGGTTGGTTGGTTTGTATTGCAATTGGAAAACAATGCAAAAACAGAACAATAAAACAGAACAGTTAAAAAGATTATCAAGTAGCAAAACACGATTAATCTACTGTTCTCGAATCCCCAACTATCATCGGTTCGTGTAATTTCCAAGCCCTAAGCAGATTCTAATCCCCTTTCGGTTGTAGCAACAATTAACAACGAAATCGCTACTACAGATATATGTTCCTATTCCCGAATTAACAACCGGGGTTAAGCCCTCATGAACTAACAAACATGAACGAACACACGCGAATTAACAAACGCGATTAAATATAGGAACATAATATCACCGAAATGAATCAACACAACACTATACACTCCTGAATTAACAAACAGAAATGTATAATATGGTATTAAAAAGGGAAAATCAATTAAAATAGGAATTACAAAACCTCAAGTGTAGTGGAATTCGATTACAGTAGACTAATCTAGAAAATTAGTTCTCCATAAAGAAACGAAACACACAGAAAAATGTAAAAACTATGGAGAAGCAAAAGTTCTTTCAATCTGCCCAGAACAGCCTTTTATACTATTCATAAATTTAGCCCACTCGCGAGGCGAACCCTCATTCGCAAGGCGAATATTGTGAAGAGTCAGCAACGTTTGGTCTTCTCGCGAGGCGAAGTACTACTCGCGTGGCGAGGAATGGAACAGTCATGGCTTCTGGCCTTCAGTCTCGCGAGGCGAGACATGTATCCGCGAGGCGACACAGAACGGGTTGCATTTCTCTGGAACAGTCAGCTCTCAGGGTCGCGAGGTGAGGTGTTGTTCACGGGGCGAACCAGAGAGGATGACATTTTTACTGTTCTGCTGGCTTTCAGGTTCGCGAGGCGAGAAAACTCTCGCCAGGCGAATCCCCTGTTTCTTTATTCCCTCAACTTCTACTTAACCTGAAAACAACAAAATAGCCATAAGTGCTTTATTTGACTCAAAACTGGCTAAATTAACCTAAAACTACTTTAGAGACTCAAAACCTTGCTTGAGGACAAGCTAATCTAATTTGGGTGAAAATAGGATATAATTTGCACAAAACCCTGGTCGTACTAGCCATAAAACTAGATGAGCCAGAGGCTTATCAGTACGCTTGTTGGAGCCTATCACCTTTTGCCACCAACCTTGCCTTATATCTCTCTATGCTGCCATCTGCCCTGTGCTTGATCTTGAAAATCCATTTGTAGCCAATGATTTTCTTGTTGGAAGGTAGTGCAGTGAGTGACCAAGTCTGGTTTTTCTCAAGAGCATCCAACTCTGCCTTGATGGCTTCTCTCCAGCAATCAGATTTCACGGCATCTGTAAAGGTTTGTGGTTCTATGGAGGTTTCACTAGTGGAAAAAAACCTTTCTACAATGGTTGAAAAAGGCTTTCTACAACGGTTGATCAACCGTTGTAGATACGCTTGATGTAGAAAGTAGGGACTTTCTACAACGGTTGTCCAACTGTTGTAGAAAGTACATATCTACAACGGTTGAAAGACACAACTGTTGTAGAAAGTGTGATTTCTACATCCAAATTGTGGACTCGGGTGGACTTTCTACATCGATTGTGTTGACCAACCATTGTAGATATGTACCTTTCTACATCAGTTAGTTTGACCAACCGTTGTAGAAAGTGCGCTTCCTGATCACCGTTGTGGACTTTCTACATTGGTTAAGGTCACAACAGATGTAGTAATTCTTGTATTTTTTTTAAAACACCATTTATTTCTTCCCTCACTTCATTTCCCTGTTTTCATTCAGTTTTCAATACACATCAACAACACAAAATCAACAAAAAACTCAACAATTAACATTAACATTCATATATATATATATATATATATATAAAATTAAATATCCATATATATAGTTAACCAGTACTAATTAATCTAGCTATATCAACAAAAAAAACTAAACCTATATATATGTCAAAGTAAATACATCTAAGATACAAATGGTTTACTATAATCAAGAAAGAAGTTTGCCCAACGCTTCTTGATGTCCTCAATTTCATCATAAGAAAATGTTCCGCATTGTTGAAATTCTGCAAGTTCAAATAACATAAGATAAACAATATTAACAAATAGAGTAAAACAAACATATCTTGTACTTAAAAACATTATTAATTACCTCTGCCCATCGATCAGTAATACCGGCGGAGACAATAGTCAACATTTGTCTCAAGACAAAATATCCACACTCCCAGTTGCCTTGTTGTCGATTAGACTACAAATTATAGACAATAATGAGAAAACATATAATAATTACTATTTTATATATAACTTCCAATTGAATCTCGGGTTAACTACTTACATTGCAACGAATCCATTTAGGTTTTACTCTCCTAGCGTTGCTTTTACCTTCCAACCTACTACATGCCTGCATAGCTCTGTGATAAACAGATCGATATTCACGTAAATTAATACATCCACATCAATAAGATGGTGCAATAATATTTCAAATTAAGAGTGAAAGTTTGCTTACGTATCAATTATATTCTTGAGATCTTCCTATGGAGCATTGTGTATTGAACACAAGAACGCGACCTCATTCTTGTCAAGACAAACGACCAGCAACTGCCAATGATTAGAGCCGATGTATGGGGCTCGATAACACCACTTTTTGCTTTCACTCATTGTATTCATGATGTAGGTCTGCACAATTTGAAAATCGCTATGTTCAGTCATAGTCCTACTAGAGTCCAAGAATTCAAAAACCTGGTCTGTGCCATTGGACAAACTTAGGCGATACAGATGCCTATAATTAAGATATTGAAATAAATTAATGTTAAGTATAAAATATTGATATAGTTATATTATAAAACTGATTTACAAATAAAGGAAGTACTTACGTGCACCATAACTGTACAACCGTAACACAAAGCTTCCCATTCATACATCAAGCATTTCAGTCCCAACAATTGAAAATGGGACGACTTGGTCAGACAATCCCTTGCTTCCGTCATATTTCAAAGGCAAAAATAAATCCTTATCTGTCTTGTATTTCATAGACAATGAAGCCAACTGTAAAAATGTAGAAAGTTGAGGTGGACCGGCTTTCTCAACATCCTAAACAACAATAAAACATTAGTATATATCTTGGAGTTAAGTTATTTCAATTCAAGTGAAATATATGAAACATTATGAATTAATACCTTTGGAACAACATCTTTCTCATGTGGTTTCTTCAATGATGGACGACCAACTCCGTCGTCAATATCCTAAACAACAAAGATAAAACATTAGTAAAGATGGAAAAAGTTATTTCAATTGTACATATGTATAGAAAGGATCATTGAGTAATTCCACGTGAATGATTACGAATACCTTTGCTGGCCATTTAATGAACTGGCCGACTGCCTGGCCCACCGTTTGAACCTCATCAGTGGGTACAGGGACTGGAGCATCAACGTCTAAAACCAAGTCAACCGACACCCTCGCCATATCATGCTCTAATATAATGTGGTGCACGGTATCCCCTAAATTGTATATCTTGCCATAAGCCACTAACCGGCGAGATTGATCCGCAACATATAGCTTACGAAGGTTGGAAACATCATGATGATCATGCTCCTCAACTGGCACACGTACATGATCACAACTCCCCTTTGTGCTAATATGTTGTGCAGAATGTTGGGAGGAACCCATAGATGAGATATGCTCTCTAAACTCTGTCATCATCCGCGGTAATAGCTTCCGTTGTAGATCCGCCATAATCTTTGGAAGAACCTCCTGCCTATCATCCTCACATATCCCCGGAAGAACCTCCCGTCTAACATCCGCACATATCTCTGGAAGTACCTCCCGTTTGACATCTTCTCGTATGAAATGGAGGTTGTCACATGATCACTGTCAGAGTCGCCGTCCCGAATACCACTCCGCTGCGTCCCTCCGCTGCTACGATTAATATACCAAAATGATTATTATCAGATGTGAGGGATTTGCGGATGTATCCATGGATGTACCAATGTTAGTCGACGGTGGCGAGATGATGTAGAAGAACATGAGTGTCTGAAGGTGGCGAGGTTAAGACCAAAGAGGCGATTATGGTTTCTTTTTTCAATTTTATATGTTGCAATTTTCTGGAAATTTTGGGGTCATTTTGCAAAACTTGTTAAAGACCTAAACAACAGGTTATCTTAGGTAGATCTCAGCTATTAACTTATTAAATTAATATATCCAATGATGTATAATATTTCCTCACTCATGAGGAACCTATTTGACCCCTCATGCTAGATGTCACCTACTTGTAAACTGTCAAACGACAAAATAAGTGGTAGTGGTGAATGAGTTCTAAATTCAACAAAATGAGAAGAAGAAAATTAGCGTATTAGAAGGATTCATGGCTCATGTTGTTTAGCGGTGCCGTCAAACCATTGAGAGGCAAGTGTCTGCGCCATGTCACGCGAAATTGGTTCTTTTTCATCCTTAATAGAAAGAAGAGTCTACACACTTTCTAACATACTATTTCCAACACACTTTTTTTTATGGGTTAAAATTCATGTAAACATTATTAATTCATGTGGATCTCACTTGAATTTTGTAGGACTCATGTAAATTTCAATCAATAAAAAAGAGTGTATTACAAAGAATGTGTTAAATCTTTTCTTATGTGTAGCAAAATAGTGGAGCTTTTAATCATGACTTTCTGGGTCAGAAAAGAATAGTTCCTAGTTTCTGAATTGATAGTGAAGTTCACTATTTCGATTTGAGTTCTTCAAGTCCAACGTGAATAAAGAGAAAAGAAAATGTAGAATTGTTATCCTTTTAGAAGGATAGTTACAAGGAGAACTAGCAAATCGTTTGTTGCACACTCCGACTTTGCAACCTCTAAAGAAAAAGCCTCATTCAATTTTTCATTCATATCATTTTAATTATATTTTAATTTCATAGATTATCTATTTTTTAAAAATTTAATTGATATATATTATCAATTGTGATGGACTTCATCATGTTGTAACTGACTATATTAATATCTATCAAACAATTATTATGAGCTCAAATAATTATTTTAATATTCAACATAGTTAAATCAAACAATTTATTTACATTGATAAAAAATGAAAAATAAAACATAATTTATTTTAATCTTTAATTAAATTAATTATATTGTGAAATGAGCTTATGAGTCAACTCGTTTAGCTCGTACATGTTAGGGTGGACTAAAAAATTATTCATCTACAAATAATTTGATTCAATCCAACCCAACTTCTAAATATGTCGACTCATCACAGATTGACTCGAATGGATTGATCAGCCCAAATTGACAGCTCTCATCACAATATTAAGAGTGTATTTGTAGCATTTTGTTCCAAGGGGTGATAGTTCAAATTTACATGAGGAAGGGGAGATTTAGATTAGCACAGTGTTTGGTTTTGATAAAAAGAGGATGAAAGAAAATGAGAAAAAAAAAAAGGAAAGGAAAAGCATATTTTCTCTTGTTTGATTTTCCAAAAAAAAAAGGAAGGAAAGAATTATTTTGGCGAGTTCCACCGCAAAATTGATTTCCTCTCATATTGGAAAGAAAGCAGCAGGACTGCTGCACTCCCAATAAGAAAAGATCTTAACATCCCTCTAACAAAAAGTGTTAAATAAATAAGCACAAAAAAATTATTAAATAAAATTACACTCGACCTCTTGTAAAAATTAGAGGTCTCAACACCACAGTGAATGTTACGCACGGTTACAAGAAAACGTGCACCTTACCTGGAGAAAAAAAGTAAGGAGGAAAAAGAAGCATTAGGTTATATTTTTAAGTTAATAATTTTTGTTAATTAAATAAAAAATTTCCTTAAAATTAATCAAATAAATTAATAAATTAAATAAATATTTAGAGGTGATTTTATTAGAATGAGAGTATCTCTTACATTTTTATTCTATTTATTATATCTCATTTTTATCTAAGAATATTTATGTCATTTTATAAATAAATTTTTTTTTTTCCCACTCATTTTCTACTCATTCAAATAAGAGGCGGGAAATTTTTTAATTTTATTCTGTCTTATTTTCATTTTTATAAAACAACTAAACAATCATCTCATATTTTTATTGCTCTTCTTTTTTTCTCCTTCCTTTCCTTCCATTTTATTTTCTAAACCAAACAAACTATAGAGGAAGAGGGTTGCGAACGCCTGTCCCATGAAGCGCACCATGGAGTCATGTATTCCTCATGGGCTGGGCTAAGGAGTGCAATCAGCCTTCTGTAGTACAAAAAGTGGCATTTAGATCAAAATTTATTTTGAAAGGATATATAGACGTGCACTAAAGTGATATATGCAACTTATACGAAAGAATAACCTTCACAAGTTGTTTGTTTTTTTTTTAGTTTAATTTCTATGTAATATCAGTGTAAAGATTTTTATACTGACAACCAATCAGAACTCACAAAATTGATGACTTTAAGGTGATTATGATAAGAATCAAAGATTTGTTATGGTGTATTAATTTCTGATTGGTTGACAGTGTAAAAAAACTTTACACTGTCAGTGTATATCAACTAAATCTTTTTTTTTTCCTTCTTAAAAAGATGTTGCTTGACACTTTCTAATTAATTGCTTACTGCCATCATGGCGCATATATATCATAATCAGGTTTATAATTTTTTTTGTTAAAAGATTTCCCATTATTTTAATGAAAAGACTCAGAAGAGTGGGGGCATTCATCAGGCTGACGTAACTAATTACACTATCTCGTGTATCTTAATTTTTATCAGAATTCAAAATCAATATCGTAACAAATAACATAAACTGGATTTGCTTTAAAAACACACACACACACACAAGCTGGAGCATCTTAGGAAATATCTCCCAGATATTGATTTGTGTCACCTAAAAGCTAAAATAATCTTTCTTAAAAAGGATAGATTCATATATCTTTAATGGTATTGGTCTCAACATGCTTGAAGTGGTGTAACATATACTGGCATTTAAATCAACTGGCCAGTGGGTTATCCAGCTGAGGCCAGTGGTTGTTTGCCAAGTAAAACCATTCCGGGAGTTGATTTTGATGATAATTCCATCAGAAACATAAAATATCTTGGTTTGCTTTCGATCAAAGCTTCTTTCACTTTACAACACTGCACCTGCAAAGCAAATAATATACTTTATGTTTTAATATAGATCATACATGCATAATCTAATGATCAATACTTGCTCCTCTTAATTTTATATGAAGACACTCCTCTGATCATTGACCACCCCCACACACAAAAGCTTAATTGCAATTTTGGTTTCTTATGTATTACGATTGTGTAATTTCGATCCTTTAAGTTATCTATATTACACTTTTGGTTTCCTAGATATTATAATTGTACAATTTCAATCCCCCAACTTCCAATTATGTCAATTACGTTCCTCAAGCATCCCTCCAGTTACCGTCATATCCATTTGTGCAGTGAGAATGAATTGTTGTCATCATTAAAAATTGTTAAAATATAATATATAAACTATTTAAAAATTAAACATGGAGATTAGAAGATTATACCTAAAAATATTTATTAGATAAATACTATGAATATATATTAACATGTTATCATTCAAATTCCACGATAAAATAAAAATACTTGAAGTAGAGCTTGTAAATTTGGTCCACATTCATGTTCCATGGAAATGTAAAATAAAGATGGTAAAAACATAGGAGATTGACATGTCACAATTTGGATGGAATGAAGAGTTTTGAATATAGAAGCTAACTAACTATAGTTGTTGATGTGACGACGCTAGAGGCCGCACTTCAAAAATTATATATTGTTATAATAGATGATAGAAGTTTACTATTCAAATATCATTAGGTAGGTTGGCTCACTTAGTGTATATTTGGAAAATTAGAAAATTGGAGTAGAATTGGAGGTTACCTAGGATAGCTTTCATGTCCAAACCCCACATCCACTTGTTTTTGGACGTGATTCCAAACAAGCTAGCTATTAATTGACCTTTTGCTTCTCCATAGGTAAATTTTTTTATTGACAGGCAATTTATATCATGTTATGCATCATCCCCTTATCTTAAACTATTATCCGCAGAAAAAGAAAAAAAAAAAACTACTACTAAAAAATTCTCACTCATGCTACATACCGAAATCTATCTCCAATAAGGGAGAGCTTATTCTTATGAGGGATAAATGGTCCACTAAAGATGTTATAGTAACTTATAAGAAAGCCACTGCCTTTTTATCTGTTCAAGTAATGTTTATTCCTTAGATTTTTCAACTGAATAGTCCCATTTCCTACCTCCACTAGCAAAAAAATAACCTGTGAGAAGTTTCATTATTCCTAGCATGCGTGTTGACAACATCAGCCAGCACTAAGACATTCTTTTCTGCAAGTACTCATCCAATCCCTATCATTAATTTTATCATGGTTTTGCTCTTTATTTCACTTTAGTGCCTCCTAGCTCCCAATACAGAAGTTTCATTCTAGGTTCTTTGAACAGATCATGTCTGCTCCACAATTGCTACTTTGCCACCAAACCCAAAAGTGTCAAACTTGGGCTCCATTTGCAGCCTGATAAGCTCCATATCGTGTTAAAGCTTAGCTATGACCAATCTCCTAAAAAGATTTCTCAGCTGGACCACCACTTATTGCTTGTCTAAAATGACACAGACCAAACCATCAGTTAGTGACAAAGATGCCATGCATCAAATCATCCCAAGTGGTCTTAAATTCCTAATATTCCATCCAAACCAAAAGAAGTAAAAACTATAAAGCAACACTTCAATAGTATACACCTGCTATTTTTAAAAAGTATGCACCACACCAAAGAAGAGCCATTATCACAAAAGAAGATGAAGAGAGATTGTATTCTTTGTTTGAATTTCTTTTCTGAAATGAGGATTTTAACCTTTATGTTAAGAGTTCAGATAATTCAACATCAATCAGTTCTTGAATTCAAATACGTAAGGCTATGTAATCAGTTCTTGAATCCAAATACGTAGGGCTATGTTTCGGAGTTTTGAAAGAGACAACATGGATTAGTTAATAATGGAGTGGTGAGTATTAGTAATGGAGCTCCATTATTTGGAAGTTTAACAAGAGAACCAAGAAAAATCCCATACCCCACTTTGGAGTATATAAAAATGAAAATGGGAGGATTTGAATGGGATGAAGTGATTTGTTTTTACTTTTTCATCCCACTTAATTATTAATCACTTTATTATTAACTACTCCATTCCATCTCTTCGAAAATCCCAACCCCCCTTGTTTGTTGATCATCAGGATTTATTTTTTTTTGGTTTACCATCAGGATATATTTTCCATCGTATGTGATATATTACTTTGATCATCAAAAATTGTTATTCTCGTTTCCTTATCATATCATATATGATATATTATTGAAACGTGATATAAAAAAAAAAGTGAGACATAGAAATAAATACACACAATGTCAAATATCATATTCGATATTCAAATAACACAACTGTTTGATTATATAGGATCCGTTTGGTTTAGATTTTGATAGAATTGATTCCAGAGGAAAGAATTCTGATAGAATTGATTTTAAAAAAATTGATTTGTAGTTGGTAATGATGTTTCAAAAGTGGGTTGAGAAAAATTGATTTCATTTGAATGATATAAGTAGAATCACTTTTGATATGTAAATATAAAGAATTTTGTGGGTCCCACACCCAATATCAATTCTACTCAACGAAAAAGCTAGAAATTCTTAATTTCATCATAATCAATTCTGCCACCCATAAATCAATTATTTTCAATCGAAAATACACGTATTATAATCAGGGTTTTGAAAACCGGACCGGCCGGTCCGACCGGTCTGACCAGGAACCGGGACCATGGTCGGTCCGGTCAGCAGGAAAAACCGGTCATACATTGAACCAGTGCAAAAACCGAAAAACCGGTTCAAAACCGGTAAAACCGGTCATAACCGGTAGTGAACCGGTCTGAACCGGTTTTATTAAAAAAAAAAAAGAAAAAATAGTATAAAAGGATTTGGATCATCCTAGTCAAAACTCAATTCTTTTGTTTTCTAACATATGTGGGCTGGTTGTAGATTTTGGGTTGGTTTTCCCTATGAAGATGATTTTAACATATATCTTTATATTTATTTAGTTTAATTTCAAAATAATAAAAATTGTGCTTAATAATTTTAGTTGTTATGTTGTTTTTTTGTTTAATATTGTTATAAATATTATATTAAAAATTAAAATAATATTATTTAATTATAACCGGTTCAACCACTCGCTCAACTTCGACGACTATCAACCTCGAATCACCGCTTTCACCGATTCGATGACCGATCCGATTTTGTAAACCTTGATTATAATACAGATGCATATCTCTTTGGCAAACAATATGCTCCTATTTCATCTGGTACAAAAAGAGAGGAGGAAAATGTGCAACATGCTTTCAATTTTTTGCCGACCATTATCAGCATGTTGTGATGTAACAGCAGAGGATGGGAGAAGAGCAGATAGTCAATGACTCAATGTAGCATAAGATCTAGTCAACACAACAAAATCCATAGTGCACAAGTGGTCAACCACTTGGGCTTTCAAGGGCCCCGCCCCATCCAACATGGTCTTCCTTTTCATGATGCAGTGGGCTCAATATTGGTTTTTTTTTATCAAACCGTATTTTTTTAGAAATTATTTATCAGTTTAGGATTATGCTAAAATTATTTATTAATTGGGATTCTTTTAGACACGTGACATATTTTATTTATTTTTACTCTGACGGGTCAAAGACGCCAGTCAGACTGGTGCCTACCACTTTTTTTTATTTAAAAAAATATCAAACCTGCCCTGCAGTACCACGTGGTGCACTGCAGGGGGAGGCGCCCTGCGGATGGCGCCTTCAAAGGCGTCAGGCACAGTGGCGTCTCCCCCTGCAGTGTGCCACTTGGCCCTGCAGCCCCCCCACCCCCCCCCCCCCCCAAAAAAAAACGAAGAGCAGGCCCCCCTCAGTTCCTCCTCTATAAATAGTCATAAGTAGGAAATTTTATTTACTACTTGTGATATTATTTGTTATTTGTTATTAAGGTAATTTTTTTATTGCCTCTTGTTGTTTTAAATAGATACTTTATCATTAATATCATCGTCACTCTCTATATTTATAGTATAATTTTTTTTTTGTAGTGGCGTTCCTTTAAAATTACTGGTGGCTTCATTTTAATTCTTATAAGGTAAAAAAATTTTTTACTAATGGAATAGTTGATGAATATTTATTGGTGTAAATTGTTATTGCTATTATTTTTTTTATGCCTCCTGTGATATTATTTGTTACTTGTTATTAAGGTTTTTTTTTATAGCCTCTTGTTGTTTTAAATAGATATTTTATCATTAATGTCATCGTTACTCGCTATACTTATAGTATAATTTTTTTTGTAACGGTGTTCCTTTAAAATTGCTGGTGACTTCATTTTAATTCTTATAAGGTAAATTGTTTTTTTACTACTGTAATAATTGATGAATATTTATTGGTGTAAATTGTTATTACTATTATTTTTTTTATGTCTCCTGTGATATTATTTGCGACTCATTATTACTGGACTTTTTTTATTGCCTCTTGTTGTTTTAAATAAATACTTTAGCATTAATGTCATCGTTATTCCCTATACTTATAGTATAATTTTTTTTGTAGCAGTGTTCCTTTAAAATCACTGATGGCTTTATTTTAATTCTTATAAGGTAAATTTTTTTTACTACTGTAATAATTGATGAATATTGATTGGTGTAAATTGTTATTGTTATTTTTTTATGCCTCCTGTGATATTATTTTCTACTCGTTATTACGGGATTTTTTTATTGTCTCTTGTTGTTTTAAATAGATACTTTATCATTAATGTCATCATTACTCCCTATACTTATAGTATTTTTTTTTGTAGCGGTGTTCCTTTAAAATTGCTGGTGACTTTATTCTAATTCTTATAAGGTAAATTTTTTTTACTACTGTAATAATTGATTACCATTTTATTGGTGTAAATTGTTATTGCTATTTTTTTTATGCCTCGTGTGATATTATTTGCTACTCGTTATTACGGGATTTTTTTTATTGCCTCTTGTAATATGATTTACTACTTTCTTTTAATTATTAAGTTTATTTTTTTTATTATAATATAACAGTATTATTACTTTTATTAGTATTGGTATTTATTATTAGTAATTGGTAATTAATTTTATTTTGTAATATTATTATTAATAGTGATATTATTTTGTTATATTAATGTTATTTTTATGTTTACATATTTAATATTAAATATGATGTTAATATTATTAATACCATTATTTGTATTTGTTGTTGTGTATTTTTAATATAGTTATTATTAGAAATTGTAAATTTATGGGTTATGTTTATATATTTGATATTATTGTAGGGCAGACGTCATGAGCCAAGTTGCAGTATTTGTATACTCGAACGGGAGAGTCTTCGATGGACCAGAAGGAATTACATTTGAAGGGGACCAAGAAATTGTACAAATAAAACATTGCATCCGGTACGAGCGTTTGAGGGCAAAGATTCAGTCGAAGTTGAGGCTGCAACCAAATCAATCAGTTTCAAAAATTGTGACAAGATATATGATATGTGGCAACCCGGCGAAATATATTCTTGTTGAAATTGCTGATGATCGAGGTGTGGAGTGCATGCTGAATGGTTTAATCCAAAATCCCCGGATGTCGACACTTGAGTTGTATGTTGATGTTAATGTTGCGGGCACTTCCATATTCCATGTGCCGTCATTGGGTAGTAATTTCGAGCAGCGAAATGTGTCGTAAACCTTGGGTCAAATGCAGATGACGAAGACGAAGATTGGGCAAGCGAGATGGAGGATGAGTCAGATGAAGATGATGATGAAGATGATATACCAACATCAGGTTCATCGGACACCGAGGAGGAGGTTGAACAGGGTTCCAACATAGTTTTGTCCGCATTGGCGTCACCTGGAATTATTGCAGCTCCAGTTTCATCGATGGCTCCTGGTGGTTTTTTTCCACATCAAGCTGGTTGGTTTCCTCCAACAATTAATAATTTTATTCCGACATCATTATTATTAATTTTTATTTGTATAAATATTATTATTTTTACTCTAATTGGCAATTTATTCATTTTTACTCACTTATAGGTCAATCACATGGTGCATTTTTCAACTCATCCCTCATTATAATTATATAAACTGGGACCATCCTGATCAGGAGATAGAATTTGAAGGCGTAGATGTTCCGGGACAGTGGAAAGTGGGTCAGGAATTGTATGTTGGCTTGAGATTTGATACTAAACAGGCGGTTCAAATGGCTGTTAAACATTATTCTATGAATGTTCATTAGGATTTCAAAGTTGTTGAATCTAAATCAACCAAGTATTATGTCCAGTGCTCAAATCATTTGACAGGATGCCCATGGAGGCTGAGGGCTATCTTGTCGAAAAAGTCACTAAAGTGGGAGGTTACAAAGTGGGATGGTCAACATAATTGTGTGAATCGGATGTTGTCGCAAGACCACACAAAGATGGATTCTAACTTCGTATGCTCGTGCATACTAGGTACGATGATTACTAGTGTGATAATTGTTTTTATTGTTAATTCCAAGTGTAATCTAACTTTATATTTAAATCGACTTCCTAGGTTTGGTCCGAGAAGCGCCATCGGTGACTATTGCTTTGATACGCGAAAGAATTCTAAGTACTTACGGGTACAAAATATCTTACAGAAAAGCATGGAAAGCCAAACAAAAGGCCATAGTGAATGTATTTGGAGATTGGGATGAATCATATGCCATGCTGCCTAGATGGTTACAACATATGCAGTTGTTTTCACCAGATTCATTTTACAAGATCGAGACCAACCTATATGTGGTGGGCAACCGTGTGAACAACCACTATCGCACGTTTCATCGTGTTTTCTGGACGTTTAGACAATGTTGTGATGCTTTTAATCACTGCAAACCAATAATACAGGTTGATGGCACATTTCTGTATGGTAAGTATCGTGGCACACTGTTGATTGCCACATCACAGGATGGAAACAGTCATTTACTGCCGCTTGCTTTTGCTGTTGTGGAAGGAGAAACTTTAGATGCGTGGTCTTGGTTTTTAGGATTGATCCGAAAACATGTTACCAATAAGACCGATATATGTCTGATCTCCGATCGGCACCAAAGCATTAAATCGACCGTTTCGAATCCTCAACTAGGTTGGCGACCTCCAAATGCTTATCATGTATACTATATTCGACATATTGCCAGTAATTTCAACCAGAGATTCAAGAATAAAAAGTTGAAGGAGGAACTGATGACTCTAGGTATGTCTTTTTCAAACTACATAATTTTTGTATTTATGTTTTATTTAATAATATGGTGACCTAAATAAGTTAATGTTTTTGTATAGGGTACACCGCATGCAAGATAAACTTCGATCGGAAGCTTGAGAAATTCCGTGAAACCAGTCCTGAAATACAAAGGTGGATTGATGGCATAAGGAAGGAGAAATGGTCATTGGCTTATGATGATGGTGGTCGTCGATTTGGACACATGACAACCAATTTGTCTGAATGCGTGAATAAAATTTTAAAGGGTGCTAGGAATCTGCTAATCACCACTTTGGTTAAGTGTTCATATGGTAGGATCGTCGAGTATTTTGTTCGGCGGGGTGCGGAAGCAAGAGGCAAGCTTAGTTCTGGTCACTGATATTCTGACAAGGCAATGAAGAAGCTCTTGAAACATCAAGAAGATGCTTCTACGCATCAGGTCCGTCGATATGACACCCAGAATCTACGATTCGAGATCGAATAGGCTTTCAATCCGGTCACCCAAAGAGGGGGTCGCTGTTGAAGGGTTAACTTACAAACTAAATATTGTCAGTGTGGAAAATTTCAAGCATATCATTTGCCATGTTCACATGTCATTGCTGCTTGTGCGGCCATGATGCTCGACCATGATCAATATGTCAACGATGTTTACAAATGGCACAATATCATTAATGTTTACGCTGCCCAGTGGTTTCCAATCGGAAATGAGGAAGAAATACCCGAGATACAACAGCCTTGGACCTTAGTTCCGGATGTGTCGATGCTATGCCCGAAAGGGAGACCCAAGTCAACCCGCATTCGTAATGAGATGGACTGGGTAGAGTCACAACCGACCCAACGATGTGGATTGTGTAGGTCTTAGGGTCATGATCGGCGCCACTGCCCTCAACGAGCTGGAGGATCAGGAAGTGGAGGAGTTGGTATGGAAGAAAATATTTAGATTACACCCTATTATGTATGATTTCCAATGCTTTGTTTTACCATAGTCAATGTTACGGCATATAATTAGTATGGTTTGTTATAATAATAAATGGCTATAATTTCAAGATGAAAGAAAAACATAACGAAACAAAATATCAAGTTACTCCACTAAATACAAAATTGGTATAAATGTCCGTTAGGTACAAAATATCAATTAGATAATATTCTACATAATTACAATGCAACTGTAAGGTGACTACTTAGCGTGATCACCATCATGATGAAAGGGAGACAAGATGCACTGTCGTTGTTTACCCCGAGCCTCACGACGTGGATTTCTTCTGACATTGGGCTCAACTTGAATTGGCTCTTCACTTGCTGAGCTAGAGTCTAAAACTACAGAGAAGTCGACGTTCAAGTCAATACCCATATCAACGTATCTAGGAGAGTATATTAGTGTGTTTTGTATTTGCTCAATCATGGGATTGGGTGCTCCTGGTGTGTTAGCAGTCGGGTGATATGCAGGTGGTGTGAAGAACAAATTGGGTGAATTTGGATGCATGGGGGAATTAGTATGCATGGACGATGAGGAATGGGCAGGCATGGACGATGGTCCTGCCATGTCAGTATGAAAATACGTTGGAGCGGGTTCCTGTGAAAAGTCATGACCCTGGGTGGGCGCATAATAATATCCTTCTCCACATCCCGGCATAGGCAGTGTGTATAAATTATGTTGTTCCAGACACTGTCTTCTCCTACCAAGAGACTGACCCTCCACTATTGCTGCTGACACGCGTGCGAACGGAGGAATCGGTTCCACGACTTGTGTGAGAGGTCCAGCTGAGACAGTAGGTATAATGATGCTATCCGCCTCGTCCGATGCTGCCATAATAGACGCAAGCTCTTGATTAAGTTCACCAAACGTGAACTCTGGTTGACCCTCGGGAGTACTTAAGTAGTACAATCGCTCCATCCCATCAGCCTACAGCAAGGTTAATAACTATTAACAATAATTTATCAAAATATAATTCAACCAAAAAAACAATATGCTGGGAAACCAAAACGTTACCGAATATCCTGAGTGCACCTTCCCTGCCAACCCATCGTCGTGTCTTACGCAAGTACCACCGCATATACTCTGATTGCTTATTTAGGAGACCAATCTGTGGTTGATTATGACAAATTACCTTCATGTGTCTATCATTCCAGAAACTAATGTCATTATCCAACATGAGTGGCCAATTCTCAGATTGTTTGCCCCTAACTGACAGATCATGGCGATTTTCTGGTTGGGAAGGTTCATTGGGTATATGTTGCTGCAGGCCGAATTGACGCATCACACGATCTGGTTGAACCCACTCAACAATGTTGAAGCATATCAAAGGAAGAACAACCCTCCATAAGTACATGGCTTCTAGACAGACCATGGGTAGTGTTGGCATCATCATGTCGTCGAAGGGACACCAGATAATCTACCAACATGGAACAAATTAATGCAATTACATTCATAATATAGAAACAACATAAATAATACAAAACATTCCTAATTTTTATTTAAATTGAAAATTTATACTTACATCGCGATGCTTCATTTTGTCAAATCGGTCACGATAATACGTCAGGTGGTGCATCTGCCTGTTATAAGTAACCCTTGAACGCCACCTATCATTGTTTTAAAAAAGGATTATCAGATCAAATATAAGCTACAAACAATGAGGGTATTACGAATTTTACATGCTACTTACCGTCTACCGTATGGTGTACCAAAATCTCGTTGGTCAATCATGAGCTGCGGAGCAATGGAAGGCATCCTTTCCCGTGACCATATTTGAACCAACGGCATGAACCCACAAATCTCCTTCTTTTCATAATTCGTAGACTTGCACAACTCTCGATACAAGTAACCCAATAAAGTCGAACCCCAGCTATACCGACCTGTTACTTCAAAATTCTCCAATAGTGAAAGATATCTCAGTGATACACGTGAACCGGAGGGATCCGGGAGCAATAGGTTTCCTATCAACCTGAGTATATACGTTCGTGTATATACAACCCTCCACCATTGATTATCCTCTCATTGAGAGAAGTGCCCAAAATGATCTTCCAGCCATTTTAACTTTATTCTTGATCCTTTCATGTCAGAATCGCTAGGAACTCTGCCTAGCATTTCATCGACATATTGCTTCCAATGTATATGAGTTGCACCAATAACAGCGGGACCGTTAATGCGTAGTCCACAGAGAATAGCAACATCCTGCAGTGTGATGGTGCATTCTCCCCACGGCATGTGAAAGGTATGTGTCTCGGGTCTCCATCGCTCAACAAGTGCGGTAATCAAATTGTGATCAAGCTGGGTTATATTTACTTGGGCTACGCCCAAGAAACCGGCTATTTGAAGATTAGCTTTGACAGACTCAGGGAGATCCATAACAGCAGGATTAAATGCCAGTCCACGTCGAGCTCTAAGAACCCGATCAGATGATCCATTCCATACATGCTGGGAAACATGCTTTTCTTGCAGGTTCAATAGTGAATCATCCACCGGGTCAGAGTTTACCAATTGTGCCCCTGATTGGGAGCTATATGATGCCATATATATCACCTTACATTAAAAAAAATGTTACAGTTATATAGATTATATAATAAAATCTATTGAGTTGTATAATTAAGGAAAATTATAGTATCAATTTAACCCCAATAAATACTGACTTTAGTGATAAATTTAATTAAATTATCTATTTAAAACAACAAGAGGCAATAAAAAAAACCCGTAATAACGAGTAACAAATAATATCACAGTAGGCATAAAAAAAATAATAGCAATAATAATTTACACCAATAAATATTCATCAATTATTACAGTAGTAAAAAACTTTTTACCTTCTAAGAATTAAAATAAAGTCATCAGCAATTTTAAAGGAACACCGCTATAAAAAAAATTATACTATAAGTATAGGGAGTAACGATGACATTAACGATAAAGTATCTATTTAAAACAATAAAAGGCAATAAAAAAACTCCCGTAATAACGAGTAGCAAATAATATCACAGGAGGCATAAAAAAATAATAGCATTAACAATTTACACCAATAAATTGGTAATCAATTATTACAGTAGTAAAAAAAATTTACCTTATAAGAATTAAAATAAAGTCACCAGCAATTTTAAAGGAACACCGCTACAAAAAAAAATTTATACTATAAGTATAGGGAATAACGATGACATTAATGATAAAGTATCTATTTAAAACAACAAGAGGCAATAAAAAAATCCCGTAATAACGAGTAGCAAATAATATCATAGGGGGACATAAAAAAAATAATAGTAATAACAATTTACACCAATAAATATTCATCAACTATTACAGTAATAAAAAAAATTTACCTTATAAGAATTAAAATGAAGTCACCAGCAATTTTAAAGGAACACTGCTACAAAAAAAAAATTATACTATAAGTATAAGGAGTAACGATGACATTAATGATAAAGTATCTATTTAAAACAACAAGAGGAAATAAAAAAAATCCCGTAATAACGAGTAGCAAATAATATCACAGGAGGCATAAAAAAATAATAGCAATAACAATTTACATCAATAAATATTCATCAATTATTACAGTAGTAAAAAAATAATTTACCTTATAAGAATTAAAATGAAGTCACCAGCAATTTTAAAGGAACACCGCTACAAAAAAAATTATACTATAAGTATAAGGAGTAAAGATGACATTAATGATAAAGTATCTATTTAAAACAACAAGAGACAATAAAAAAATACCTTAATAACAAGTAACAAATAATATCACAAGTAGTAAATAAAATTTCCTACTTATGATTATTTATAGAGGAAGAATTGAGGGGGGAGAGGGTGCTTGCTCTTCGTTTGGGGGGGCTGCTTCAGAGACTTTTTTTTTTTGGGGGGCTAGCGTCTTGCATGTACGGGTTTTGTCTTTTTTTTTATAAAAAAGTTGTGGCGCCGTCTGCCTGACTCGCACTTTGACCGTCAGTGAAAAAAATAAAATATGCCACGTGTTCAAAAGGACCCCCTATTAATAAATAGTTTTAGAATAACCCTAAACTGATAAATAATTTCAAAAAGGAATCCAGTTTGATCAAAAAGCCTCTATATAGTCCGGCCGGTCAGAACCCACTCGCTCTACAACAGCCAACTCAGTGAGTCATTGACTTGAAGTCAGCAAGTATACTCACTCTGAATCTCTATAACTCGGTGTCCGGGCGAGGCGCTGACTTAACTATAATTTCATAAATATTTTATAAGTTGTTTTTCAATCAACATGTTTAATAATTCATCAATAAAAATATAACAAAGATAACAGTTGTTATACATGTATTATTGTTATACAGTTGTTATACATATATTATTATTATTGTTATACACGTAACAGTACCTAAGTTTTGTCCTAAATCAAATGGTTGATTAGTTGAATATTGTAGCCAATGACAAGTGGGGGAGGGGACTCCTCATAAGTGGTGAATCGTGATCAACTAGCTGATCATGAACCAAAATAGACACTCCAAAAAGACAAAATAAAAGGGGTCTTCTCGTAATATCCTCAACACCATGAGGCTATTTTACACAACCCCTTTGTTTAAATATTGCACGCTCCATAGCTCCTTCTCTTACCTTCATTCATAGAACTTCAATACTAAACTATCATCTTGCCTCGCTTCTAAGCAAACACTAAAAAGAAAAGCCATGGGGAATTGCTTGGTGCAGCAAGAAAACGTTGTCAAGATCATGAAATCTGATGGGAAAGTTCTTGAATACAAAACACCCATCAAAGTTGAGCAGGTGTTGATACAGTTTTGTGGCCATGCTGTATCTGACTCACTACCAGTCCTCAAGTATCTTCAGCCAAACACCAAATTGCTCTGCGGCCAGTTATACTACCTAGTACCTCTACCGCCGCCGCCGCCGCCGCCGCGGACGAAAGCTAGCAAGAAGGTGAGGTTTGCGAATCCAGAAGTCCAAGGTGTCCAGGAAATTAGTAGCGTGGTTAGGATTAAGCTTGTTATTAGTAAGCAAGAACTGCATGATATGCTGCAAAAGGGTGGGATTGAAAAGATGTTATCTCTAGTTCATGGTGAAAAGGGAATAGATGGTGGCGGTGATGAAGATTTGTCTACAAAAAATGATGATGGCTCTGAAGGGTGGAAACCAGCATTAGAAAGCATATCCGAAGTAAACTAGCAATATATAAATAGTGTTTCTTTTTCCCATGCTCCCAGTGTAACGATATACTTAGATATATAAACATAGATATAGAGAGAAAAAAGATACTTCAGTCTTCAGCATCTTCTCCTTGAGGCTAACTTCATATTCTCATTAAATCCAGCCAAAATACATCTGAAAGTAACCCAGACTAGCATCATATATAGCCATCTGTTGGAAAATTTGTATAACGTTACATTTTTTTTCTTCAAAACATGATAAGCAAAAGCATCGCATCCCAACTAGGTTGACACCTTAGACCTTATAAATCATTTGCAGCGTATAACGTTTAAGTGACAATACCAAAAATAAGAGATAATGATCAATGAACAAAAAGATTAGGGTCTATATCATCATCAGTTAATAACACTGCATGAAGCAAAAATAGCAATAGAGATGAGAGCAATGCTAGTAACACATTGCACACTTTCTAACATTTTCTTTGCAAACCATTTTCTCTTTTTGAAATTTTAGTAGGACCCATTTTTAAAATAATGAGAATGTGTTAGACATATAGATTTAGAGAATATACTGGTAGTACATCTCCTCCAAATGTTATATGTGAGACAGGAAAACAGTTGTCCTTTAATTGAGGTTTGGTTCAACTGATAAGATCCAACAACCTTTGCTGGTTGTCCTGTATTTGTACCGTTTCATTGAAAGTTTTGTGACATTCTATGGGAGACAGGGACAATCTCCCATGACCCATACCCCGCAAGTGAGCCCTTCAACCTCCAACCCCAACTATTGATCGGATGTTTATTGCAGTTGTGGACCCAATTGCGGTTGGTACAACTGCAGGCATTGTTGGGATGTAAATTGTAAACGCTGCAGTGTGAAACTTTTAATTTTTTGAAGATCGATCTTTAAAATGTGTTACTGTCTATTAGGATCTGTAGTGTCGTGAACTATTGCACCCACAATGTTATTTCGATGCAGGTTTGGTCTAAAGTGCACCAACCATCACAAAGTGATGTAGTAATTCATCATCCACATGTCATATCATGATTGGTCAGTTGATCATTCAACTCAACATTATGTCACCTTAAGTTAAATGATAATTAACCAACCACAATTTAATATCTAGGTGATGCACCAGCCTTCACCTTCTATGCGAGCACATCACTGACACTCGTTGTGATACTTTCTTATAAGTTGGAACCACACTTATCCCCTGTTTGAAAACGCCACAGTTTCAGCTTGTAGCGCGTTTGTTGCAAATCTACTATCTACTATGAGTAGCTTCTGGTTTTCAAACGCGATTTCTAGGGTCACCAACGTGTTTCCAAATACTTTATAAGCCATACAGTAATTACAGAATGATGCTGTTGCGATCCACATGTGATAACCATGATTGGTCACTTTAAATTATAAAACGTAAAATAAAAAGGGACCAACAGTAAAAAAGAAAGAGCATGGAAAGGTACAAGGATTTGTATCAAGAAAGTGCATTGCTTGGTAATTATTAATTTAAATTTAATACTTTAGATTTTCATAAAATACATTCATATGATTGATACCCGTTGAATTTGAAGGTTTTTAGATAGGGAAGAAGAAAAGAGAGAAACAAACTAAGAAATAATAAAACTGATATTGAATTGATGTAATGATGATATGATTACAAAAGATAACCCAATAGTCTAATTTATATTAAAAGTAGAATCCTAATCTTAATCAAATAGAGAATCAAATCATAAAATATAAATAAAAAATAAATCCTAAGAGATTATCTAGGATACTCTGAGATATGTTAAGATATGAAAAGATATTATCAGATATTTCTTTGATTTTCTAACACTCCCCCACAAGCTAAAGCTTACTTAGCTTTAAGCTTGTTACATGAAAACAATGCATTTCCCCTCAAATTAAAATTTAAAATAAAAAAAATTGAGCTCCACGAAAATTATGGTTGGAAGGCAACTCAAGAATGTTGGAGAGGCCGGAGAGAGTTGCTGGAAAGATAACTTAGCAAGATAGCTGGAATGATCATCAACCTGACAGAAATTTCTTTGCAAGCAATCTAACAAAGCAAGGTCCGAACTCCTCAAAATCGCATTTGGAAGCTTCAACAACAATATCGGAGACCCAAATTTTTTCAAATTGAAATTAAGTTAGACAATTACTTCTGGGACTGAGACGAGGCCAGTGCATCTAGGACAAGGGGCCAAGGCTAGTGCATCTGGGAAAAAGACAGGCCAAGTGCATCTAGGAAAAAGTCGAGCGTAACATCTGGGACAATGAGTTGGGCTAGTGTGAGTCATAGCCAACATAAGTCAATCATTAACGGAAATAGAAGTCACGACTAATATGATTCATATGTGGGAAAAGAGTCACCACCGGAATGATCGTCGATGGAACAAAAGTCACCACTAATATGATTCATCCATGGGAAAAGGGTTACCACCAGAATGACCGTCGGTGGGAAGAGAAGCCACACTGGAATGATGGGGGGTCCTTAGAAGTATCTGAGGAGATAGAACTAGCCATCGGTCAGAAAACAAATGCAAATAACCAAAATCACAAGTACCTGAACCATACAACACACAGGGACATTGCTCAAAAGAGGTCCGATGAAGGAGGTGAGCACAGATCTAGAGAGAGCAGGGAACAGCGAGTTCGGCGCTGGAAACGTCGGCCGGAACGGTGGCCAGACTCGTCATTACGCGCCGGAGGAAGGTGCACGCATGTGGCTGCCTACAGATCGGAAGAGACGCGTGGAGGTGCGTCGGGAGGCGAACGACGGCTCTGTCAGGACGGTTGGACAGATCGGTCGACAGCGAGCATGGTGGTGTTGTCGGCGTCCGGATACGGCGGCGGACGGTGGTTGACAGGACAAGAACGAGGGTCGGAACGACAAAGAATGCACCGGAACAGAAGTACAGAACGGAGAAGAGAAAAAAAATGGCAGGATTTTGTATGATTGAGAAGATGATTAGAGTTCCTTCATACTTATCGGAACTCCGCAGCGGAATAGTGACGGGACAGGTCACGGAGGATGGTACCTTTGTCTGGCTCTAGATACCATGTTGAATTTGAAGGTTTTTAGGTAGGGAAGAGGAAAAGAGATAAACAAACTAAGAAATAATAAGACTGATATTGAATTGATGTAATGATGATGTGATTACAAAAGACAACCCAATAGTCCTATTTATATTAAAAGTAGAATCCTAATCTTAATCAAATAGAGAATCAAATCATAAAATATAAATAAAAAATAAATCCTAAGAGATTATCTAAGATACTCTAAGATATTCTAAGATATGAAAAGATATTATCAATATTTCTTTGATTTTCTAACAATACCAACCAGCACGGAAGGGAAAGTGCATTTGGTAGAAATTTTCAAATGCTAATACAACTTCTCCCATGAAAAAGAATAATTAATGGAAAAAATATGATTATGTTTGCCATACACACTTAATTTAATGGAAGAAATGGAAGAAATGTGATTATAATGGTGGCCGCTTGTTGCCACATTGTTCTCACTGCTATTGCAATAATTCACCTCGTATGTTAAATTAGAGGATATACTTATTCGAAAGTGCCTTAGTTTGTTATTCTATTCTCATCTAAAAAAAATGACATCCGACAATCCTAACTTTTTTTTTTTAATAGTTTTTCTGAGTAGCTTGTTAGTTTGGAACTTATTTTTCAGCTTACAGCTATTCAGTTCAATACTTGCACCAGCAGAAAAAAAAAACTTATTTTTTATTAAATTTCAAATTGGATTTTAATCTAACTATTTTCCTGGGAAAATAAAAACCAAACTCTTAAAACAAAAAATTTGTAAGATTAAATAACAACCATGGAAGCCTACTAGGCTCCTCAAATTACAAATGGAAACATTATCATTATACTCTCTCTGCTCTATAATATAAGAAATAAATTTGTCTATTTTTTTTGTCCAAAATATAAGAAACATATAACAATTTTTATACTTATTAAATACTAATTTCCAATATTACCCTTATTAATTACAATAATTAATTATAAGCCATCAGAATATTAATTAAAATTAGTTTGGGTGTTTTTGGAAATTACATAAGTATTAATTACAATTAACTCATTCCAATATATTTCTTTGATCTGAATATTTTATGGTTTTGTTTTTTATCCACGAGGGAGTAAAAAACAAAAGCAAGAGATAATTGCTTCTGTGATGACATCTTTCAACTGCCATTACCCATTAGCACATGACGTAACTATAGCACACAATTTCCAAGTGCACTCAAACCTGGCCTCCAGTAAGCTGCCATTCTTTGTTGGACTGTCTTTTCTTATTAGTTACTACTATTAACAACATAGAGGATTGGTTTCCTTGATATACTCCCTCCGTTTTAATATATGAGCAAAAAAATTCAAAGATTTTTTTGTTTAATATATAAATAAATTTTGTTTTTTAATGACTCATTTAATGATATTATTCTCAAAATATCCTTTATTTAATACAAATTCCAATGACTCATTTAATGAAAATTGAAGTTTTAGATGAAGGATAATTTAGGTAACAAACCTAATTTTTTACAAGATTCAATGAGATTAATTAACCATTTTAATATGTGTGTTCCATTAATTTTTTGCTTATAATAGGGATCGGAGGGAGTAACATTTAACACCGTAGAAAGAACCAAAACAAGAATACAAAAACATAAATATCATAAACATGCGGTGATGACTAGCATGAACCATTATAACAAGTGGTTCATGAATGAAGCATTTGAAATAATCGTTGGATTTATTATTAGTTTAATCAATGACTTAGATTCATTGGTCCAAAAAAAATTATTTGTAACAAAAAAAATTAAAAATACCCTTTTACCCCCAACCCCTCCACTGCCTTCTCTCTACTTTCTCACTGTCTTCTCATCGGCAGACCCAACTCAGCAAGTGCAGCCACCGCCGCCATCCGCCGCGCCGTTTACGTCGTTCACACCCTCCTCCTCAACCCCTTGCTCTACAGAACCGCACCCGCTTCTCGACCCTCCGCACCAAACTAAAACGGCCCAGACCCGACCACCACGCTACCTCCCCAAAGCTGCCCAACCACTGCGTTTTCAGGCCGTCGTCGTGCTTGATAAGCCTCTGCCTCATCTAGTTTTATGGCTAGTATGACCAGGGTTTCGTGCTAATTATATCTCATTTTCACCCAAATTAGATTAGATTGTCCTCAAGCAAGGTTTTGAGTCTCTAAAGTAGTTTTAGGTTAATTTAGCCAGTTTTGAGTCAAATAAAGCACTTATGGCTATTTTGTTGTTTTCAGGTTAAGTTAGAAGTCAAGAGAATAAAGAATCAGAGGAAATTTCAAGTATGGAGGTGTTCGCCTCGCGAACCTGAAAGCCAGCTGAACAGTAAAAATGTCATCCTCTCTGGTTCGCCCCGCGAACAACACCTCGCCTCGCGACCCGATAGCCGATCGTTCTCGAGAAATGCAACCCATTCTCGTGTCGCCTCGCAGATGCATGTCTCGCCTCGCGAGATCAAGACCGAAGCCGTGACTTTTCCATTCCTCGCCACGCGAGAGCAAGATTTCGCCCGCCCGCGAGAAGACCAAACGTTGCAGATCGTTCATGATATTCGCCTCGCGAGCGAGTGTTCGCCTCGTGAGTGGGCTTAGTTTCTGAATAGTATAAAAGGCTGTTCTGGGCAGATTGAAAGAACTTTTGCTTCTCCATTGTTTTTACATTTTTCTATGTGTTTCGTTTTTCTATGGAGAACTAATTTTCTTAGATTAATCTATTGTAATCGATTTCTACTACACTTGAGGTTCTTGTAATTCCTGTTTTGTATGCTTTTCCCTTTTCAATGCCATGCTATATATTTCTGTTTGCTTAATTCAGGAGTATATTGTGTTGTGTTGATTTATTTTCGGTGATGTTATGTTCCTATATTTAATCGCGTTTGCTTAATTCGCGTGTGTTCAATTCGTGTTCGCTTAGTTCACGAAGGGCTTAACCCCGTTTACTTAATTCGAGAATAGGAACATATATCTGTAGTAGTGATTTCGCTTGTAAATTGTTGCTACAACGGGAGGGGATTAGAATCTGCTTAGGGCTTGGAATTACATGAACCGATGATAGTTGGGAAATCGAGGACAGTAGATCAATCGTTTTTTGCTATTTGATAATCTCTTTGAACTGCCTTGTTTTCATTGCTTTGTTTTGCTTTGTTTCTTATTTGCACTCAAATCCACCCCCCCCCCACTGCCTTGTTTTCATTGCTTTGTTTTGCTTTGTTTCTTATTTGCACTCAAATCCACCCCCCCCCCCCCCAAAACTGACTTTTGTGATAAATAACAAGTCAAGAGTCCTTGTGAGACGACATCCGAGTTGTCGCCCTAAACTACATTTTTATAAACCGCTCGTTCTTTTCGGCGCGTGTGGACAGCGCGACCAGTGCTCCTCCTTGTTTCTGCTTCATCGCGCTCTGAGCAAAAGAAAAAGAGAGGTTCTCTCTGTTGGAGAGGGGTGGCGGAAGAGACGGAGTCGCGCGGTGGCCGGATCTGTGGGGGTAGTCGTGTAGTGACCGGATCTGGTGGGGGTGGTCGCGTGGTGGCCGGATCTGGCCGAATCATGTCTCAGCGAAGGAGGGGTCGGGCGATGGCGGAGGAGGCGGGCCGAGTGGTGTCCGGATCTGGTGGAGGTTGACACATGATGAGTGTGATTTCACCTCATATTTCATTGACATCTTGCATGCATTTTCATATAGTTTAGGCATTTCTAATTTGATTTTTGTTAGTTTTTACCTTGGAACGGGTAAGGCGGTTTTGTGGTGTTGTTGTGCAGGAATTAAGGATTAAAGTGCTCAAGATTAACCATGATGGAGCTTGCATGAAGATGGAGCTTGAAAAGCAAGAAAATGAGTCAAACAGAGCCCATCACGGCCTAGCCGTGACACCCATCACCGTCATGATCGAGCAGAGCTGAAAAGAAAGAATGGAAAAGTCAGAACTGGTCACGGCCAGCCCGTGATGCACATCACGGTCGTGACATGCCAACTGAACCAGACCCTCACAGGCAGAATTGATCACGGCCTAGTGGTGATGAGCATCACGGCCGTGACAGACCAACTAGTGAAGCAACCTCCAAGGCAGAATCCGTCACGGCCGTGACGCGCAATATATGGATCTGTAGAAACTGATTTGATCTGAATTAGTGTTTGATTGGGATTCAAGTTACCCAAATCTATAAATAGAGCACTTAGGCTCGAAAATAGGGGACTCTGAGGGACTTTTTGGGGCTGCAACCTTAGGCAAAATTAGGATTTTATCTTAGGTTTTCTCTTAGGTTTTATTTCATGTTTTTGTTAATCAAGCTTGCCATGACCATGGCCATGCTTGAGTCGTAGTTTTATTTCTAGGGATTGGGGCTATGCCCAAGATTTGTTTTATGTTATGAATTGATGTTTTCCCTTTGTTAATTTTGATTTTGCTTTCGATTTGGTTTCTATCGCATGAATTACTTGTGAATCTGGTGCACACTTATTTTCATGTCATAGATACTCTAAGGAGGAACCTAGCGGTGAACTTAGGTATTGGATCTATAGGAATCAAACTTAGGACTTAAATCACGAGAGTTAGAAGCGGTCCTTTGAGGATTCACGAATTGTCACAAAACTTAAAGGGTTCAATCTAAATTCAACTACCACGAGAGTAGGGGTTGGTTTAATTGGGCACGGTTTTTGTAACCCGAGAGGGAGCATTAACTTATTTAGGATAAATTCGCCTTCAAAGCAATTTTGATAATTAACAAGGGGTAGTCAATTTAGTAACATGAACAATCTTGTTGGTAACCCAATTCCTAGGAATCTCTTTAGATTTGAAAAACCCCAAATTGATTTACTTTCCTATTTTATTTAATTGCAATTTTAAATTTGATTGTTACTTGATTCTTATTTCATAAATCAAAACCTTTTCAAAATCCCTTTTTTATATAGTCCAATTTAATCAATTTAGTAATTAATTGTTATTTGAGATCACGGTCCCTGTGGGATCGATCTTTTTATTACTTGACGACGAATCCGATACACTTGCCGGAATCCACGCCTATCAAGTTTTTGGCGCCGTTGCCGGGGACTGTGCTTTCTTGAATATCAATGTAATTTTTAAATTGATTTTTCTGGACATTTTCTTTTTAATTATTTCCTTTTAAAAAAAAATCATTTTTTTCATTTATCTCTTTTTCTTTCTAGAGTATATATCTTTCTCTTATAGGTGTTTTTCTCTTTTATGCAAAGATCCCTAAATCTGGGAAACCTTATTGAGGTCGACCTCGAAATCGAAAGGACCTTTCATAGACGTAGGAGACTACAAAGAAAGAGGGAAAGGTTGATTCCCATTCCACTCATGGCGAATCTACCGAATACAAAACCACTGAAGGACTACGCAGCCCCAAATGCTAGGGGTTTGCGAACTGGGATTGCTAGGCCAGAAATCGAGGCGGAGAGCTACACTATACCGCCTATGCTAGTTAGCATGATTAGGCAACATCAATTCGGAGGATTGCCCTCGGAGGACCCGACTGATCATGTGGAGACATTCTTGGAGTTCACCGATGCAATTAGAATTCATGGCGCCCCGACTGATGCTATTCGCTTGAGGTTGTTCCCCTCCTCTCTTACTGGAAAGGCAAAAGCTTGGCTGAAGCAAGTACCCACTAATACCTTGTCGACTTGGGACCAACTGGAGCAGGCATTCTTGGAGAAATTCTTCCCTCCATCCAAGACGTCTTACCTACGAACTCAGATCACCGACTTCGTCCAAAAGGACGGAGAATGCTTATCCGAAGCTTGGGATCCCTACAGTGAGCTGAAGACTGAAAAGTCTAATGAAGATAAGATCTCAAGTGAAACATCACCATCTGAAGAAGTTGAAAAACTTCAACAGAAAGTGGAAGAGCTCACTTCTGATCTTGCCAAATTTGTTAATGGTAGAGATAATCTGACTAAGCTACTTGGCATTAAGAAGCACTCTCTTAACAAAGAAGGCATTGGATATGTCCATCAAACACATCATAAAGTATCAACTAAAGCTTCTAAAGTATCTGTTAAGTCAACTGTAACCAAATCAACACCTATTTGTAACTTCTGTGGAAAAACTGGGCATGTTATGACTAAGTGTATCCATAAGAAAAGAAGGAAGTCTTTACAGACTCCTAGAACTAACAGAAAAGGACCCAGAAAAATATGGGTACCTAAAGATCAAATAATCTCTGTTGCAGATGTCCTCAACAAGACAAAGAAAACACCACTGCTGGTACCTGACAAGGTCGCTCGCGACATATGACAGGAGAAAGGTCTATGTTCCTAGACCTCCAACTTAAGAAAGGAGGACACGTTGCCTTCGGAGGAAATCAGAAAGGGAAAGTTATAGGTATTGGTACTATTGGTGGTAAACCCCCTCTTCCCTCTATATCTAATGTTCTTATGGTTAAAGGATTAAGACACAATTTGCTTAGCATAAGTCAATTATGTGATAGTGGTTTTGATGTTTCCTTTACCAAGGATGTATGCATAGTTAAAGACTGTAGTGGCAAAACCTTCTTTTCAGCTAAAAGGCAACAAAATCTTTATAAGATTGAACTATCTAATCTCTTAGATCAAAGTGTAACCTGTCTGATGTCTAAAAAGGATGAAAGATGGTTATGGCATAAGAAACTAGGACATGCTAGTATGAAACTAATTTCTGAATTAAAAAGGAATAATATCGTGAGAGGATTGCCTGATATTAGCTTTAAGAAAGATGTCTTGTATGATGCATGTCAGAGAGGTAAACAGATAAAATCAAGTTTCAAATCTAAAAACCAAGTATCAACCTCTAGACCTCTTCGGTTGTTACACATGGATCTGTTTGGACCAGTTAGTGTTGCCAGCATGGCTGGAAGAAAATATGGATTTGTCATAGTTGATGACTATTCTAGATACACATGGGTACTCTTCCTAACACACAAGGATGAGTCTTTTAAGGTTTTCTCAGTATTCTGCAAAAGAGTACAAAATGAGCAGGGTTTTTGTATTTCTACCCTTAGAAGTGATCATGGGGGAGAATTTGAAAATGAGCAGTTTAGACAGTTCTGTGAGGAGAATGGAATCTCTCACAATTTCTCTACACCTAGAACTCCACAGCAAAATGGAGTGGTTGAGAGAAAGAATAGATCTCTGCAAGAGATGGCTAGATCTATGCTCAATGAAAATAATCTCCCTAAGTACTTCTGGCGTGTCAGAAACACTGCTTGCTATGTACAAAACAGAATACTTATTAGGCCTTTTCTAAAAAGGACTCCTTATGAATTGTGGAAAGGAAAAAGCCCCAACATATCTTATTTTCATGCTTTTTGATGTGCGTGCGACGCGCGCGTGTTGCGCGCCGCGCTCTGCGATTCCGGCAAGTGTACCGGATTGCCGTCAAGTAATAAAAGATATCGAACCCACAGAGACTGTGTTCCCGAATCGCAATCAATTTCGAATTGAGTGAATCTGGACTTTTTAGAGGATTTTTATGTTTTGAGTAAAAAGGGTTTTGAATTTGAAATTAAAAGATAGATGAGCAGAAAACAATTAAAACAGAAAACAAATCTTTTTGGGGTTTTGATCTAAATGGATTCCTAGGGATTTGGGTTACCTTTGAGGCTGTTTATGTTACTAATCTGATTTACCTTTGTTGATTAACGAAATTGCCTTGAAGGCGAGTTTATCCTCTAATAGCTTAAGCTCCCTCTCGGGTTACAAAAGTCGTGCCCAATTGACCCGACCCCTACTCTCGTGGTAGTCGATCCCAAATTGGACCCTTTACGCTTCGTGACAACTCGTTTCTCCTCGAGGGACGGCTTCTAACTCTCGTGATTTCAGTCCTAAGTCTAACTTCTATAGGTCCGACACCTAAGTTCACCGCTAGGTTCCTCCTTAGAATGTCTCAGTCATGCAAATAACCTAAGTTCACCGCTAGGTTCCTCCTTAGAATATCCACGTCTCACGATAAGCGTACCGAACTTTACGAGTGAAACACACTAGAAATCCTAAGTTCACCGCTAGGTTCCTCCTTAGAACGTCTACGTCACGCAAATAAGCGGTCGCCGATTTTACGATTGATTAAAACGCTAGAAATCATATCTAAAGCAAAATCATAATTACAAAGATATTACATCAAAATCAGCATCGTAAACAAAACTCGGGCAGAGCCCCTATCCCTAGAAACAAACTACTACTCAAGTCTTGCCATGGAGATGACAAGCTTGGTTGACAACATCATAAAAATCAGAAAAGAGAAGAGAGGAGGAGAAGAGAGATCTATGCCTAGAGTCCTTCTATGTGTGTACAAGTCTAAGATGATATCCCTCCTTTCTGCATCTGCCTGGTCCCTATTTATAGAATTGGGAAGTTAGAGTCCCAATCTAACTCAAATTTTGGCTCAAATCAGTTTCTTCAGGTCCAAGTAATGCGCGTCACGGCCGTGATATGAATCACGGCTAGGCCGTGATGTGCTCTGACTTGTGGTGGTTTTGGGTCACGGCCGTGATGGCTATCACGGTCAGGCCGTGACAGACTCTGACTTCAGCCTTTGTTCCTTTTCAGTTTTTGCTCGATCATGGCCATGATGGGCATCACGGCTAGGCCGTGATGGGCTCTGTTTGGCTCATTTTCTTCACTTTTAAAGCCCTATCTTCATCCAAACTCCATCATGGTTGATCTTGAGCGTTTTACCCTTGATTTCTGCAAAACAACACACGAAAACCGCCTTACCCGTTCCAAAGGAAAATTAACCTAAAATCTAATAAAAATATGCCTAAACTACATGAAAATGCATGCGAAATGATAGACAAAGATGATGTGAAATCACACTCATCACTTTTGGATGTGAATGTTTTATTCTGAATACCAAAGATAATCTTGGAAAATTTGATTCTAAGGTAGATAAAGGTATTTTCGTAGGTTATTCTGAAAAGTCCAAGACTTTTAGAGTTTAAAATTCAAGAAGTTGTATTATTAAAGAATCTGTTCATGTTAAATTCAATGATGGTTTAAAGACTGATAAAGAACTATCAGATCTAGAAGAAGATCTTGCAGGTCTTGATATAAACAAGCCAGAAAGTCAACAACCAGATCTAACCAAAACAGAACCTGTGCCTGAGGCTGAAAGACAAGTGGAACAGACCAGTCAGCAGACAAGTCAAGATCTCCATGATGATCTCAAAAGGGATTGGAAGTTCAACACTCATCATCCTAAGGATCTTATTATTGGAAATCCTTCTGAAGGAGTAAGAACCAGATCCACATTAAGAGAATCAAACAATGTGGCCTTTATTTCAGATTTGGAGCCTAGACGCATTGAAGAAGCTCTTGAGGGTGAAAGCTGGATTCTTGCTATGCAAGAAGAACTTAACCAGTTCACCAGAAATGATGTCTGGACTCCTGTCTCTAAGCCTAAAAACAAGTCAGTTATTGGAACAAGATGGGTCTTCAGAAACAAATTAGATGAAGATGGTAAAGTTGTCAGAAATAAAGCAAGGTTAGTAGCTCAAGGCTATAACCAACAAGAAGGTATTGATTATACTGAAACCTTTGCACCTGTAGCTAGAATAGAAGCCATACGCATTTTAATGTCATATGCTGCACAACACCAAATTACTCTATTTCAAATGGATGTAAAAAGTGCTTTTCTAAATGGTATAATTGAAGAAGAAGTGTATGTTAAACAACCCCCTGGTTTTGAGGATACTGATAAACCAGATCACGTTTTCAAACTTAAAAAGGCATTATATGGTTTGAAACAAGCACCTAGAGCATGGTATGATAGACTCAGTTCTTTTCTCATGCATAATAGTTTTACTAGAGGACAAGTAGACACTACTCTATTCAAAAAATGCTCTAAAGAGAACTTTATTATAGTTCAAATATATGTTGATGATATTATTTTTGGAGCAACTAATGAAAAGCTGTGCAAGGAATTTTCAAATCTAATGCAAGCTGAATTTGAGATGAGCATGATGGGAGAATTGAAGTTCTTCCTTGGATCACAAATCAAGCAGACAAGTGATGGAATTTACATTCATCAACAAAAATATACCAAGGAGATACTCAAGAAATACAAAATGGAAAATGCAAAGCTCATGAAAACCCCTATGCAACCCAATGCAAAACTAAGCAAAGATGATGAAGGTAAAAAGGTAGATCAAACTGTCTACAGAGGTATGATTGGCTCTCCACTGTACTTAACTTCAAGCAGACCTGACATTCAATTTAGTGTTTGTATGTGTGCTAGATTCCAATCTGATCCTAGAGAATCTCATCTAAAGGCTGTTAAAAGAATATTTAGATATTTGCTTGGAACTACTAATCTTGGTTTGCTGTATTTAAGATCAAAAGAATACAGATTAGTGGGATATTGTGATGCTGATTTTGCTGGAGACAGAATAGAAAGAAAAAGCACCAGTCGAGGTTATCACTTCATTGGAGCAAGTTTAGTCTCATGGTCAAGCAAGAGGTAGACAACCATTGCCTTGTCTACTGCTGAAGGAGAATACATCTCTGCTGCTAGCTGCTGCTCTCAACTCTTATGGGTAAAACATCAACATGAGGATTACTCTATTTATGAACATAACATATCTGTATGGTGTGATAATTGCAGTGCTATATGCTTAACTAAAAATCCAATTCAGCATTCTAAAGCTAAGCATATTGAAATCAAACATCATTTCATTAGAGATTATGTTCAGAAATGCATCTTTGATATTAAGTTTGTTAAAACTGAAAATCAATGGGCTGATATTTTCACTAAACCCCTCGCAGAAGAAAGGTTTTTATTTATCAGAGATAATCTAAACATGCATTGTATTGTTGAATGACATGTCTGAATGTTAAGCTGTCTGTGCTAAATCTGTCATTACTCCTATATACATGTTCTTTCAACTAAGCATTAGTTCAGGGGGAGTAATGATACAATAGTTTAAGTGGAGTATGTCTAATATGTTTGCTGCATTACTATGACTTTCTTAACATGTTATCTTGCCTTTAACATATCTTATAAATAAAACTTGATAACCCTTTTTGATGTTGACAAAAGGGGGAGAATAGGAGAAATAGAACGGGAGAATGAATATGATATGACCTGTTCACTTAAGAAAATTTCAACCTGTCTATATATGCTATTTTCTCTGTTGATATTTTCTGAGGTTCATTAAATCATCTCAATGTTTGTCATCATCAAAAAGGGGGAGATTGTTAAGTCTCTAAAATGTTTGATGTGCATTTCCCTAAGTTTTGATGAAAACTAAACATTGGTTAATGATTTAATTAACCTTCATATTGGTTGCTAACTGGTCGCGCTGTCGCGCACGCGCCAAAAAGAACGAGCGGGTTTTAAAACTGTAGTTTAGGGCGACAACTCGGATGTCGTCTCACAAGGACTCTTAAAGTGTTATTTATCACAAAAATCAATTTTTTTTTGGGGGGGGGGGGGGGGGTTGGATTGGGATGCAATTAAGAAAACAAAGTAATAACAGAGCAATGAAACAAGGCAGTTCAAAGAGGTTATCAAATAGCCAAAAACGATTAATCTATTGTTCTCGATTTCCCAACTATCATCGGTTCATGCAATTCCAAGCCCTAAGCAGATTCTAATCCCCTCCCGGTTGTAGCAACAATTTACAAGCGAAACCACTACTACAGATATATGTCCCTATTCCCGAATTAAGCAAACGGGGTTAAGCCCTTCGTGAACTAAGCGAACACGAAACGAACACACGCGAATTAAGCAAACGCGATTAATTATAGGAACATAATATCACCGAAATTAAATCAACACAACACAATATACTCCTGAATTAAGCAAACAGAAATATAAAGCATGGCATTGAAAAGGGAAAAGCATACAAAACAGGAAATAAACGAAAACACACAGAAAAATGCAAAAACAACAAGGAAGCCAAAAAGTTCTTTCAATCTGCCCAGAACAGCCTTTTATAATTATTCAGAAATTTAGCCCACTCGCGAGGCGAGCCATCATTCGTGAGGCGAATATCGTGAAGAGTCAGCAACCTTTGGCATTCTCGCGAGGTGAACAACGGCTCGCGGGGCGAAGAACTGAAGAGTCTTCTTATTACGCCCGTTATGAACATCAGGGGCCAACCGTGATGCTTTCTGACTTCCATTATCGCGAGGCGAAGAAGTTATTCGCGAGGCGACCCCGAGAGCTTGAATTTTTCTGGAGCAGTCATCCTTCAGGGTCGCGAGGCGAGGTGCTGTTCGCGGGGCGAACTAGAGAGGATGGCATTTTTACTGTTCTGCTGGCTTTCAGGTTCGCGAGGCGAGGAGACCCTCGCGAGGCGAATCCCCTGTTTCTTTATTCCCTCAATTTCTACTTAACCTGAAAACAACAAAATAGCCATAAGTGCTTTATTTGACTCAAAACTGGCTAAATTAACCTAAAACTACTTTAGAGACTCAAAACCTTGCTTGAGGACAATCTAATCTAATTTGGGTGAAAATAGGATATAATTTGCACAAAACCCTGGTCATACTAGCCATAAAACTAGATGAGCCAGAGGCTTATCAAAATACCCCAAACTTAAACTTTGCTTGTCCCCAAGCAAACTAAAACTCAAAAATCAAAAAGACTCAAGACCTGGCAAGCTTAAAAGATTCAATCAACCTTGCACAAAATTCAAGCAGTTTCATCAAAACAGTTTTCTTCAATGTTCCCCCCTTCAAGCAAAGTAATACCCACAATCATTCATTCTAAACAATTGAGAATTTCATCATTCAAACAATCATCAATCTAAGCAGGGGATCCAGTTTACACACAAGAGGGAGATCACCAAGTTCAAACAACTGCCTTCCTCACAAGGGCATTTAGTGTTCACTCATTCGCTCAGTTTGTGTCAGGCTATCAACATTGCACTCAATTTCACTTTTAAGAGCACTTCCCATAAATTTGATTTTTATCTCAAAATGTTTCCCACGGAAAACATGCATGCAACATCAAAAGGTCTTTTATGGGTTGTAATGGGGCCTGGCTAAGGGTGGGATATACAAAGGAACTAGGCTGAAGTCCCTAGGAACTAAGAGAGCATGAAACACTTCAAAACATTGAAATTCCACTCAAGTTCCTTTTCTCATTCATCTTTTTGCCTTGAGTGACTACAGCCATTTCTTCTGATACTTTTTTATTTTTTCTATAATTTTTTTCATTTTTACACTTTGCTTCTTTTTTTTTTTAAGCCTTTGGCTCCAACCTTTTATTATTATTTTTTTTCTTTTTCAATCCCAAACAACACATCATATCCTTGTAGCCACCCCAAACTTAGTTTCTTGCACTCATTCTCTTTCTAAGATTCCATGCTCTCCTAATCCTAAGATCGGGTTAACATGGTTTTCCAGATTTTGGGCTTATAACATTAGGTTATCAAGAATTAACAGACTAATCAGGCTCAAAGGGCTAACTAGGGAACATGCATTAGGGATGGTTATTTTTAGGCTAAGTAGATATTTACAAAGAAAATGCCTAAATTATCTGAAGCAAACATATAAACATGCAAACCATAAAGAGATTCAAGCAAATTCGGGAAAGTGCAACTTGAAAGTGATTGTCACAGTCAAAAACATGTTGGAGGCTTAAAACCTCACCTGGACATTCATGCGAATTGTTTGACAGAGATTCTATCCCTAGTGTGTGCTTCCTATCACCCCAAACTTATCATAAATCATGCCATCACAACAAAATCTCAAAGTTCAGTTTTCAATCACAGGGGGATCACTTAATTTTTTTTTTCGGAAACCCATTGTTCAACCTAGGGGGAATCATCACATCAATCATGCAATCAATCTGTGCAAAGTCAATCAAAATCCAGCAAACTTGCCAACAAAAGACTCAACACAACTCCTGAGCTTCTCAGATTATTCAGGAGTTTTATTAAAAGAAAAGGAAAAAAAAAACAAAACAAAAACTACAACTAGTTCCTTCCCCCACACTTAAAACATACATTGTCCCCAATGAACCAAATAACTATAAGATCAGAGTGAGGGAAAGGAAAGGGTACTCCCTGATCAAGTGTCAGTGTAGGCGGGAGCTTCCAAGGAGAGCTCCTCAACATTAGCATCCACAGGAATACCAGCATCCACACCATGGAATGGCTTCAGCCTCTGCCCGTTAACCTTGAAGGTCTTGTTGGTACCTGCACTTTGAATCTCTACTGCACCATAAGGAAAAACGTTAGTAACAACAAAGGGGCCATCCCATTTGGACCTAAGTTTCCCAGCCATCAATTTCAGGCGGGAATTAAACAGTAAGACTTTCTGGCCCACAAAAAATTCTTTCCTAGAAATCCTCCTATCATGAAACAGTTTTGTTTTCTCTTTATAAATCCTGGAGCTTTCATAGGCTTCTAGCCTAAGCTCCTCAAGTTGCTACAGCTGTAGTTTCCTTTCAACACCAGCTTTCTTCATGTCCATGTTACAGCACTTGACTGCCCATTATGCACGGTGCTCAACTTCCACCGGGAGATGACATGCCTTACCAAATACAAGCCGAAAGGGGGACATTCCTATTGGCGTCTTGAAAGCGGTCCTCTGAGCCCACAGTGCGTCTTCCAGACGGCGGCTCCATTCCTTTCTATTCGGCTGCACCATTTTCTCTAGAATCTGCTTGATCTCCCTGTTTGATAACACAGCCTGGCCATTGGTTTGGGGATGATAAGCAGTGGAAACTCTATGCACAACCCCATATTTTCTGAGTAAGGCTTCCATGGTTCTGTTGCAGAAGTGAGTGCCCTGGTCACTGATAATAGCCCTAGGTATGCCAAACCTGCAAAAAATGTTGGACCTAACAAATTTGGAAACAACTTTAGCATCGTTAGTCCTAGTGGGGATTGCTTCCACCCACTTTGAAACATAGTCAACAGCCAAAAGAATATATAGGAAACCAAAGGAAGCAGGGAAAGGACCCATAAAATCAATCCCCCACACATCAAAAACCTCACAAAAAAGCATGGGCTGCTGAGGCATCTCACTCCTACGAGTGATGGCAGGGCCTGTTGTTTGACATTCCTTGCAATTTCTGTAAACCTCATAGGCATCTCTAAAAATTGTGGGCCAGTAAAACCCAGAATCCAGGACTTTTCTTGCCGTCCTCTGTGGTCCAAAATGTCCTCCTACTTGAGAGGCATGTGAAAAATGCAAGATGGACTCTGTCTCATGATCGGGGACACACCTCCGAATAACCTGATCACTGCAAAACTTCCAAAGGTACGGATCATCCCACACATAGTACATTGCATCGCTCTTGAGCTTGTGGAACTTGGATCTACTTGTACCTGCAGGAACAACACCAGCAACAAGAAAGTTAACTATGTCAGCAAACCAGGGGGTTACCCCATACAGATGTAGAAGTCTCTCATCAGGGAAATCATCTTGGATGGGAGAAGGATCCTCATCCCTTGCTATTCGGCTCAAGTGATCGGCTACCAAATTTTCAGCTCCACTCTTGTCTTTTATCTCCACATTGAATTCTTGGAGCAAAAGCATCCACCGGATCAGTCTTGGCTTAGCTTCTAGTTTCTTTAACAGGTACTTCAGAGCTGCATGGTCAGTGAAAACAATAACTTTTGAACCTAGCAAATAAGACCTAAATTTATCAAGTGCAAACACAACAGCTAGCAGTTCTTTCTCAGTGGTGGTGTAATTGGATTGTGCAGCATCTAATGTCCTAGAAGCATAATGAATTACATGGGCAGCCTTGCCCACCCTTTGTGCCAGAACCGCTCCCACAGTAAAATTGGAAGCATCACACATGAGTTCAAAAGGGAGTGTCCAGTCTGGGGGCTGGATGATGGGGGTAGAGGTCAATGTTCTTTTCAGGTAGTCAAATGCCTTCTTGCAATTTTCATCAAACTGAAACATGGCATCATTCTTCAGCAGGTTTGACAATGGCAGAGCTATCTTGCTGAAGTCCTTAATAAAGCGCCTGTAGAAACCTGCATGGCCAAGAAAGGAACGGATCTCGCGTACGCAAGATGGATAAGGCAATGAAGAAATCCCATCAATATTTGCAGGATCTACTGAAATACCTTCCTTAGAAATAACATGACCCAAAACAATCCCCTGTTCTACCATAAAGTGACATTTTTCATAGTTCAAAATCAGATCAGTCTCAATGCATCTTTCTAGAACTAAACTCAGACTATGCAGACATGCATCAAATGAGGAGCCATATACAGTGAAGTCATCCATGAACACCTCCATGCAATTTTCAATGAATTCAAGAAAAATGCTAAGCATGCATCTTTGGAAGGTGCCAGGAGCATTACAAAGGCCAAATAGCATCCTCCTATAGGCAAACGTCGTCAAGGGGGCACGTGAAAGTGGTTTTTTCCCGATCCTCGGGGGCAATATGGATATGGAAATACCCGAAAAGCCATCAAGAAAACAAGAATGAGATTTACCAGCCACTGATCCAAAGATCCGATCTATGAACGGAAAAGGAAAGTGATCCTTTCTCGGTGGCTTGGTTCAATTTCCTATAATCTATACAGATCTACTTGACTATTCGGACTCTAGTAGGTACGAGCTCATTATTATCATTTCTAACTACTTGTGAGACCGGACTTTTTGGGTACAACTTGCACCTGACTTACCCAAGTACTATCGGAGATGGGGTATATAATACCCGCCCGCAGAAGTTTAGCCACCTCTTTCTTCACCACATCCAGAATCAATGGGTTTAGCCGCCTTTGGGCTCCCGCTTACTGGTTTAGCTCCATCCTCCAAAAGAATTCTCGTGCATACATCCGGAGGGGCTAATTCCTGGACTGCCGCCTAAGGTCCACCCAATAGCCCTCTTGTGCTTCTTCGTAACCTCCAATAGTTTTGCTTCTCGGTCGAGTCAAGGCTGGAGGAAATGATGACTGGAAGTTTTTCATTCGTCCCGGGTAGGCATACTTCAGGTTCCCGTGAAGTGGCTTGAGCTCTAGGGAGGGTGGCTGCTCAACGGATGGTACATTGGGAGTAGCCATGATGTCAAGGACTCTGCAGAAACGCATGACTTCACTCTCACCGTCACTATCACCCCGCAAAGTTGAATCAAGAAACTCAAGACAAACAAAGACATGGGTTAGTGTCGATGACAGTTAGTACATGAATATAAATCATCAAACCCAGAAATAAAAGGAAAATCAGGAACTAGGTCCTCATGGGTATCATCAATGATCTCAGAAAGCAACTCTAATTGGAAAACCGAGTGCTCCTCCAGTGGGTGTTTCATAGCATCAAAGATGTTGAACTTTGCCACAATATCACCAAACTCCATAGACATGGTCCCATCATTCACATCAATTTTAGTCTTGGCTGTCTTCATGAATGGTCTGCCCAAGATTATTGGTGATCTACTGGAATGTGTCTCTCCTGCCATGTCTAGGATGTTGTTGGTGATGCCGGCAAGTATACCGGGTCGTCGCAAGTAATAAAAGAAACACGGTAAGTAACTACCGAGGTCGAACTCAGGGATTGGGCTACCAATTCGACTAATCCGCGGGAAATCAGATGCGTTTGGTCAAGTTACAGAAGGTGGTTGAGGGAGAGAGAATAAGAGGATCGATATTCAATTAACAAATCTAAATAAAACTAAACTATTAAAATCTGAAATTAAAATGTCCAAGGTCACAAATCCACCTACCCAACATGCATACCCAAGTGATGATGAATTCCTCCTTAAGTTCAATTACAATGTCAACCGGGACCCCTAAATTCTCCTATATCCACTCTCGTGCTCAATATGACGTATTTGACGATTGGATTAATTACTTACTAGGTCTCATAATCCTAATCTCGAATTTGATTAATTCTTGTTCCCTATATGGTTGCACTAATCTCCTACTCACTCTCGTGTAATATTCGATTAGCGATCCCAATTCAAGTTCTAAAACGCGAATCGCCTCTCGGCCTCAAACACGTTTAACTAGTTAATCACGCAAAACATATGATCAACGCAATCAAATTAGAATTGGAAAACATAAATTGAGACAAGGGAGAAAGACATACATCACATTGAATCTACACCGCCATGGGCGGCTTCATTGCTCCCTCGGACGAGGGGATTAGTTCCTCATGCTCATAGACAAACAATCGGACATAATCTCCATATCAAAATAAAAAGAAAAGAGGAGACGCAGCTCCAAAGAGAAACAAGGATTCGTAACTACTGTTCTAAACAAGTGGAAAAACCTCCCCAAAACTCCTCCAAAGCTGATCTGAAACAGCCTTTAAATAAGGATTCTGTTTTTTCGCCTTTCATGGGCGAGCTAGCTTACTCTCGCGACGCGAATTTTAGTTTTGGCGCGCATTCAAGTTTGGATTTTCGCGAGGCGAGAGTTTGTTCGCGAGGCGAGTCTTCCAAACCCTAATCTATCACAGCCGTGATATTCATCACGGCTAGGCCGTGATGGTCTCTGTCTTCCAGGATCTTCAGACTTTCGCGGGGCGAGACACCTCTCACGGGGCGAGACTTCAATTCTAGGCTGTGACCTTCATCACGGCTAGGCCGTGATGGTCTCTGACTTCCAGGTCTTCAAACTCTCGCGTGGCGAGCATACTGTTCGCGGGGCGAGCCAGAGTGGTGACTGTTCCTGCTTTATCTGATGTTCAGGCTCGCGAGGCGAGAATACACTCGCGTGGCGAGCATCTCCAGAAGTGCTTTTTCCACTGCTTCTTGACTTTCCTTGACTCCCGGAGCTTCACTTATTGACCTGAAAACACCAAAAGCATAATTCTATCCAAAATAAGCTAAAAACTACACAAAGGACGCAAAACGAGTCAAAGTCCAACTTAGGAACAAAACAAGGCAAATTTGGGCGAAAATGAGATTGAACTCGAATAATTTGCACAAAAACCACGGTCCATCTAGTTATAAAACTAGATAAGCCGAAGGCTTATCAGATGTAGAAGTCAGCAGGGAAAATCAGCTCATCAACTTGCACCAGCACATCTTCTACCATTCCCATGGGGCGGGCACTGGTCCTGTTGGCCAACTGGATGGTGAGACCTGTATACTGCAAGGGCCCAAGATCAAGATTATTAAAAATAGATGTGGGCATGACATTTATGGAGGCTCCCAAATCCAGCATGCAATTTTCAAATCTTCTATCCCCAATAGTGCATGGAATAGTAAATGTGCCCGGATACTTGCACTTCTGCGGTAATGCCTGAGTAGGGGCTAAAACAGTAACTCTTTCTGGTGCAGGCTTAGACTGGATAAGAGCTGAGACGTTTCTTCCCAAATCAACTCTCTCATTATTCTTCAACTTTCTCTTGTTGGTGCATAGATCCTTGAGAAATTTTGCATACTTGGGCACCTTCTTGATCACATCCAACAGCGGAATATTTACAGCCACCTTTCTGAACACATCAAGAATCTCCTTCTCCTTATCTTCACCACCAATCTTCTTATTTTTCGGAGTTACCTCAACAGTTTCTTCATTTTTCTCAGAGGATGCCTCAACAACCTTTCCAGATCTCAGAGATATGGCACTCACATTAGGATTGGAGGCATTGGGATTTATCACTGGTCAGGTGCTTGGCAGCTGGATCGGATCCTTGAGCTTGTTGTAAGTTGTTTATGGATGTGGCAAGCTGTCCAATCTGTGTCCTCAAATCTTGGATGCTAGCATCTCGCTCACGCCGAGATCGGCCCAACCTGCTGCTGAAACTGGAGGTTATTTGCAGCCATTTGCTTGATCATATCCTCTAGGGAAGGTCCAGAAGGTGCAGAAGTAGGCAATTGGGGAGGATTCTGTGTTGCTGCCATCGGTTGTTGTTGGGATGAGTTCCCATACCGCAGATTAGGATGATTCCTCCAATTGGGATGGTACCTATTTGTGGAGAGGTCTGGAGTCTGTATCGGTTCTGACTGTTACCTTGATTATAAGGATGGACTACATAAGCCTGAGGCAAATCAGTACTTGACTCTTCCTTCAGAATAGGGCATGCCTCATATGGGTGCTCAGGAGAACTGCACATGCCACACAACCTTGCCGGCTGAACCCTATCCATTGCCATTTTCTCTACCAAGGAAGTGAGCCTATCCATTCTATCCTCAAGGGCCTAGTTGGAAGGAGAGCTATGGACCTCGTGCACACCTCTTGTCTCTACAGAATTTCTCCTGGTAGTAAACTGCTGGGAATTCAGTGACATATTTTCAATGAGTTGCTTGGCAGCAGCTAGGGTCTTATCAACAAGCGCTCCCCCACTAGCAGCATCCAAAATATTCCTATCCATCGGCAGTAAACCTTCATAAAAGTACTAGATAAGAAGCTGTTCAGAAATCTGATGCTGGGGGCAACTGGATATCAACTGCTTGAATCTCTCCCAATACTCAGCCAATGACTCATTTCCCTGTCTGATTCCACATATTTCTTTCCTAATTGATGCAGCTCTGGAAGCAGGAAAGTATTTCTCTAAGAAGAGCCTCTTCAAATCGTTCCAGGTGGTAATGGAATTTGGCGGAAGATATAACAGCCAATCCTTTGCAGCTCCCTGTAATGAAAACGGGAAGGCTCTCAGCTTAATGTGATCTTCAGTTACTCCCTCTGGTCTCAAGGTTGTGGAGCAGACAACCTGAAATTCCTTCAAATGCTTGTGTGGGTCCTCACCTGCAAGACCATTAAACCTTGGCAACAAATGGATTAGACCAGATTTTAATTCAAAGGGGGTAACAGCACCAGAATATTCAATGCACAATCCATTATAGTTAACATCGGGGCGAAAGTCGTCTTAATGTCCTTTGGTCACCCATAGTGTCAAAAACAGTTTTGGAATTAGAATCACTACTAGTGCTAGCCCGAAATTCTCTACGACGTGTGTGCAATGTTCTTTCAATTTCCGGATCAAAATCACACAATTCAGGGCAATTGGACCTAGTAGCCAGACCAATTCAAAACAACAACGAAAATAAAAGAAAAAGAAAATAAAGAAAAAAAATGGAAAAATAACAAATAAGAGTCCCCGGCAACGGCGCCAATTTTTGGTCGCGCTGTCGCGCACGCGCCAAAATGAACGAGCGGGTTTTAAAACTGTAGTTTAGGGCGACAACTCGGATGTCGTCTCACAAGGACTCTTAAAGTGTTATTTATCACAAAAATCAATTTTTTGGGGGGGTTTTGGATTGGGATGCAATTAAGAAAACAAAGTAATAACAGAGCAATGAAACAAGACAGTTCAAAGAGGTTATCAAATAGCCAAAAACGATTAATCTATTGTTCTCGATTTCCCAACTATCATCGGTTCATGCAATTCCAAGCCCTAAGCAGATTCTAATCCCCTCCCGGTTGTAGCAACAATTTACAAGTGAAACCACTACTACAGATATATGTCCCTATTCCCGAATTAAGCAAATGGGGTTAAGCCCTTCGTGAACTAAGCGAACACGAAACGAACACACGCGAATTAAGCAAACGCGATTAATTATAGGAACATAAAATATAAAGCATGACATTGAAAAGGGAAAAGCATACAAAACAGGAAACAGAAATATAAAGCATGGCATTGAAAAGGGAAAAGCATACAAAACAGGAAATACAAGAACCTCAAGTGTAGTGGAAATCGATTACAATAGATTAATCCTAGAAAGTTAGTTCTCCATGGAAAAACGAAAACACACAGAAAAATGCAAAAACAACAAGGAAGCCAAAAAGTTCTTTCAATCTGCCCAGAACAGCCTTTTATAATTATTCAGAAATTTAGGCCACTCGCGAGGCGAGCCATCATTCGCGAGGCGAATATCGTGAAGAGTCAGCAACCTTTGGCATTCTCGCGAGGCGAACAACGGCTCGCGGGGCGAAGAACTGAAGAGCCTTCTTATTACGCCCGTTATGAACATCAGGGGCCAATCGTGATGCTTTCTGACTTCCATTATCGCGAGGCGAAGAAGTTATTCGCGAGGCGACCCCGAGAGCTTGCATTTTTCTGGAACAGTCATCCTTCAGGGTCGCGAGGCGAGGTGTTGTTCGCGGGGCGAACCAGAGATGATGACATTTTTACTGTTATGCTGGCTTTCAGGTTCGCGAGGCGAGGAGACCCTCGCGAGGCGAATCCCCTGTTTCTTTATTCCCTCAATTTCTACTTAACCTGAAAACAACAAAATAGCCATAAGTGCTTTATTTAACTCAAAACTGGCTAAATTAACCTAAAACTACTTTAGAGACTCAAAACCTTGCTTGAGGACAATCTAATCTAATTTGGGTGAAAATAGGATATAATTTGCACAAAACCCTGGTCATATTAGCCATAAAACTAGATAAGCCAGAGGCTTATCACTAACCTATCTATTGAGTGTGCAGATTAAGAAATAGAATCAGACGTCCAACAAAGTGAAACAAGCAGACGTCCAACAAAGTGTAACAAGCAGACGTCCAACACTGTAGTGTTTGAAGCACACGTCCAAAACACAAGAGAAAGAAACCCGCGTCCACTAAAAAGTATCAGAAGGCCGCGTCCACTAAAAGTATCAGAAGGCCGCGTCTACTAGAAACAACAGAAGGCCGCGTCTACTCAAAGTATCAGAAAAACCCGTCCAGTGAGGTATCAAAATTATCCGTCCAATGACGTGGCACTTGGAGCGCGTCCATCAAAGTATCAGAATAGCGCGTCCATCAAAATATCAGAAAAGACCGTCCAGTGAGGTATCAGAAAGGTCCATCCAATGACGTGGCAGATGGAGCTCTTCCATTAAGGAATCAAATGGAGCTCTTCCATTAAGGAATCAGATGGAGCTCGTCCATTAAGGAATCACTTTGAGCTCGTCCAATAAAGTTTCAGCAATGCTCGTCCAATAACATGGCATATGGAGCTCGTCCATTAAGGTCAGAATGTTTCCATCCACCAGAGTAACAGAGACTCTCATCCACCAGACTAACTGAGGCTCTCGTCCAGTAAAGTAACAGAGACTCTCGTCCACCAGACTAACTGAGGCTCTCGTCCAGTAAAGTAACAGAGGCTATCGTCCACTAGAGTAACAGAAGTGCTCGTCCACTAAAGGTGACAGAAGCGCTCGTCCACTAGTCTTTGGACTTGCTGAGTCCTTAATATGGAGCTCGTCTACTAACCCGAATGAAAACTCAAATGACTAGATAGACGTGATTATTTTCAAGATGGAAGCACTTATCTTATGATCTCGAATTCTTTAAGGATTATCAGAATCTTGGTTCAAGAACCAGAAAGTGACTTGAAGCCTTCTCTCCTACTCAGTTTCACGATTATCAAGAAAAGTCATAAGCTACTCTCTCAAGCAACATTGGATAATCAGAACCAAAGACCAGTTAAAGAATGCTTCCAACGTGCTTTATTCCCTAGTACCTCTGGTCCTTACACAGAAAGGGAAGTGTACTCAGCAAAGTATAAAAAGCTCTCTGCTCAACTTTGATATGGCTGTAGCACGATGAATAAAGCCATGATCCTTCATGTTAGAGTACAACCAACGACTCTATTGCATTAATGGCTGCCCAGAACGACTCTATTGCATTAATGACTACTCAGAACGACTCTATTGCAATTAATGAAGTTCTGCTTGAAGCCAACATCTGAGGGGATGTATTTAACGGATCCTAAATGCTTGAAGACCATAAATACAGAATCCATTGAAGATGAAGAAAGAATACACATTGCATTAAAAACGCCATTACTCTGAGCATTTATTTCTTCATTCTTTTATTCTTTATTCTTCAATCATTTTGAAGTTATTACGCAGACTTTCCTGAGCCTTACATTTAAACCACCCTCTGAGTGTTAGTGAAAGATCTGCCTGTGAGAAATTGTATTTATTACAAACTAAATCTCTCAAACAAACCTAAGTGAGCCTGAAGAGGCTAGGTGTGAAAACAATACTTGTCTTGAGCCTGAAGAGGCTAGGTGTGCAAATAATACTTGTCTTGAGCCTGAAGAGGCTAGGTGTGCAAATAATACTTGAGTCTGTAACCTTATCAGTTATAGTGGATAAATCTTGGTGCTGCCAAGCACTGGACGTAGCTCTTTGATTTGAAGAGTGAACCAGGATAAATCACCGTGTCAATCCCTTTTCCCTTAAACTCTTTAATTGCTTTAGTTTTTCTTGCATCTGTCAAGTGTTGTGTGTGCAATAGTCACCCGCCCATCCTGTATTCTTCCACTCGTCCAAAGCTAGCTTTCTGTTTGTGAAAAGATTTCAGCTTTGCTTAAATTCTGATAAACAAAATTCAACCCCCCCTTCTCGTATTTATAGTTGTCTATTTCAGTTGGTATCAGAGCTCAGCCTCTGGGTTGAGCATCTAACACTGTAGAGGTAAAAGGTCCTGAAGAATAGACATGACGGCTGGAGCTAGTACAAGTGGAAGTCATCAGACTGAAGGAGCCTCCCTAACCAGGCCTCCTTACTTCAATGGAGAATATTACAACTACTGGAAAGATAGATTTCAGTGGTTTATTCTATCCACAAACTCTGATATTTGGGATGTCATCACAGATGGTCCATTCATTCCCAAGAATGATGATAACACTGGCAAACCAAAAGCTCAGTGGACTACTGCAGAAAAATCAAAATGGGAGCTGAACCACAAAGCCAGATACAACATCATTTGTGCTCTCGGTCCGGAGGAGTTTGAGAAGGTATGTGCCTGTGACTCTGCAAAAGAAATATGGGACACCTTAGGTGTCATACATGAAGGAACAGCAAAGGTCAAAGAGTCAAAGATTGCCATACTTGTTAGAAAGTATGAACTATTCATCATGGAGGAAGGAGAATCTATTGCTCAGATGATAGGAAGATTTCAAATTATCATCAACAGTTTAAAATATCTTGGCAAAGTCTATACCAATGCTGAGAAGGTTGGTAAGATTTTGAGAAGTCTACCTAAACAGTGGAGACCTTTGGTCACTGCTATCTCCCAAGCCAAGGATCTCACTACGTTGACTATGGATGAACTTCTTGGAACACTCACTGTGCATGAGCAAGAACTTGGAGATGAAGCTGCACCAAAGAAGGGCAAGTCAATTTCTCTGAAAGCTTATCAAAAGTCAGCAAAAGGTTCCAAGGCTCTGAAGGCAGATGAGTCATCCAAGGTGATGCCGACCTATCGAACTCGAGGATTCTCGAGAGTGATGAAGAGTTGTCTCTCCCGACCGGAAGATAAAGCTTCTCCTACGAAAAAGAAGTTCGGGAGGGATAGGCCATTTAGAAGGTCCAACAAGGACAAGAACTTCAAAGAATCCACCTCAATGACAAAAAAGTCCAATTGTTTTCTATGAGTGCAAAAAGCCCGGTCACTTCAAGGCTGAATGTCCTCAACTCAAGAAGGCCCCTTTTAAGAAATTCTTCAAGAAGAAGAAGAAAGGAATGATGGCTACTTGGGAGGATCTGGAGTCAACATCTTCTGATGAAGAAACTGAGGAAGAAGCCAATCTCTGTTTGATGGCCAACACTGAATCAGACTCTGATGATGAGGTACATCCTGACTATGAGAAATTACTTGATGCTTATGATGAGTTGTTGGAGGAATCCAACTGCTTATCTAAAGTCTTCAAATCCCTCAAGAGAGAGTATGTAAAGCTCAACAGTGAGCATAAACAGAAATCTCAAGAGTGCGAGAAGCTGGCTAAAGAGAACAGTGAGCTGAAGACTGAAAAGCCTAATGAAGCTAAGATCTCAAGTGAAATATCACCATCTGAAGAAGTTGAAAAACTTCAACAGAAAGTGGAAGAACTCACTTCTGATCTTGCCAAATTTGTTAATGGTAGAGACAATCTGACTAAGCTACTTGGCATTCAGAAGCACTCTCTTAACAAAGAAGGCATTGGATATGTCCATCAGACACATCATAAAGTATCAACTAAAGCTTCTAAAGTATCTGTTAAGTCAACTGTAACCAAATCAACACCTATTTGTAACTTCTGTGGAAAAACCGGGCATGTTATGTCTAAGTGTATCCATAAGAAGATAAGGAAGTCTTTACAGACTCCTAGAACTAACAGAAAAGGACCCAGAAAAATATGGGTACCTAAATAACAAATAATCTCTGTTGCAGATGTCCTCAACAAGACAAAGAAAACACCACTGCTGGTACCTGGACAGTGGCTGCTCGCGACATATGATAGGAGAAAGGTCTATGTTCCTAGACCTCCAACTTAAGAAAGGAGGACACGTTGCCTTCGGAGGAAATCAGAAAGGGGAAGTTATAGGTATTGGTACTATTGGTGGTAAACCCCCTCTTCCCTTTATATCTAATGTTCTTATGGTTAAAGGATTAAGACACAATTTGCTTAGCATAAGTCAATTATGTGATAGTGGTTTTGATGTTTCCTTTACCAAGGATGTATGCACAGTTAAAGAGTGTAGTGGCAAAACCTTCTTTTCAGCTAAAAGGCAACAAAATCTTTATAAGATTGAACTGTCTGATCTCTCATATCAAAGTGTAACCTGTCTGATGTCTAAAGAGGATGAAAGATGGTTATGGCATAAGAAACTAGGACATGCTAGTATGAAACTAATTTCTGAATTAAAAAGGAATAATATCGTGAGAGGATTGCCTGATATTAGCTTTAAGAAAGATGTCTTGTGTGATGCATGTCAGAGAGGTAAACAGATAAAATCAAGTTTCAAATCTAAAAACCAAGTATCAACCTCTAGACCTCTTCGGTTGTTACACATGGATCTGTTTGGACCAGATAGTGTTGCCAGCCTGGCTGGAAGAAAATATGGATTTGTCATAGTTGATGACTGTTCTAGATACACATAGGTACTCTTCCTAACACACAAGGATGAGTCTTTTAAGGTTTTCTCAGTATTCTGCAAAAGAGTACAAAATGAGCAGGGTTTCTGTATTTCTACCCTTAGAAGTGATCGTGGGGGAGAATTTGAAAATGAGCAGTTTAGACAGTTCTGTGAGGAGAATGGAATCTCTCACAATTTCTTTGCACCTAGAACTCCACATCAAAATGGAGTGGTTGAGAGAAAGAACAGATCTCTGCAAGAGATGACTAGATCTATGCTCAATGAAAATAATCTCCCTAAGTACTTCTGGCGGAAGTGTCAAAACACTGCTTGCTATGTACAAAACAGAATACTTATTAGGCCTTTTCTAAAAAGGACTCCTTATGAATTGTGGAAAGGAAAAAGCCCCAACATATCTTATTTTCATGCTTTTGGATGTGAATGTTTTATTTTGAATACCAAAGATAATCTTGGAAAATTTGATTCTAAGGTAGATAAAGGTATTTTCGTAGGTTATTCTGAAAAGTCCAAGGCTTTTAGAGTTTACAATTCAAGAAGTTGTATTATTAAAGAATCTGTTCATGTTAAATTCAATGATGGTTTAAAGACTGATAAAGAACTATAAGATCTAGAAGATGATCTTGCAGGTCTTGATATAAACAAGCCAGAAAGTCAACAACCAGATCTAACCAAAACAGAACCTGTGCCTCGAGGTCGAAAGACAAGTGGAACAGACTCACCAGAGACAAGTCAAGATCTCCATGATGATCTCAAAAGGGATTGGAAGTTCAACACTCATCATCCTAAGGATCTTATTATTGGAAATCCTTCTGAAGGAGTAAGAACCAGATCCACATTAAGAGAATCAAACAATGTGGCCTTTATTTCAGATTTGGAGCCTAGACGCATTGAAGAAGCTCTTGAGGGTGAAAGCTGGATTCTTGCTATGCAAGAAGAACTTAACCAGTTCACCAGAAATGATGTCTGGACTCCTGTCTCTAAGCCTAAAAACAAGTCAGTTATTGGAACAAGATGGGTCTTCAGAAACAAATTAGATGAAGATGGTAAAGTTGTCAGAAATAAAGCAAGGTTAGTAGCTCAAGGCTATAACCAACAAGAAGGTATTGATTATACTGAAACCTTTGCACCTGTAGCTAGAATAGAAGCCATACGCATTTTAATGTCATATGCTGCACAACACCAAATTACTCTATTTCAAATGGATGTAAAAAGTGCTTTTCTAAATGGTATAATTGAAGAAGAAGTGTATGTGAAACAACCCCCTGGTTTTGAGGATACTGATAAACCAGATCACGTTTTCAAACTTAAAAAGGCATTATATGGTTTGAAACAATCACCTAGAGCATGGTATGATAGACTCAGTTCTTTTCTCATGCATAATAGTTTTACTAGAGGACAAGTAGACACTACTCTGTTCAAAAAATGCTCTAAAGAGAACTTTATTATAGTTCAAATATATGTTGATGATATTATTTTTGGAGCAACTAATGAAAAGCTGTGCAAGGAATTTTCAAATCTAATGCAAGCTGAATTTGAGATGAGCATGATGGGAGAATTGAAGTTCTTCCTTGGATCACAAATCAAGCAGACAAGTGATGGAATTTACATTCATCAACAAAAATATACCAAGGAGATACTCAAGAAATACAAAATGGAAAATGCAAAGCTCATGAAAACCCCTATGCAACCCAATGCAAAACTAAGCAAAGATGATGAAGGTAAAAAGGTAGATCAAACTGTCTACAGAGGTATGATTGGCTCTCCACTGTACTTAACTTCAAGCAGACCTGACATTCAATTTAGTGTTTGTATGTGTGCTAGATTCCAATCTGATCCTAGAGAATCTCATCTTAAGGCTGTTAAAAGAATATTTAGATATTTGCTTGGAACTACTAATCTTGGTTTGCTGTATTTAAGATCAAAAGAATACAGATTAGTGGGATATTGTGATGCTGATTTTGTCATGCGAATAGAAAGAAAAAGCACCAGTCGAGGTTATCACTTCATTGGAGCAAGTTTAGTCTCATGGTCAAGCAAGAGGCAGACAACCATTGCCTTGTCTACTGCTGAAGCAGAATAAATCTCTGCTGCTAGCTGCTGCTCTCAACTCTTATGGGTAAAACATCAACTTGAGGATTACTCTATTCATGAACATAACATATCTGTATGGTGTGATAATTGCAGTGTTATATGCTTAACTAAAAATCCAATTCAGCATTCTAAATCTAAGCATATTGAAATCAAACATCATTTCATTAGGGATTATGTTCAGAAAGGCATCTTTGATATTATGTTTGTTAAAATTGAAAATCAATGGGCTGATATTTTCACTAAACCCCTCGCAGAAGAAAGGTTTTTATTTATCAGAGATAATCTAAACATGCATTGCATTGTTGAATGACATGTCTGAATGTTAAGTCATGCATGTGCTAAATCTGTCATTACTCCTATATACATGTTCTTTCAACTAAGCATTAGTTCAGGGGGAGTAATGATACAATAGTTTAAGTGGAGTATGTCTAATATGCTTGCTGCATTACTATGACTTTCTTAACATGTTATCTTGCCTTTAACATATCTCATAAATAAAACTTGATAACCCTTTTTTATGTTGACAAAAGGGGGAGAAAGGGAGATTAGGGAGAATAGGAGAAATAGAACGGGAGAATGAATATGATATGACCTGTTCACTTAAGAAAATTTCAACCTGTCTATATATGCTATTTTCTCTGTTGATATTTTCTGAGGTTCATTAAATCATCTCAATGTTTGTCATCATCAAAAAGGGGGAGATTGTTAAGTCTCTAAAATGTTTGATATGCATTTCCCTAAGTTTTGATGAAAACTAAACATTGGTTAATGATTTAATTAACCTTCATATTGGTTGCTAACCTATCTATTGAGTGTGCAGATTAAGAAATAGAATCAGACGTCCAACAAAGTGAAACAAGCAGACGTCCAACAAAGTGTAACAAGCAGACGTCCAACACTGTAGTGTTTGAAGCGCACGTCTAAAACACAAGAGAAAGAAACCCGCGTCCACTAAAAAGTATCAGAAGGCCGCGTCCACTAAAAGTATCAGAAGGCCGCGTCTACTAGAAACAACAGAAGGCCGCGTCTACTCAAAGTATCAGAAAAACCCGTCCAGTGAGGTATCAAAATTATCCGTCCAATGACGTGGCACTTGGAGCGCGTCCATCAAAGTATCAGAATAGCGCGTCCATAAAAATATCAGAAAAGACCGTCCAGTGAGGTATCAGAAAGGTCCATCCAATGACGTGGCAGATGGAGCTCTTCCATTAAGGAATCAGATGGAGCTCTTCCATTAAGGAATCAGATGGAGCTCGTCTATTAATGAATCACTTTGAGCTCGTCCAATAAAGTATCAGCAATGCTCGTCCAATGACATGGCATATGGAGCTCGTCCATTAAGGTCAGAATGTTTCCATCCACCAGAGTAACAGAGACTCTCGTCCACTAGACTAACTGAGGCTCTCGTCCAGTAAAGTAACAGAGACTCTCGTCCACCAGACTAACTGAGGCTCTCGTCCAGTAAAGTAACAGAGGCTCTCGTCCACTAGAGTAACAGAAGTACTCGTCCACTAAAGGTGACAGAGGCGCTCGTCCACTAGTCTTTGGACTTGCTGAGTCCTTAATATGGAGCTCGTCTACTAGCCCGAATGAAAACTCAAATGACTAGATAGACGTGATTATTTTCAAGATGGAAGCACTTATCTTATGATCGCGAATTCTTTAAGGATTATCAGAATCTTGGTTCAAGAACCAGAAAGAGACTTGAAGCCTTCTCTCCTACTCAGTTTCACGATTATCAAGAAAAGTCATAAGCTACTCTCTCAAGCAACCTTGGACAATTAGAATCAAAGACCAATTAAAGAATGCTTCCAACGTGCTTTATTCCCTAGTACCTCTGGTCCTTACACAGAAAGGGAAGTGTACTCAGCAAAATATAAAAAGCTCTCTGCTCAACTTTGATATGGCTATAGCACGATGAATAAAGACATGATCCTTCATGTTAGAGTACAACCAACGACTCTATTGCATTAATGGCTGCCCAGAACGACTCTATTGCATTAATGACTACTCAGAACGACTCTATTGCAATTAATGAAGTTCTGCTTGAAGCCAACATCTGAGGGGATGTCTCTAACGGATCCTAAATGCTTGAAGACCATAAATACAGAAGCCATTGAAGATGAAGAAAGAATACACATTGCATTAAAAACACCATTACTCTGAGCATTTATTTCTTCATTCTTTTATTATGTATTCTTCAATCATTTTGAAGTTATTACGCAGACTTTCCTGAGCCTTACATTTAAACCACTCTCTGAGTGTTAGTGAAAGATCTGCCTGTGAGAAATTGTATTTATTACAAACCAAATCTCTCAAACAAACCTAAGTGAGCCTTAAGAGGCTAGGTGTGAAAACAATACTTGTCTTGAGCCTGAAGAGGCTAGGTGTGCAAATAATACTTGTCTTGAGCCTGAAGAGGCTAGGTGTGCAAATAATACTTGAGTCTGTAACTTTATCAGTTATAGTGGATAAATCTTGATGCTGCCAAGGACTGGACGTGGCTCTTTGATTTGAAGAGTGAACCAGGATAAATCACCGTGTCAATCTCTCTTCCCTTAAACTCTTTAATTGCTTTAGTTTTTCTTGCATCTGTCAAGTGGTGTGTGTGCAATAGTCACCCGTCCATCCTGTATTCTTCCACTCGTCCAAAGCTAGCTTTCTGTTTGCGAAAAGATTTCAGCTATGCTTAAATTCTGATAAACACAATTCAAACCCCCCTTCTCGTGTTTATAGTTGTCTATTTCAGAGGCTAGAGCGAGTTTGATGTCGCTTACTATCTTTGAGAGGTTAGGAACCAAGAAATTGAGTCCATCCAAATCCTCTTTACAATTTGTGAATGGATCAACTAAAACTCCTCTAGGCATACTAGAGAATGTTCCCATAAAGGTAGGGAAAATTTTTCATTCCTACCGATTTCTTGGTGTTGGACATGAACGGGAATTCTAAATTCCCTATCATTCTTGGAAGACCATTCTTGGTCACAGCTGGAGCGATAATAGACATAAAAAATGGCAAGCTCTCCTTAAATGTAGAGGAAGGTAGGGTAGATTTTGATTTGACTAACTCATATAGCAATCCTCCTTTTGAGAGTCATGTGTGCAGGATCGAGATAATGTCTCCAGGGGTGAAGAAAGAGCCTAATATGGAAGCAACTCCCAAACTTAGCATGACGAATGATGCACCAAACGGTGATGAAGTTGGAGTTGCCCATCATGTGGAGTTAGAACTTCCGCCGGGAGGGAGTAAGGCCACGAAACTCAAGTAAAGAGAGCAAAGTGAAAGCGCAGTTGGCCATATGAACAAAATAGGCTTTTCAAAGGACTTCCATGGAAGAGAGGCATTCTTTCACCTCCAAGCCCAGCTGACCCCGGTTGATTGAAAGAAGTATGATCAAGCTTAAGACCATAAATAAGTGCTTCTTGGGAGGCAACCCAAGTTTTTCCTTCTCTTTTCCTTTTGTTTTTGAATTTTATTTTTGAATAATTAGAGAAGATCAAGAGAAGAAAGATCACTAATTGATGGTTTTGCCAAGTATTTTCAGGTTATGAAAGCAGTAAGAGCAAAAAGGTAAGGAAAAATAAAGTTAGAAGTCATCACATCCAGGCCGTGACGGTGGTCACGGTCGTGATTAGCTAACCATTGAAGATCAGAAAAGATCACGACCCAACCGTGATAGCCCTCACGAGCGTGATGAGAAGGCTCCTATAGACCAGAATTGATCACGGCCTAGCCGCGATGAGCATCACGACCATGACACATTTTCCAGCATCTCTATGACTGGCATGTGAGCCAGCACCCTCTACCACCTCGGTGAGTTGTTCCATTTTTCTCCTCTCTCCAACTTGATTATTTACATTGGGGACAATGTAAGTTTTAAGCTTGGGGTAGGGGTATTTTTGCATTTTTGCATTTTTCATGTTGCATTGAAAATGCATTTTTCATGTTGCATTCATATAGGCATAGTTTTGCATAATCACATAATTAGATTACCCCCTTGCTTAGATTATGCATCCAATTGTGCGAACTTGGTGCTAAATAAATTGAGATGGTGAATTTTTGAACCCAATTTTTGTATTCTTGTGATAGGCTAAAAATAAAAATGCTTGAGATGATCTTTTGATAGTTGATAATTAGCATGTGGTTTCTTAGATTTGTGGTTCTCATTGATTTTAAACTACCAAATGTGAGTTTTTGAGCCTAAAAGGGGTACTCACTAAATCTACCCCATTCTTTGTGATTGAGTGTTTTATTCCTCTTGGATTGTATTCTCTAGAACTTGACTTGAAACCGTTTTGAAACTTAAAAAATTTTGAAAATACTTTTGAAAATGATTGAGGCACTAGGCATCTTTTTGGCCTTCGTACTTCAACTGATTAAATGCTACCCCTTAGTTGCACAATTTTGAGCCTAAAAGAATAAAATACTTTTCTTGGTACCTTGAAATATTTTGATGAATGATGCTTGGTATGACACATTTTAAAGTATTGCAAAAAGGATAAAAAGGTAGTTTGAAAAATAAATCGTGGGATGAGAAAGTTAGAAAAATATTTCTCTTAAGTTGAAAATCTCCCCTTCTCCAAATAAATAAAATAAAATAAATAAACAAAAAAAAAATGGAGAAGGGGATGAGAAAAAGAAAGTGAGAAATAAATAAACAAAAAATAAAAATAAAAAGGAAGAAAGAAAGAAAGGTGGAAAAGTGAACTAAAGCCCAATAAAGTATTTTAGAAGGTTGTCATGCTTTGCATTGTTTGATATTTTGTTTAGCCTTCTTGAATTTTCCTTTTCTTGATTTCCCCACCTAACAATTAATCTCATGGCCCCATTACAACCAAAATAAAAGACATCTTGTTTCTTATGTGTTTTCATTAATAAAGTAGAGATTTGGTTAATAGTCAAGCTTATGGTAGGATACCTTCCTTGAGGAAATTGAGCGAATTGTTTCATATCCTTAAACACTCGAGTGAGGTGAGAAGAGTGCCCGAATTAGTGAGAGATATGAATTTAGGGAACCTAAGCTTCTAATTGGATTTGAAATTGATTGTCTCTTGGGTACTTATTTGAATATGCCTGTCACTTGGATTAGTTACTCGGGTTCTTGGTTCACTATCCATGCTCTGATTGTTTATCTTGTCTGGCCTTAGTGATTGCTTGAGGACAAGCAAAATCTTAAGCTTGGGGTAGTTTGATGAGTGTGATTTCACCTCATATTTCATTGACATCTTGCATGCATTTTCATATAGTTTAGCCATTTCTAATTTGATTTTGGTTAGTTTTTACCTTGGAACGGGTGAGGCGGTTTTGTGGTGTTGTTGTGCAGGAATTAAGGATTAAAGTGCTCAAGATTAACCATGATGGAGCTTGCATGAAGATGGAGCTTGAAAAGCAAGAAAATGAGCCAAACAGAGCCCATCACGGCCTAGCCGTGACAGCCATCACGGCCATGATCGAGCAGAGCTGAAAAGAAAGAATGGAAAAGTCAGAACTAGTCATGGCCAGCCCGTGATGCACATCACAGCCGTGACATGCCAACTGAACCAGACCCTCACAGGCAGAATTGATCACGGCCTAGCCGTGATGAGCATCACGGCCGTGACAGACCAACCGGTGAAGCAACCTCCAAGGCAGAATCCGTCACAGCCTAGCCGTGACGGCCGTGACGCGCAATATATGGATCTGTAGAAATTGATTTGATCTGAATTTGTGTTTGATTGGGATTCAAGTTACCCTAATCTATCAATAGAGCACTTAGGCTCGAAAATAGGGGACTCTGAGAGACTTTTTGGGGCTACAACCTTAGGCAAAATTAGGATTTTCTCTTCTTCTTCTTCTTCTTCTTCTTCTTCTCTTCTCTTAGGTTTTATTTCATGTTTTTGTTAATCAAGCTTGCCATGACCATGGTCATGCTTGAGTAGTAGTTTTATTTCTAGGGATTAGGGCTATGCCCAAGATTTGTTTTATGTTATGAATTGATGTTTTCCCTTTGTTAATTTCGATTTCGCTTTCGATTTGGTTTCTATCGCATGAATTACTTATGAATCTGGTGCGTACTTATTTGCATGTCATAGATACTCTAAGGAGGAACCTAGCGGTGAACTTAGGTATTTGATCTATAGGAATCAAACTTAGGACTTAAATCACGAAAGTTAGAAGCGGTCCTTCGAGAATTCACGAATTGTCACAAAACTTAAAGGGTTCAATCTAAATTCAACTACCACGAGAGTAGGGGTTGATTTAATTGGGCACGATTTTTGTAACCCGAGAGGGAGCATTAACTTATTTAGGATAAATTCGCCTTCAAAGCAATTTTGATAATTAACAAGGGGTAGTCAATTTAGTAACATGACCAATCTTGTTGGTAACCCAATTCCTAGGAATCTCTTTAGATTTGAAAAACCCCAAAATGATTTACTTTCCTATTTTATTTAATTGTAATTTTAAATTTGATTGTTACTTGATTCTTATTTCAAAAATCAAAACATTTTCAAAACCCCTTTTTTATATAGTCCAATTTAATCGATTTAGTAATTAATTGTTATTTGAGATCACGGTCCCTGTGTGATCAATCTTTCTATTACTTGACGACAAATTCGGTACACTTGCCGGAATCCACGCCTATCAACACACGACGGTGAGGTGGTCGGCGATAGGGGTGGACTCGCGGTGGTGGGGTGGTCACGGGGGTGGACGTGCGGTGGTGGTGTGGTGGTGGAGATTAGGAAGGATGTGTTGAAGATAAGGATAGAAAGATATTTTTACATGAGTATCAAATAGTACATGGATGAACCACTTGTTATAATGGTTCATGCTGGTCATTACCTAAACATGCCACCATCTATACACAGGTGGACAAGAGTTTGTCGTTGCATACACATTTCCACTCATTATTTCATAATCCCCAAAACAGAACAATAATAAAATAAGAAAATTGACATGTTCGGTTACAGTCTTACGAAAAGACACCAACGAACTATAAAGCCAAGTATTGGGTGGGGTTTGATTTGTTTTAGGCATTGTCTTCAATGTCTTGGATTTAGTCCCAACTCTCTTTTCCAATCTCTAAACAACACGTTTTATTCAGAAATAAAAGCATGACCTATTTAGTCGTATTTACACTGATCTTACATTTTGTGCTCAAGAGCATTAAGGAACATTTCTTAATTATTTAAATATAACACTATAGTTTACCAAAAATAAATATAACACTATATTTCTTAATTATTTAAACATAACACTATATCTCTTTACATTGTGTGCCTGTGTATACACATATGATTGAGCTATATTTACAGAGCAAGGAACATTAATGCCTTCAGAAAGGATTTAAGAAAGTAAATAAAGAACATGAAGGATAAATCCTATCTGACATGCGCCTCCTAATATCTGATAAGTAATATTATTGTGGCGACTAAATTCTATTGGAGGACGAACCACCACTTGACTCAAGTTCAAAAGCACTGTAACAAACACAAAAGGTGGGAAAATGTGTCAAACCATCAGCCAAGCTGCCCCTTTTCAACACCAATGAAGAAGTATATAGAGGAAAACAATAGAAAAAGATGTATGCATATAACTGAAAAAAGGAAGATGGAGGAAATCTTACAACTGTTTAGGTCCCGCTATTCATAAATAACTTCTCTGAAGAATTCAAATGGTTTAACTATCATACCATGTCACACTTTTACAGCCCCGGATTTAAACATACACTAAATTAGTATATCCTTCATTTATTTGACTGTAAAATCACCAATCTCACTATATTTATAAAAAGACAAGCATCAATTTTGAGTACAAAATATCTTGTATTGGAGTCTGACTCATACGATATTTAACAGGTTAATTTTTACACTTTACAACAGGAATGAAGAAAATTCAAAAATACCTCAAGATTGTAATTTGGCTAATAATGTTCCTGCTCATTTTTCGGTTCCACCTCCAATGCAATCTCGTTACGGCGTTGAAATGGAAGAGTAAATGGTGGATTATACTGCAACCAAATGAAAGAGTAAACGATATTTTAAGAAGAAATGGGTCAACAAGTAAGCCAAATTAGAGATCTTTAACCCAAAGATTGCATTAAAGATCTCACTTGTGCAACTTCTACTGGAGTTCCATCTTTAATTTTAAACTGTCTGTCACTTTTCAAAGCTTCTCGTAGTTTCAGTTCCCACTGCTTAACTTCTTCGTCATTCACAAAACCTGATTGAAAACAATGGAAAGAAGATTTTATATTTTGTGGAGGACTTTAAATGGGATTCACACAAATCTTTTATCCATTTATGCTGAATACAAATATTTAGAGGAGTCCGATTTACTCATTTATAACTTTATGGTGAGTCAATTAAGAGTCAATCTCAAGCATACTAACATTCTACTTAAATAAAAATGGAATGTGTCCAGATGAACATATTTACATAATACATCATACAAATATACATGTGGTTGTGATAAACTAAACTGTGTATTTTTTGTGCTTCTTCCTGTAGTTAAATATTACTGCACTAATAGTTTTGCTGCTTCTAAAATCCAAATAATGAATGACAGAAAAAGTCAATAAATTTGCATAAAATTACTTGTAAAAAACATTAAGGCAAGAGAAAACCTGAAAAGGAAACTACAGCAACTATTTTTCCCGGGATTTCTCTAATCCTCACAGAGGAGTCTTTAGGCATTGGCAAGTTAGCACCATACTTTGACGGCATTACAAAGGACATTTTCCACTCATCTTGATCTTCCATCTAAAATAACAGCATTAATAAATTAGAGCATCATAAAACAAAATATATTGAAGATATAGCTCCTAAGTAAAATCCAGTATAAACATATAACTTCCAGAAGATAATATCACAAAATCCATTGTTAAGTGCAAAGTAACACTAATACACTGGAGATATCATAAAATAGGAAACAAAAGGAAAAAGGATAACAAAAAATGAACCCATGATCTAAAAGGGAAGATACTAAGATATAATGACATCCAATTGGGATAGAAATAGTTTATTCCTAATGTAAAGAAAGGATCAACTTATCTAAACTGAAAACCAATCTCTGACATTTTGAGCACGAACTTTACATATTAATTAGATCATATGTTAAAGAACCTATGAATTCAACAGAATTTTCAGGTCTGCTATATGTATTTTGATAGTCATAAATATCACTGATAAAATATGCCAGGGTAGACTAATCATTTTTGAATCATTACAGAGATTTAATTCAATTAAACCAGAAATCCTTGAAATTATGAATTATAGTAGGCATGTTTATAGTTATTTTAGTTGGAACAAATTCATATTAAATAAAGAAATTAATCACACTAACCTTGCTAGCATTAGCAATGCATATGACAATAAATAAGATAGACTGTAAATGAGATATTTCATAAAATCCATGAAAAAGAATCATACCTTTGACTTTGTTGTTAACACAGGAGTTGTCATATCCATTTTAACCCCATTAGATTGGGTCTTACTTGTAAAAACTGGTGTAGTCATCTCCATTTTCTCCTTCATTGTATTCTACCATCAGAACAACAGCACAAATATATAAATTCTCACTTCCCTCAAAATAGGAGCGGAAAACAAAGAGGTGTAGTGACCAAAAGCAACCCATTAAATTTTGAAATGCACCCCAAATGTAGTTCAGTTCTAAAATATATAACTACCTTACCAAAAAGGTACTCAGCTAGGACATTAAAGGATTGTGAAGCACCGTTGAAATCAAACCCAGTCTTCCCAGGCATTGTGGTCTCTGCTACAAAGTAAGGCTGCAAAGATAGTCAGTGATGACAAATCACTTAGCATTGCATGGAAGTGTGAAGGAAACCACTTTGCAAGTATTTGGCATACTGAGAGTTATGTAACAGCATATCATCTGCCTAAAAAAATCAAATAAACTGACATTACCAACCCACCCACAGTCCCCCAGCTTTTAGCTTCAAATAATCAAATGCAGGAAGCATGATATATCATATACTATGCTTCCTGAAATTATAAACCAGAGAAAGAAAAGGGAACAAACATATATATATATATATACACCTCAACTTCCCTGATCTCATACTGGTCCCTTCTACTCAGAACTTTGAATTTCACAGTCTCAAGGTCCGGCACTACAATACAACATAGCCAAGTTCAAGCACCGAAATAATTAATTAATTAACATACAATGAGAAGACAAAAAGGAATATTTGACAACGGAAAATTAACAAACTACCTGTCATCAACGCCTCCTCGAGAGTGTTACTTTCAAATCTCTTCGGAAACATGTATTTTGCTGTCTCAGTAGCTACGTCAGCTACAACTGCGCCACACAAAATAAAATAATAATTCGCAAAAAAAATAAAAAAATTAGGAAGATTGTGAAGTGAAGAAAACGTAAATACGAAGAGAGTTGTTATAACATTTACGTCGCTGGGAGAGAGAGGTAGCTTGAGAAGCAAGGGCGAAAACGAGTGAGATTCTGGCTTCAAAAGCGGACATGGATCTTATTCTTCTGTCACCGGGAGAAGAAGCGGAGTTGGTTACGATCGATGAGTGCTTTTTAGGTTTTCTACTTGGAATCGCGATTCTCGATTGCAGAGAAACAGAAGGGTTGCAAAGAAGAAGCATGTTTCTATGGGAATTTAATTTTTTTATTTGATTCACCACACCGCAGCAGCTACTTCTGCCTTTTGAAATTCTGTTGCTGAGTGCACCACTCTTGCGATATTTTGGTCCACCGGTCGTTATGATTTTTCCGGCCACACCTACAATACACGTATAGCCTCTGTTTATATATTTTTTTTCCTTTTCAATTAAAAATATATCATCCACAATCTAAATTCTAAAAGATATTAGTTGGAGAGACAAAACTCATTTTCATAATTTTTATGGCTCAATTAGCTATAGAATCTTTGATAAAAAAATAAAAAAATTGTTTTTTATTGCTGATGAAATATGTCCTTAACATCATACCCATTGACCATCTGTTAACCAAGCCTTCACAAAGTTTTTATAAGACCAATAAGAAAGAGTCAATAAACAATCATATTTGGCATGAAGATTAGAAGGAAAGTGAGTGCACGGGTTCAAATCGTGGCAATGCGCTTCATTTTTTTTCATTAGTTTTTACTCTTTCCCCTCCCCCTCCGTGATATAAGACCTCTTTTAACTCTCCCTTGAACCAAAGAATGTTTCAAACAATAGATTAACTTTTTTTTGTCGTGAGTCTTTAGTAGTTGATGAATATAGACGTGATTAAACTTGGGACATACTTTTAGACAAAATGAACCAATTTTATATCAGAACAAGCAAGGAAAACCTGAAAGAATTGATATAAAGTAGGTTAAAGAAATGATTTGGTCTCTATACGTGACATCGATTTTCAATTTGGTCCCTATACGTAAAAAATTATCAGTTTGGTCCCTATACGTGACAATAATTTTCAATTTGGTCATCACCGCTAATTGGTCCCTATATATGAGGATCAAATTGCAAATTATTGTCACATGTAGGGATCAAATTGAAAATAATTATCACATATAGGGACCGATTTCAATTTTTTTTTATTGAATTGGTCCCTGCATGTGACAATAATTTGCAATTTGGTCCTCTTATATAGGGACCAATTAGCGGTGAGGACCAAATTGAAAATTATTGTCATGTATAGGGACCAAATTGATAATTTTTTACGTATAGGGACCAAATTAAAAATCGATGTCACGTACGTGGACCAAAACATTTGTTTAACTATCAAGTATCTAATAAACAAAACAATTAAACACCATCTGTTTTATCGATCTCCCAGTGAAAATGGGGTTGAAGAAGTTCCTGAAACCAATAGCAAAACCATCACTACTAGAGTCCCCGTCGCCACCACTATCCCCAATCCCAAACCCACCACTCCCACCACCGCCACCACCACCACAAACACCATCCCTCCCCACTCTCACCCTCTCCCCAATCCCCACCTCCGAGTACCACCGCCTCCTCCACTTCCTGAAGACCCACCTCTCCCCTCCCTTCACCCCACACACCCTCCTCCACTTCCTCAAATCCAACCTCCACCACCACCCTTCCTTCACCCACTACGACTTCCACATCTTCACCTGGGCCTCCACCATCGACTCCTTCCGCCACACCCACCTCACTTTCCATTGGATGGTCCAAACCCTCTCAATCTCTCACCGCTACACACAACTCCGCACCCTCCTTCACTTCATCGCCGCCAACCCTTGCCCTTGCTCCGACGCCATCTTCTCCTGCCCACAGACTGAACCCATTTTCCGGTTCGCCATTCATGGGTTCTGTAAAGCTGGGAAATTGGATGATGCCCTCTTCGCCTTTCGGACGATGCGCGGGTTGATCGATGGGAGGCCTGATGTCGCGGTTTGTAATGTTTTGCTTCATGGGTTTGTGAAATGTGGTAGGCATGATAGAGCTTTGGAGTTTTATTATGATGAGATGGTTAGGGATAGGGTTAAGCCTGATGTGTTTACTTTTAACATTTTGATTACTAGTTTTTGTCGGAATTCGCGTTTTGAATTGGCTTTGGAGATGTTTAAGGAGATGGGGAAAATGGGGTGCCATCCAAATGTGGTTACTTTTAATACATTGATTAAAGGGTTGTTTAGGGAGGGAAAGGTTGAAGAAGGGATTGGGATGGTTCATGAGATGATTGAATTGGGGTACTGGATTTCGAATGTGACTTGTGAGATTTTGGTGAATGGACTTTGTGAGCAGGGCCGGGTTTCTCAGGCATGTGAGATGTTAGTGGGGTTATCCAGAAGGGGAGTTTTGCCTAAAGGGTATGATTATTTTGGTTTGGTGGAAGTTCTGTGTGGGAAAGGAAATGCTGTTAGAGCTTTGGAGCTTATTTATGAGTTATGGGACAAAGGAAGTGTTCCCAGCTTGATTGCTTGCACTATGATGATTGATGGTTTAAGGAGATTGGGGAAGACTGAAGAAGCTCGGAGATTGGTGGAAAAGATGCTTAAAGAGGGTATGGTACTGGATATTGTGACTTTCAATTGTGTCCTTCAAGATATTTGCAATGTGGGAAGAACAGAAGAAGCGAATAAATTGAGAGTACTTGCTTCAAGCAAGGGTTTGGAACCTGATGGCATGACATATAAGATTTTGGTAGCTGGGTATACAGGAGAGGGCAATCAAAAAGACGGGGAACTAGTGGTAAATGAAATGTTGGATAGGGGATTCATACCTGATCTTGCTTCATATAATAAATTGATGAATGGATTATCTACTTGCCGACGCTCTACTACATCTCATCAAGCCAACAAATTTGGCTGCTGAAAATACAAACATTTAAGATTTAACTTGGTTTTGAATTACAACATAAGCATGGGTTGAGGTGATTAGGGAATGATTGAGAAGTGAACCGGAAAAAAATGCAGATGATTACTTTAGAGTGTTCATATTGCTATGAAGTCACCTGCAGTCTGATTATTTGATTTGTACGAAGACGAAGGTATGCAAGTTCACTTTGAAGATGATTGGTGCTCTAAACTCCCAAGTCCTATCCTTTTAAGTTGTTTGATTATGGATTATATTTTCCTGATACAAGTAAATTTTGTTCAGGATATAGTGGGATGTACCTTATACATAATGCATCCTCTTAATTAGTCCAAGCATTGTTTCTGTGCTTTCATTAGTTAATACTGATTTAAGTTTGCTATTATCCACATCTTCAGGGATAAACCAAAGAGGTGATACGAAATAAGGATGTGGGGGACTGAATCCCCTACTACATAACCACAGTCCCCTGATAAAGACCAGGGAAGATACCATATGAGCTACACTCCACTGGTTGTTTTACCTGTAAAATGGTTGCTGAAGTTGAGAAGACAAACCAAGGTAGGCGGCATTGCTTCTGTGTCAAATTCTGATTGTTTCGTGAAATATTGGATAGTTGTCAGTAGTTTTTTTCTCCTTGACACATTTGGCATGTGTTGATTTCATATCAAAGAATTTATATTTTTTTATTTCAATAAATAATGAGATTTGTTGGCAATAAAAAGGCATTGGGTCACTGTTTAATTCGTCATGGTTTTGGAATCTTAGGGGTTTAAGCTCATTATTTGTCGCCTGTGTATTACCACCACCTGTAGTGCAGCCTCCATGCTACCTTCTTTAGATGCATTAGATGTGACTCTGGTGAAAAACTAAAAATGGAGCTAGATGCTGAAATCTCCTCAACAGGATTCCGGCTAATATAGCAAAGATGCTCATCACAAAGTTAGGCTCCAATTTGTTAAGATGCAGTTTGTGTAAAGTAGTATTGTTTGTAATTTACAAATGGATTAGGAGTAAAACAGATCCATTGTTATAGGCAAGGTTCTGGTATGTATAATTTTACAAACCATTTGAAGTTCATTTTGTGCTGCAAATACTAATATGCTTTATTTTAAGGAACAAAACAGAGAAATGCAAGTTATTATGACTGAGAATGTCATCAATACTCGGACATATGACAGCTCAATTCTACCAACAAAATGAGAAATAAATTTGCACCCCAAAAGACAAAATGGGGAAAGTATAAAAACTAGTCCTCAAATATACATTATCATCTGATCATGTTTCTGCTTGAAGCCACGTTATGGGGAAACTAGAAACACTAGTGTTCCAATAAAATACATAACCATCTGAACTTCTTTCTGCTTGAAACCACATTTCTCATAGAACACCTTGTTGTCAAGGCTGCAATCAAGAATAACCTTATAGTTGCTTCCCACGAGTGGTGGAATCCACAACAACATCCTCAATATGCCCAACCTTGTGCTTATTCCAAAGATACTCTTCAAATTTTACCCTAAGCCCTTTTAGTTTTTAGGTTAAGGTAATAAATTAGTCCTTATATTTGACACTAGTTTTCCATCTAGTCCCTATACTTAAAAAACTATTAAAATGGTGCCTACACCTGACAACCGTTACCCAGTTAGTCCCCCTGTTACCCAACGTTACTGTGCCGTCACTAACAGATCTTACGTTTCCGTTATCTCCCACCTGGACTCCCCCCTTACGTCTCCTTCTGCAACCTGCACCATTTCAACATTCAATTTTGCAGCAGTCAAAACTACAGAGGTTCAACCAAGATGGAGTCGGAAGCAATAGTGTTCAATTGGGTTAGAGTGTAAATTCCATTATTCTCCCTATCCCCAATCCTACCCAACTCCTCCACTGCCATTGTACATCAGAGTCACTGACCCCCACCACTGACCTCCATACGGCGGATGCAGGCAGCAGACACGGTGGACGCGTCTGGGTGCGTGGTGGAGAGGAAGAGAGATGGTGACAGATGGTGGAGAAGACGGAAGAGAGACAGCGGAGGTGCATGTTTCCAGATCGGAGTCCCCTTTTTGGATCTGAGCAGCGCGATGAACGACGGTGGTGTCCAAGGTGAAAGACGACCTCTCTGTTCTGTGTGGTGGCTGGGCTTTGGTCTGAGGTAGGAGCTGGATGCGGGGAGCCTGTGGTGGAGCGCGACGACGAATGCAGCATCGAGGATCTTTGCCGGAAATGACTGCCCTCCCTCCTTCCTCCACCGTCGTCCCCCCACCCTCCTCCACCGCAACAACTTCTGAGGCCGTTACTCCTCCAAGACTAGATCGTACACCGCCAGGGTTTCGCCACTGCTCCACGCCGTCGCCGACAAAGGAGATGACAACAAAACCAACCTAATCAAAGTCCTCTTCCTGTGAAGATAGTGATGATGATGAATTGGATTATGGGGCTAGTGATCTCAGTGATGAAGAGGATGAGTTGGGTGCCAAGTTAAGCCAGGTGACGACACAATAACGTTGGGTAACAGGGTAAAGAGAAACTAGAATGTAGAGAGAAAGAGAAATTCATTGTATTGTAAAGTGATGATTGATTGCATTAAATGAATATTACAGTAGTGAGAGGTATTTATACAATTGTCTGAATGAGCAAAAACTAGCAACTGCTTTTAACTAACACAGCTCAATTACAGGTGTCATAACTATCATCAATAACAGAATTGGTATATTTGTATATTTGTACATAATTGACTATACGTATATTACTACTCTGATAGCCCCCCACAAGTTCAAGGGGGTTGTGGAGAAGCAACGACCTTGAGCTTGTCCCGAAACTCAGCAAAGCGACTAGATGACAAGGGCTTAGTTAGAGGGTCAGCAAGTTGGTGAGATGCTGGAACATGTTGAATTGAGAGTGACTTAGCCACTACTTTCTCTCTAACAAAATGGATGTCAAGCTCCATGTGCTTGGTCCTGGCATGCAAAATTGGATTATGTGCTAGCATCACAGCACTTAAGTTGTCACATAGCAGCACTGGTGGATGAAAAGGAATTTGAAGCTCAGTAAGCAGTGATTGAAGCCAAAGTAATTCTGATGTAGTATGAGCCATACTCCTGTATTCGGCCTCAGTACTAGACCGAGCCACTAGAGGTTGTTTCTTTGAACTCCAAGACACTAGGTTTGGTCCTACAAAGAAGCAAGACCCTGATGTAGAACGCCTATCATCAGGGTCACTCGCCCAATCGGAGTCACTGTAGGCACGAATGGGCAATTTACCATCAAAGGGTGCAGGATAGAGAAGCAAGCTATAGTGTGAAGTGCTACTAAGATACCTCAAAATGCGCTTGACTGCACGCCAATGGGAATCAAGTGGTGAACCCATAAATTGGTAAACTTTGTTCACACGGTAGGAAAGATCTGGGCGAGTCAAAGTGACATATTGAAGAGCCCCAACTATGGACCTAAACAATGCAGGATCAGGTAGGAAATATGTGCCATGTCTGTTGAGTTTGCAATCATGAACCATTGGTGTAGAGATACCATTACAGTCAGCCATATTAGCCCGATTTAGTAAATCACCTATGTACTTTGTTTGAGTGAGAATCATGGAACCATTACTCTGATACTTTACTTCTATTCCAAGAAAGTAATCAGGTTTGCCTAGATGTTTCAAAGCAAAAGTGGCATTTAGTTTGCAGACCAAGTCTGCAACTAGCACTACAAAAAATCAACTATTTAGCGATCGACAAATTCGATCACTAAACCTACTAATTCGGTCGCTATTTTATTTAGCGATCGATTCATGGTGGTGGCTAATAACCTGGTAGCTAAGATTTTAGAGACCGAAATATAAATTCGGTCGCTAAATGGCGACCGTATTTTCTGTCACTAAATAATAAAAAACGGTCATTACTCGATTGGTCGCATTGATTGGGTAACCATTTTTAGCGACCGATAATCGGTTGCTAGTTCAGTCGCTAATGTTGGTTACTGTTAACCTATATTAGTGATCGATATTCAGTCGCTAGACCGCAATTTTTTTCTATTAAATAAAGTTTAGTGACCGAATTATTGGTTGCTAATTCGGTCGCTAAACTGGATTTTATTGAAAAAAAAAATTAATATTTGATTTTTAAAATATTAAATTTTTTTGTTTTGCTTTAAAGTTTAGCAAAATTACTAATAAAACACACCAAATTACTAATGAAATATACAATCATAAAAAATACTGAATATATATAAAACAAATAATCCAAATTGTCGTACAAGAATCATTTAAAATCTAAAAAATGAAAAAAAAAAATCAGTCATGATGAAGGGGAGGTGGAGGAACCCAATCATCCTCAGCGTCCGTGCCGCCGACGTCTGCCATCTGATCGTCCTCTAGAGTAGCATCATCAGTAGCTGGCAGTGGAACTGGAGGAGCGGCAACAGGCGGCACAACCGTCGGAGCATCACCCTGAGCAACTGGAGGCTGGATCCTCATCTGCTCCAACAACGATCCGCAGATGTCACCGCCCCGCTCGATGCTCGTCTGCATCAATTGCTGGTGTGCCTGAGTCAACTGTGCAATCTGGTTCGTCATCTGTTGCTCTCTCTCCCTCTTCTCCCGAAGCTCTGCGTTCAGCTGTGTGATGGTGTCCTGCATTTGGTTGAACTGCTCCTGAGGGATGGTATCGGCGTAGGAAGGAGCAGGTGTGCCGGATGATGAAGCGATAAACTCGCTTCCCAAGTGTCAAAGGCCATACATGTGCCCCTTCTTGTTACTGCCCCCAACGACCTCCAAATAAATGGCATGATCGTCGACGGAGATAGGAGGGCTGGGCCCATCACCAGTCAAGGCCTCATCCTGTGACTCTGAGGCACGTGATATGGCATCGTCCTTCTTCTCATTGAAGCCCACCTGCAAAGTATAGATGAAGAGATTTAGTTAAAATTATAACCAATATTAACAAATCAATTATAATAAATTACAAGTAAAGGCTAAATTATTTTTTTGCTTACAGCATAGTTACGCGCCTTGCCGTTGAGCCATGCCCCCGACTTCAACTTCTTTGTCCTCTCCACCAACTCCATAGCAGTGGGGGCCCACTGTTTATGTGCTTTCTGCACAGAAAAATATAATCTTAAATTCATGAGAATATTTAAAAATGAAAACTTATTAAATAGTATACTAAGTCAATAAAGTTTTAAGTATTACCAGCTCGTCGTAGTGGGAGGCGACTGATTTAGTCCCGCCGGTCCAAGCACATGCGCCACCATCAGAAGCTCGATTACGCCGAGCTGTGGCCTGGAACTTCTCAGTAGCCCATTACTGGTCCAGCTGCCTCCTAATCTCAGGATCCACCCACTTCCCCTTATTATTACCCTTCCTCAGCTTGTTCGTCAGATTCTTAATGACCAGTGAGTTTTTATGCTCAAATATGTCCTTGACGAGACCCTCTAAAGCTGCGTCCCACCTATACTCTTTCTGTAACTTACAGTTGTTAGGAAATTCGTGTGTGTGTGTGTGTATATATATATATAATGTAAATTTAATTTAAATAAATTAATAAATTGTTACATTAAACTCTTTAAATAACTGATCCCTATGGCTCCCTGGGATGGCCTTCAATGTAGGCCATTGACCATTAAACTTGCATCGCAAGATCTTCGATATTGAATCAGAAGGGCCCTTCGCGGGCAGAAAGCTGCATCAAAATTAGAGCATTAATAAATGTTATAAATAAATTAAAAAAACAAGTAAATATAAATTAACGATACTTTATATATATTAATTTGATTAAATTAGCTTACTCGTTATCCCCCCTGGGGATAAGAAAAATCCTCCTGTCAGATGGACCACGGCTCTCCTGCCCCGATGATGATGATGGTCCTGTCATAGGTGTGGATGATGACGGTGCAGCCTGTGTCCCGAACACGTGAGGCTGGGTAGGGGGTGCAACTCCATCACCCTGATGTGGCCCGTCCACAGAGGTGCTGGTAGGGTGGTCTCGATCTGAAGGTTGTGGTTCGGCCAGCGGAGGGACTCTGGCAGCACGACCTCTGCCACGACCTCCACGACGACCACCACGCTGCCCCCTACCTCTAGAGGAATCTGCCAACTGTGTAAAAAATGAAAAGATGATTACTCAACAGTGTAAATAATACAAAAATAAATTACCTAAGTAGAATGACATTTACACAATGAATTATGACATAAATAAATTACCTAAGTAGAATCTCCGTCACTAAATTCACCCTCACTCTCATCAGACTCACTTAATTGGAATGTGCCTTCGCTAGATGCGTCCAACACAGATTGATCCATTAACTCTCTTTCAACTTCTTCCCCATTGCCGGAAATATCCGCCAGAGAATTACAATAATGCCCGGCGTAATTTGTAACGGTATGTGGGGTCTTGAAAACTCATCATCTTGGTACGGAGCATCTTTTTAAGGCTGGTTGATTACATTATCAGTAATTATACTGCGAGCCTTTATCTTAATGACACCCAACCAGCCTTAATGTCCTTCGGGATATGGCGAGTAATAAACCTGATCTGCCTGTTGTGAAAAAATGAATGGGTCGTACGCCTTATTATACCTACGAGACAGCCTAACTTGAACAATACCATATTTTTTATCAATTTTTGTCCCTACGTCAAGAGTATGATCAAACCAATCACACTTGAAGAGAACAAACTTCATCACGAGGAAACCAGTATAATCGAGTTCAAAGATGTCAGTTAGAACCCCATAGAAATCATCCTCACTGCGATCAAGTATGCACCCAGAGAACAAAAGGAAATGCATCAGACCGAGATTTCAACAAGTATATAAGGCATTTGAACATGGAAATGACTATTGTACGAGTGTGAAAAAGGTTTTTTTCCCAAACTGTCCCACTTGGACAATTCAAGACTAAATACAATGAGCATGCGTACCCTGAGAAGGTACGCATGCTCATCAATATTGAATCTCAAACAGGAAACTAAGGCTTTCGTAACTTAATAATTAACTTTAGCAGAAAATAAAACCATTGACTTATAAGGATTACAGCATACTTCAGCAAATATATATTGAAGCATAATTCAATACAAACTTAGATAAAATATAGTAGCAAACATCCTATTGAGCTCCGCTCTCCACTAACAAGTAACACATAATTGTCAAACACATGCATAACTTCTAAATTAGCAGCACACAACAAGCATCCCGCCTTTTGGACAGGATCACATCCTATTGAGCTCTGCTCTCCACTAAAAAACAACACATAATTGCAAATACATGCATAAATATTAAATTATCAGCACACAATCAGCATCTTGCCTTTCAGACAGGATATCATTCTATTGAGCTCAGCTCTCCACTAACAAACAACAAGATATATAATTCACATAACACGTTACAAGCACCACACAATCAGAACCTTTTACACAAAGCATAACATTAAAAGAGAGTATTGAGATAACTTATCTATGCGACAAAATGCAAAAACAGGTAAGGATAAGGGGAGGAGCCGCAGACAATAAGATCAGGAACTGATAAATATAATAAGACAATATGAAAGCAAATTAATACCCTTAAAGCCAACTTAATTGTATTTAAGTTAGTAATATAAAAGTTCAACAAATTGCCATCACAAGAAATAGAGCAATGACCTATAATGCATAAATAAAATTAATCCTGTCAAATACTAACATTTAAGAAACTAACATTTACGGCTCTCATATATTGTCACTTTGCAACTAATTCGATATACTCATGAATCTTGAACCACTCAACTCACTCTCTTAATTATCGGCTTTGTTTACGATGTTTTTCAAAATTATGATCAACTCTCTCAAAACTTAAACTATATAGAAAATAGCCAAGGAACATATAAAAAAATGCCTTAAATAAGCCAAGTATGTCTTAAACCATGTTTAAACTGTATCTAATAATTGCCAAATATTGAAATATATCATTTTTTGTTCCTACAAGTATTGTATAGGTGTGCTTTGGAGTATCATGTCATGTGCCCAATACATGTCAAATATGAGCAAGGCTCTTCCTTTAAGCAGACATGCTTCAAAGATGGAAGTGTGTGGCTGCATGAGTGTAATATATTGAACACATACGACTTTAAGAAAACAATGACAACAAAATGGAGAAATTAAAAAATGAGAAAACTTGGTGTCTAACCCAGAAGAAATGTATTGAGTACATCTTTTCCTGCTTAACCTTTTACTGTTACAGAAAATCTAGATGAACTCGAATTCAGCAAACAAATGATTTAGATATGTTTTCAACCTGGAATACATACACTGATGTGGCAAAGCTAAAAGTTAAATAACATATACTAGACTGATGCATTCAGTGCCTTCAAGTATATAACAGAAATCATCAGAGATGAAGTTCGCTCTTGCTTGTTCAAACAGAACACATTCAATAAGCCTTTACATGTTTTATGTCACTTCATTCAGACTCCCAAGTGGTATCAAGTATCAACAATCAAGTATCTAACCATGTAATCACTAGAAACAGAAACTTAGGCCTAGAGAGAGAAACTTAGACACACACAGAGAGAGAGAATCGATCAAGAGAGAGAGCGCGAGACACAGAGTGAGAGAGGAGAGAAGAAGAGAGCTTACCTATGCAAGAGGAGGATGGTAGTGGTGGTGGTCGGAGGAGGATGAGAGAGAACCTGAGAAACAGAAAGAGAGAGAAACAGAGTGAGACAAAGAGAGGGGGATGGAGAGACACAGAATATGAGAGCTTGCCGAAGGAAAAGGGATGACGGTGGTGGCTCGAGGCGTCCTTTGGTGGCCGGAGCTCGCGAGAAGAAGAGAGAAACGGTGAGAGAAAATGAGAGATTCGGGCAAAAGTGAGGAAGAAAGGGGGTTCTGTTGGATTTAGGGAATTTATTTTTAGCGACCGAATTTTTCGGCCGCTATATCGGTCGCTTACTGGGTTAATTTGAAATTTGAATTCTTAAATTTAGCGACCGATTTAAAATTGATCGCTAACACGCTCTATTTTAAATTTATTTACACGCCGTTTAGCGACCGAATTAATATCGGTCGCAAATATAAATAAAATTTTACCGTTGCATTAAACTCGATCGCCATTTCGATCGCTAAAAAGTCAGCAAGTTTTGACTTTTAAGTTCCTTTATTTAGCGAACGAAATAGTGACCGGCATCTATGCTACCCTCTATTTCGGTCGCTATTTCGGTCGCAGTATCAACTATAACTAGTGTTACTTGTAGATCCTACAATCGGTCGTCATTCTGGTCGTAAACAGCAACCAGTAAATTCGGTCGCTAATTTTGGTCGCGAAATGACCTTTTTTTGTAGTTTAGCTTGGCTGAAGATCCTGTGATTAGAATATCATCGACATATACTAAAGCATACAGTGTAATGCCATTTCTACTGTAAACAAAGAGAGATGGATCACATCGACTAGCTTTGAAACCAAAGTGTAAGAGGGCTTGAGTTAACCTCTCATACCATGCACGTGGGGCCTGCTTGAGGCCATAGAGAGCTCGATTCAGCTTGCACACTAAGGTTTTATCACTTGACTCGAAGCCTTGAGACTGCACCATATATACTGCTTCCTAGAGATTGCCATTCAAAAAGGCATTATTAATATCTATCTATTGAATATCCCATCTGTGAGTCAAGGCTAATGTGAGAATGACCCGAATTGTAGCTGGTTTAATAACATGTGAGAAAGTCTCACTGAAGTCAATTCCTGGTTGTTGGTGAAAGCCCTTGGTTACCAACCTAGCCTTAAACTTGTTGATGCTTCCATCGGGGTTCTCTTTCACCCTAAATACCCACTTGCAACCTATAGCTTTTCTGTGAGATGGCAAAGGAACTAAAGTCCAGGTTTTGTTTGCCAAGAGTGCCTTATACTCAACTTGCATAGCTTCAAACCATTGAGGATGAGACAAGGCTTGTTTAATTGTTCTAGGCTCAACATTTGCAAGAAATAACCAAGGTTTGAGACTTCCAGTTTTAGATCTAGTAAGCATGGAGTGAGTGTTAGAAGGCTCAGGTTGAACAGGCTTGGAAATATTAGGTTCAGGTGCAGGAATTAACACATCGGGAATTTGAGAGCTTGAAATAGGTGCATGATTGGATTGTTCAGGACTGACAAGATCATTAGTATGATGAATAGATGTTGGAGCAGAGTGTGTAGAGAATGAGGAACTTGATGAGTTAGAGTTAGAGAGATTATGTGAAGTAGAGGAACTATCCTGATTAGAGACAAACTATAGGAATAAAGGAAGGGAAAGTTACAGGAGTTGGAGATGAATTTGGAGCAGACCGAGGGAACAAATGAGAATAAGGAAATCTATACTCATTGAAAATAACATCCTTTGATATATACACTCTGCCATTTTCACTTAAACACTTATGGCCTTTATGACTAGGTGACATGCCAAGGTATATGCACTCAGTGCTTCTGAATTCCAATTTGTGATTGTTGTAGGGTCTGGTTAAAGGAAAACATGCACAGCCGAAAGTTCTAATGGATAGATAATCAGGAGATGAATTGAATAAGGCATGGTATGGTGAGACAAAATTAGGAAGAGCTGATGTAGGTAATCTGTTAATGAGATGCACAGCTGTAGTGAAGCTGTGATCCCATAACTGAAAAGGCATATAGGCATTTGACAGTAATGTTAAACCCATTTCAACTATTTTTCTGTGTTTGCATTCTACAGTTCCATTTTGATGTGAGGTATGTGTACAAGTGAGTCTATGTTGTATGCCAAGATCATTAAGGAATTTGGTAAAAGGTCTGTATTCCCTCCCCAATCTGATTGTACAGATTTAATAACTGTGGAAAACTGAGTTTTAACAAGGCAATGAAACTGTTTAAAAGCAGAAAGAGCATCAGATTTATGTTTGAGATGATAGATCCAAGTGAATTTTGTACAAGTATCCACAAAGGCAATATAGTAATAGTATCCACCATGTGATGGTGAAGGGGCAGGACCCCACAAATCTGTATGAACAAGCTCAAAAGCAGTAGAATGAGTGGTGAGGGAAGGGGGGGCATACAATCTGTGAGATTTTCCTAAGCAACAAGAGTTACAAAATTCAGAGAATTCTTTATTATGGTAAGAAACATTACAGGACTGAAGTACAACTTTTATTGCATTAGAATGGGCATGTCCTAGTCTTAGATGCCATGTAGAAACAGTATTTACAGAATTAGAAGGAACACTACTTGAATAACTTGGAGAATGAGTACTTGTGTACACCACAGGTAACAAAGAGGAATGAGACTTGGTACTTGAGGACTTGAGAGTAGAAGGTCCCTTGAGCAAATAGAGGTGTTGGACGCTGTATAAGCCATCAGGACCAAGGGTACCTTTGAGGAGAATTTGCTTAGATGCCTGAGATTTCACAAAGCACATGGGATGGTGAAATTCAAAGAACACATCATTATCTTGTGGAAATTTAGAAACTGAAATGAGATTTTTGGTTATAGAAGGCACATGTAAGAGACTTTTAAGAGACATAAATATATGAGGATTTATATTTGACTAAAATTTAGAAGAACCAACAGATTGTATGACTAAACCTTGTCCATTGCCCATGTGGACTTGATCTAAGCCCACATAGGTAGAGCCTTGTTGCAAATTGAGGATATCTGGAGTTAGGTGATGTGAGGCTCTCGAATCCAGGAACTAGGATTGTGAATCAGGACCTCTAGGTGCTGCCATTTCTTGTGTGTAACCAAAGTTACTCATGTTATGTGCAAGACTCATGTTCTGTGGATTTTGAGTAGCCACAAAGGCACTTGACTAAGAGTTCTGTGAAGGAATTTGTGAAGCCTGAACAGGAGTGGCATTGTGTTGTGCATTGTGTTGCTGATGTGAATTATGTCATGGAGCATTCTGATGTTGTTGTGAGTTGTGATTCTACACAAAGGACTGACCAAAGCGATACCAACAATTAAACGCATCATGTCCATATTTCTCACATAGTTGACAGGTAGGACGGTTGCCATGCCCCCTGCCACGGCCTCTTCCACGGCCAAAGCTGCCTTTACCTCTTGAATTATACTGATAGTTTGAGTCATATTGTTGTTGTGTCTGAAGAAAATTCTCAGAACCTGAATTGAACTGTTGCTGTGACTGAGGAGCATGTGCTATATTTGCTGATACATTAGGAATAGCTAGTTCCTGACAGAATTTGTGAAGTTGAACCTCTTGAACTAACAATAAAGCTTCTATTTCAAACAGTGATGGAGAATCAAGCCTTCCATATATCATCATTACAAACTGATTGTATTCTTCAGGCAATCCCTCTAAAATAGCATCATTTTGATATTGCTGACTAATAGAGCCTCCAACGGCCAAAAGTGAATCAATAATGGCCTTAATTCGTAGAACATATTCAGAAATTGACCTAGTTCCTTTCTTTGTACTCTTTAATTCAGACCTCAATTGTCTAACCTTAGCCTTCATATGTGCATAAAATAATTTGTGTATCTTATCCCAAACTTGCCAAGAATGTTTACAACCAATTACTCTAGGTAAGATTGAATCAGAAAGTGTGGATAAAAGCCATGTAAACAGTAATTGATCTTGTACGATCCATTTGTCATAAGCATCAGATACAATGTCTAATTCACGATCTATTTCAGTAGCATATTTCATAGGTATGAGAGGATTTACCACAAAACGATGCAGTTTGTGAGAGGCAATGACACCTTCCACTTGCTGGCTCCAAAGCAGAAAATTCTTATCATCTAACTTGATTGAAAGTGTAAGCGTGAAAGAAAATGTTGTTGTGGAATTCGATCGGCCACCACCATTGCTGAGATTCGAGGAACTCAAAGAAGAAGAAAACGCCATAGCTCGCAACCTTGAAGGTTTTGGCCCAGGAAAAGAAAAGCTAATGATACCATAAAGAGAAACTAGAATATAGAGAGAAAAAGAAATTCATTGTATTGTAAAGTGATGATTGATTCCATTAAATGAATATTACAACAGTGAGAGGTATTTATACAATTGTCTGAATGAGCAAAAACTAGCAATTGCTTCTAACTACCACAGCTCAATTATAGCTATCATAACTGTCATCAATAACAGAATTGGTATATTTGTACATAATTGATTATACGTATATTACTACTCTGATACAGGGGGACTAACTGGGTAACGGTTGTCAGGTGTAGGGACCATTTTAATAGTTTATTAAATACAGGGACTAAATGAAGAACTAGTATCAAGTATATGGACTAATTTATTCCTTTAACCTAGTTTATATGATGGATTGGCAAATTCTGAACCGTCGGATCATTTATTTGATGAGGTGGCGAAATCGAGACCGTGAATTACTGTAACAGGAATAATTGGGTTAAGGCAAAATACAAATAAAAAACGCAATGGGAATTGTGAGAGAAGAACGAAGGTATCATTCGTTTTCATCACATCATGGAAATGGAATCAATGGTTATGATTGTTTAGAGAGAGAAACAGAACAGTTCGAACTCATATACACATTACTTTATATTAGTAGCATTTTTGTTATCATCAGAGTCTAGTGGAGGTTTTTTTTTCTTTGACGGCCAGTGGATTTTATTTAAATATTTGTTCATTTGTGTTCTAATTTTTTCACCTATGTAAAGATGTGAGAGCAAAACAAGAAAATCTAAATGTGTGGGACCACCGTGTATCAATTTTTTAAGACATTATTACTAGTCGTAGTAACATAAGTAGACCTTCATCTTTGGAACTTGCTGTAAAAGATATAGCTGGTAAAATGGGTTATAATCCGTGAGCCAACCTGGCTCACTGGTGAGTTGGGTTGTAAAATAGTAGTCTCATTTTGACCCCGAAGTTTTTTGGCTCGGCTCACTTAACCCACTGGTTAAGTGGGTTCTGTTGGAACCAAAGTGGTTTTGGATTTGATAATCTCTAAGTTTTGATGCTAACAAAAGGATTAAATTTGCTTGGTAAAGTGTTACTTGAGATCTAACACGTGTTTTCAGTTATGCAGGAACACTTTAATAAGTAAAATAAACTTGGGATAAGTCCAAATTGAAAAATACGCGTCCACCCTTGTAGACGGGCTGCTCAAGCACTGTGGTAAAGTTACTTAGTTATTCAATTAAGTAGACTGGATTTCTTTAGTAGACGAGGCTATAAATATTTTCTAGATGAACACCTAAATAACTTGTTAGGTAAAGCAAGTCCAAAGACTTGAAAATAAGCACGTCCATCTTGCTACGTAAGCAGACGGAAGTAATTAGTTGAAGAAAATGAACTAAAACACAAAGTAATCTAGTAGACGAGCTCTAACCGTCACGTCACTAGACGGAGATCTTTATAACTCATTAAGGAATAGAAAGTCTGAAGACTTGATAGATAAAAGGATATGCCACATCATCAGACGAGCTAAGTAAAATATAGAATAGACTTTGACTCTCATATAAATGAGTAGACGAAGTTTCTTTTTAGACGAACTCCATCTTGGAATGAATTAAATGCAACCCGAATCTCTTATATTTATTTCAAATGATTGATATTTATTTCAATAGAATATTTGTTCTTCACATTTGTTTTATCTGCTTTAATATTTTACCTTGTTATAAAAGAAACATAGTACAATCAAGAAATACAAAAAGCAAAATCGTACAAATAAGATACTGTAAAACGATTTGTACGATGACAACTTTATGACTAAAAAAGCTGAATTATACATAAAGAAGAAACAACAAGTACTCAAGCTACAATACTCAGAGGAGTGAACCTCCAAATTCATGCTACCTCGATAACCAAGAGTACTATTCAGCATTGCTTCAATCAGGTTATCAGTCACAACAGATATCATGCATTAAATGCTATCTCTAAACGGGATCATTCAAAGTAACCGTTGAAGAAATACAAGTGAAGAAGAAGGTCACTATAAATTGAAGACCTCAGATACTGAAGAACGATACTCTTGAATGCACAATCTTGCTAGCTGAACTTTAGCCATTTGATAATCATTTATTCCATTATTATTTCAAGAGCAAGAATCCGTATTCATTAGTTTGAATATTGTTGTAATATTCAATTGATCTTTAAACTATCATATTCTCACACATAGTGAGTTAAGAAGATTTAGAGCCTGAAGAGGCTTGGTAAGAAAGGAATACTTGTAGCCTGGAGAGGTGTTGAATACTTGTTTGTAATCTATTTGGAGAAATAGTGGAAGCTCTTGGTTGGAAGAGAGTGAACCAGGATAAAATCTCTTGCGTGAATCTTCTATCCCTAAACTCTTCAGTTTTATCTGCTTATACTAACTGTGGGGTTTTGATATTGCTTTTGTTAAAGTCTTTTAAAAAGGATCTTTGTCTTTGTGTGTGCTTCTGTTTCATATCTCTTTGAGTGCAAAAATTGTTTTAAAGGTTGTTTTCGAAAATTATTAACAAACACAATTCAACCCCCCTTCTTGTGTTTGCCTGTGTCAACTTCAGTTGGTATCAGAGCTCAGCCTCGAAAGAGTTGAGCATCTAACTGTTGGGAATTTGCGTATAAAACAAAATAAAACGCAGCGGAATAATTCCCATCGAAGGACCCATGCTAATGGTCATGATTCATGATTAGAAAGTTTACCTCTTGAAGCGATGGCTGTTGGCTGAAATTCGTCTATCACGAACACCGCACGAACGGTGTCTCCAGAGGTATCCACACGAGCGGACTCCGTGAACGTCCAACGTCACGAACCAGAAGCGTCTCTATCTTGCAGTGCTAGCTTCAAAACCGAGGCTTACTGTTCACTCTTACTCTCTTTGTGCGGCTAGGGTATCAACCTTGTGTGCACAACAACTTAAATGTTCTACTTATAGTAGCGCCTCCTTAAGTGAGTTAGTGAGCAGCACTTGACCTAAGCCCATGTACTATGCGCTAGGCCCAATAGGAAAGTCCAACTCTCCTTTTAATGCTTCTTTTAATCCGCTCTTATGTGTGTGACCCTATAGGTTCCCAAAACGTTAGTAGTAACATTAAATCCCATTTAATATTACAAACAGTGAGCGGTATCTAGCAATACATCACTGCTACCTAAGTAGTGAGAAAGTCAGTGATTTGACGAAACCTTTCTGTGACAAATATTCATGTGCATTATTATCCCTTTGTCCATATATCTATATTGAACACAAGGCATAGAATGTGTCACCCTTGTATGGTTCAATATCATGTTCCCTGATACCCGAGTAGACTTAACAACAAATGAGGTCAATATCTCATATTGACTCATTTCAGCATGGCCATGCATTTTACAGTCTTACTCTATCAGGGGGCCCACAGATATTACTCCTGTCATGTAGGAGGGACAAATTCCATCTAGGTCACTCACATACCTCTGCATGGCTCGTGGTATGCCCAATGACCGTCTTTATAATCATCCTATTACATATGACGTTTGACGATATTAAAGCACACGACTCCTCATGTAGGGATCGTAGTGATTTCAGGTCGAAGGATTGTATGCACCATTGTCACTATGAGAACTACTTATGACACTCACATAACGCTCCATGTAGTGTTCTCATGGCGGGTCAATCCAGTACATCATTACTCTAATGTGTACCTATGTGTCGACTCGATATCTCATATCCATGACCCGTGAGATATGGTCATCGATCCGCACACATAATAGTCTCAATTGTATTATTATTGTCCTTATTAATAAAATACTTGACTACGGATATTTAAGAATAGGATTTCATTGTTCAATAGTGTTTCACGATCAAGTCATATACTTGATATTCTATTAAACTGAAATCCCTATTCTAAGGACTTTATTATGTTTAAACAAGTAACACAATAAACTGGAATGCCTCATATCATATATATATATAAAATAGCAAGATACAAATGTAAGTCTAAAGAAATACATTGGCCTCTAGGGCTTATACCAACAATCTCCCACTAGCACTAGAGTCAATCAGGCATAAATCTAATGCCCATCGATCTAGTGTGACCTTCATGCTTCTGTTGAGCAAGAGGTTTCGTAAGTGGGTCAAAGCAACGTTGTCAGCGTTGGTACTCTGCATATTTTCACATCTCCTCTATCGATAATCTCTCGAATGAGATGGAAGCGCCTAAGTATATGCTTGGATCGCTGATGAGATCTAGGTTCCTTAGCTTGTGCAATGGCCCCATTGTTATCACAATAGAGATCAATGGGGTCCACAATACTAGGAACCGTACCAAGCTCAGTAATGAACTTCCAGATCCAAACAGCCTCCTTTCTTTGCATTGGAGGCGGCAATATACTCAGCCTCCTTAGTAGAATCGGCAACCGTCTCCTGCTTTGAACTCTTCCCGACTTACACCCGCCATTCAGGCAGAACACATAACCAGATTGCGATCTGGAATCATCCTTATCGGTCTGGAAGCTAGCATCGGTGTAACCTATTACAGCAAGCTCTTCCTCGCCTCCATATACCAAGAACGAATCCTTAGTTCTTCTCAAGTACTTAAGGATGTTCTTGACAGCAGACCAGTGACTTTCATCGGGATCAGACTGGTACCTGCTCGTTATGCTTAAAGCATACGATACATCTGGTCGAGTACATAACATGGCATACATGATAGATCCAATTGCGGATGCATATGGAATCTTACTCATGCGATCCCTATCCTCTTGAGTGGAAGGGGATTGTGCCTTTGATAGGCATATACCATGTGACATAGGCAATAGTCCTTTCTTGGATTCATGCATGTTAAAGCGTCTCAACACTTTGTCTATGTATATACTCTGACTTAGGCCAAGCAATTTCAGCGATCTATCCCTATAGATCCTGATCCCCAATACATAGGTAGCTTCACCCAAATCTTTCATAGAGAAGCAATTCCCTAACCATGTCTTTACATTTTGTAGTGTAGGGATGTCATTTCTAATGAGTAATATGTCATCTACATATAACACCAGAAAAACAACAATGCTCCCACTAACCTTCTTGTAGACACAAGGTTCATCTTCATTTTTGATGAATCCGTCTTCGTCTTACAAAGATCATCAAAACGAAGGTTCCAACTTCTGGAAGCTTGCTTCAATCCATAGATTGATCGCTGCAATTTACATACCTTTCCGGCATCCTCTGAAATGTCAAAGCCTTCAGGTTGTGTCATGTACACATCCTCAAGAAGCTTTCCATTAAGGAAGGCAATTTTGACATCCATCTGCCATATCTCATAATCATGGTATGCAGCGATGGCAAGTAAGATCCGGACGGATTTAAGCATCGCAACAGGTGAAAAGGTCTCATCATAGTCGACACCATGAATTTGCTTGAAACCCTTAGCGACCAATCGCGCCTTAAAGGTGTGTACCTTACCATCCATGTCAGTTTTCTTTTTGAAAACCCACTTGCACCCTATGGGTTTTGCCCCTTCAGGTGGCTCTACCAAGGTCCATACCTGGTTGGTGTACATGGAATCCATCTCAGAATTCATGGCCTCAAGCCACTTCTCGGTTCTGGGCCGTGATGGCCTCTGGTAGGTCACAGGCTCATCTTGATCCATGAGCAATACATCACCTTGGGGAGTCATGAGAAATCCATATCTCTCAGGCTGGTGACGTATCCTGTTAGACCTCTGCTGGTCTTGTGCTCTTTGAGCGGGTTGTTCCTCCACGAAGACAGTGAAGGTTGCTCCTGTTCCACCAATGGTAGGTCACTACTCTGTGATTCTTGAATTTCTTCAAGTTCTATCTTCCTCCCACTGGTTCCTATGGAGATAAACTCCTTTTCTAGGAATACACCAGTCCGTGCGACAAACACTTTGCCTTCGGAAGGATTATAGAAATAATATCCCTTGGTTTCTTTGGGATACCCCACAAAGAAGCATTTATCAGATTTGGGATCAAGCTTATTAGAAACTTGACGTTTTACATATGCTTCACAACCCCAAATCTTCATAAAAGATATGCTGGGTCGTCTACCAGTCCATATCTCATATGGTGTCTTTTCTACCGTTTTGGATGGAACACGGTTAAGTGTAAAAGTTGTTGTTAATAGAGCATGTCCCCAGAAAGAGTTTGGAAGGTTTGCATGACTCATCATAGACCGAACCATGTCCAACAAGGTTCGATTTCTCCTCTCAGAAACACCATTCCATTGTGGTGTTCTAGGTGGAGTGAGTTGAGATGAAATTCCACACTCTCTCAGATGATCATCAAACTCTAGGCTCAAATATTCACCACCTCGATCTGATCGAAGAGCTTTAATATTTTTACCAAGTTGGTTTTGTACCTCATTTTTGAATTCCTTGAACTTTTCAAAGGATTCCGATTTATGTTTCATAAGATACACAAATCCATATCTACTGAAATCATCAGTAAATGTGATGAAGTACTGAAAACCACCTCTAGCTAATGTGTTTAGGGGTCCGCATACATCGCTATGTATAAGACCCAAAAGATCGTTGGCTCTTTCACCTTTGCCGGTGAATGGAGCTTTAGTCATCTTTCCCAATAAACAAGACTCACATATCTCATATGATTCATAATCAAATGAGTCCAAGAGTCCATCTTTATGGAGCTTCGAAATGCGCTTCTCATTTATATGGCCTAAACGACAATGCCAAAGATAAGATGGGTTCAACTCATTTGGTTTGAACCTCTTAGTATTTATGTTATAGATGGGCATTTCAAGATCAAGGACATAAAGTCCATTACTCATGTGTGCACTAGCATAGAAAATATCATCCAAATAAATAGAACAACTTCTGTTCTTTATTATAAAAGAAAAACCAATCTTGTCCAAACAAGAAACGGAAATGATATTCCTGCTAATTGCAGGCACAAAATAACAGTTCTCTAACTGAATAGTAAGCCCGATGGGGCAAAGTCAATACATAAGTCCCTACAGCTAAAGCAGCAAGATTTGCGCAATTTCGGACTCGTAGATCGACTTAGGGCTTTGTCAATGGTCTACTCCTGTCTAGGTCCTGCACATTTGTACAAATGTGAGAACCACATCCAGTATCTAATACCCATGATGCAGAAGTAGATAAATTGACTTCTATAACAAACATACCTGAAGCGGAAGTCTCACTTCCCTTCTTCTTCTTGATCTCTTCAAGGTATTTTGGGCAGTTCCTCTTCCAATGTCCGGTCCGACCACAGTGGAAGCAATTGCCTTCCTTAGCCACACCACCCACAGGCTTCAAACCAGAAGTACTGGGTTTGATCTTGTTGATGGCCTTGCCCTTGCCCTTGCCCTTTTGTTTGTTCTTGGGCTTCTTGGGCTGCTTCTTGCTATTTCCAGCCTGGATCATCAAAATGGCCTTCCCATTTCCTTTGTTAATATTTTGTTCAGCGGTTCTCAACATGCTCAACAATTATGGCAAAGGTTTGTCAAGATCATTCATATTGAAGTTCGTGACAAACTGACTATAGCTCTCAGGCAACGATTGCAGAACCAAGTCGGTGGCCAACTCTTGGCCTAAAGGAAATTCCAGTCTCTCGAGATTCTCAATGTACCCGATCATCTGTAGTACATGAGGACTCACAGGGCTCCCTTCTGCCAATTTACACTGGAAAAGGGCTCTGGAAACTTCGAACCGCTCATGCCTTGCTTGCTCTTGGTAGAGCAGCTTGAGGTGCACGATCATATTGTACGCCTCCATGGTCTCATGTTGCTTTTGCAGCTCAGAGGTCATGGTAGCAAGCATAAGACAGCCGACGTCTAAGGCGTCATCCTGATGCTTCTTATAATCATCTCTGTCAGCCCTAGGAGCAGTTGAAGCCGGTGGCTCCTCAGGAATAGGCTCCTCAAGAACATACAGCTTTTTCTCATGTTTGAGGACAATCCTCAAGTTTCTGTACCAGTCCAGAAAATTCGTTCCGGTTACTTGATGTGTTTGATGCCTTGGTAATCTACAGAGATAAATATGCAAAATATAAGTATCATGCCATGAAGTTATTTAATTAGGTCTTTAATTAAATACGCCTCCCACTATTTTACTCAAAACAATGACCCTCATCATTGATTCGGAAAATCCCGTTGGAAGATTTTCTAGTGGGCCAAGATCCATATTTCACCTAGCTTTAAGTCAGCTTTGGCTGATCACTTAAAATTCGGTTACTTAGGTAGGAAACACTTTCCGATTGCATCTCATGCAACTCTTGGACAGTTGGGTGAATAACTCTTATTCTAATCCATCACATGGACTAAAGCCCAACTTATGAGCCTCTAAGCCTTTCAATCCTATTGAAGTTGGCTTAGTTAAGTCAGACCCAATGGATAGCAGTTGAACATTACATTTGTCCCATCGTGCCTTACTATTATAGATAAAGGTACCCCGCTTTGGTGGACCCACACTTAATCGATCATAGTCTTGACGAGTGCCATGCATCGGAAGGCCTTTAAGTGTGACTTAATATTTCCTTTTGAGGGATTTGTTTAAAGTTTGATCTCATCATTTGTTAAACTCTTTAACTTATTATTTACATATATGCATCTCATACATATATTAGTTAAACTCTTTTAACATACTATATACATACATGCATCTCATACATATATAAGGCAAATAAATGTGATATGGTTATGGCCCCTAACGCATTGATTCTCCCAAGCCAATGAGAGAATCTAAACTAAAACCTAGGAGCGTCCAAGCTTCTCCAAGCAAGATCTCCCACGCGATAACGTCTTCTTGTCTCCATCATTACATTACATAAACAGAAACCTCATTTTCATATGAGGGGAGTGAGATGAGAAAAGAAGATACATTTGGAATATAAGAGAAAGGCACGGCACGCAGGCCGTATTTCAAAATATAAACCAAAAGATAAAAGGACTAAGGCCATAACCATTCACCATACATCACCAAATAAATAGTAACAACCAATAATAATACACAATTATTATTATTATTATTATTATTATTAATTTCATTAATTAGAGATTTCAAAATCTGAATTTTGAAAACGTAACATATATATAACAAATCACATTTATTATAATTGATGTTACTATAAATCACATTTATTACAATTGTTGTTATTACAAATCACATTTATTGTAATTGATATAAATCACATTTATATAAATCACATTTATTGTAACAAATCACATTTATTGTAATTGATATAAATCACATTTACATAAATCACATTTATTGTAACATAAATCACATTTATTGTAATTGATATAATTATTAAATGGTGACATAAAATTTTAAAAATTTGAATTTCGAAATTACACACTACGCAGAGGTAGCACGGGGTTTCTCTCCGAAGCGTGCCTCGCTTCCTTGGTGGCTAGGGCGTCAACCTTTCAACCCTAAAACCGCAAGGCCCGTGAACACTTCACGTTGCAAGGAATGGCGGCTACGGTTTCAACACTTGGAACCTCAGCCGCAACAACATGAACTTTTCATGTCTGAAACCCCTTAACGCCGCCAACACAGAACTGAAAACAATCATGTTTAACATCAGCATTTGACGCCATCGCAGAACATAATAAGGATTCAGAACCAACGTACATATCGCATACATACACAAACATGCAATAGACGTATATATCATATACATACGAAAATCACAGAAACAAGGTTTCGCAAACCAGATGCAAACAATTTTCAAAAACAATTTTCAGAAAAACGATTCACATTATAAACATGTTATCATACATAACAGATAAACCACGTAACAGAATCATGGTTTCTCAAGCGGCTCTGATACCACTGTTGGGAATTTGCATATAAAACAAAATAAAACGCAGCGGAAAAATTCCCATCAAAGGACCCATGCGAATGGTCATGATTCATGATTAGAAAGTTTACCTCTTGAAGCGATGGCTGTTGGCTGAAATTCGTCTATCACGAACACCGCACGAACGGTGTCACCAGAGGTATCCACACGAGCGGACTCCGTGAACGTCCAATGTCACGAACCTGAAGCGTCTCTGTCTTGCAGTGCTAGCTTCAAAACCGAGGCATACTGTTCACTCTTACTCTCTTTGTGCGGCTAGGGTATCAACCTTGTGTGCACAACAACTTAAGTGTTCTACTTATAGTAGCGCCTCCTTAAGTGAGTTAGTGAGCAGCATTTGACCTAAGCCCATGTACTATGCGCTAGGCCCAATAGGAAAGTCCAACTCTCCTTTTAATGCTTCTTTTAATCCGCTCTTATGTGTGTGACCCTATAGGTTCCCAAAACGTTAGTAGTAACATTAAATCCCATTTAATATTACAAACAGTGAGCGGTATCTAGCAATACATCACTGCTACCTAAGTAGTGAGAAAGTCAGTGATTTGACGAAACCTTTCTGTGACAAATATTCATGTGCATTATTATCCCTTTGTCCATATATCTATATTGAACACAAGGCATAGAATGTGTCACCCTTGTATGGTTCGATATCATGTTCCCTGATACCCGAGTAGACTTAACAACAAATGAGGTCAATATCTCATATTGACTCATTTCAACATGGCCATGCATTTTACAGTCTCACTCTATCAGGGGGCCCACAGATATTACTCCTGTCATGTAGGAGGGACAAATTCCATCTAGGTCACTCACATACCTCTGCATGGCTCATGGTATGCCCAATGACCGTCTTTATAATCATCCTATTACAGAAGACGTTTGACGATATTAAAGCACACGACTCCTCATGTAGGGATCGTAGTGATTTCAGGTCGAAGGATTGTATGCACCATTGTCACTATGAGAACTACTTATGACACTCACATAACGCTCCATGTAGTGTTCTCATGGCGGGTCAATCCAGTACATCATTACTCTAATGTGTACCTATGTGTCGACTCGATATCTCATATCCATGACCCGTGAGATATGGTCATCAGTCTGCACACATAATAGTCTCAATTGTATTATTATTGTCCTTATCAATAAAATACTTGACTACGGATATTTAAGAATAGGATTTCATTGTTCAATAGTGTTTCACGATCAAGTCATATACTTGATATTCTATTAAACTGAAATCCCTATTCTAAGGACTTTATTATGTTTAAACAAGTAACACAATAAACTGGAATGCCTCATATCATATATATATATATATAAAATAGCAAGATACAAATATAAGTCTAAAGAAATACATTGGCCTCTAGGGCTTATACCAACACTAACAAGTGCTGAGGGAGTTACAATCCAACAACCATGGATGCAGAAAGACAAGCTATCAACAGACCTCCTCTCTTTGATGGTTCTGATTATGACTATTGGAAGAAGAGGATGATGGCCTTTTTGGATGTACAAAGTCTAGACATCTGGGAGTTCATAGAGACTGGTTACACTGAACCCATAAATGAAAATGGAGCTGTTGTTGCTAGAGCAGACTGGACAGTAGATCAAAAGGTAAAGCATCAACTCAATCTTAAAGCTAAGCATTATTTGATGTGTTCCATCACCAGATTTGAACATGACAAATTTCACAGCATCAATACTGCTAAAGAAATCTGGGATACTGTTGCCCTAGCTCATGAGGGTTCCTCACAAGTTAAGGAATCCAAGATCAGTATGCTGGTTCATCAGTATGAGCTGTTCAAGATGGGTGAGCATGAAACAATAGATCAAATGTTTGGAAGATTCCAAACTATCACCAACAGTCTTAGATCTCTTGGAAAAATCTATGAAAATAGAGGTCATGTCAAAAAAATTCTGAGAAGTCTATCCAAGCAGTGGAGACCCAAAGTAACAGCTATTCAGGAAGCAAAAAACCTGAATACACTCTCTCTGGAAAAGCTTCTTGGATCTCTCAAGGTTCATGGACTTGAACTCAATGAAGAAGAAAGTTCCAAAAAAGGAAAATCTATTGCCCTAAAGGCAAGGAAAGCAAGTTCATCGAAAGTTCTCAAAGCTGCTGAGTCATCTGATGAGTCTGAATCTTCTGATGATAATGAAGAATCAGGTGAGGATGGATTATCCTTTATCTTCAGAAAGATTCAACATATGTGGAGAAAGAAAGGTGGTTTCAGAAGGAAGCAACTCAATAAATGGTTTTCCAAGGAGAAGTCAGACTCCATGGAAAAAGGTCCATCCTTGTGCTTTGAATGCAAGAAACCTGGTCATTTCAAAGTAGACTGCCCTGAGCTAAAGGACAAAAAGAAATTCTTCAAAAAGAAGAAAGGGTTAATAGCCACATGGGAAGATCTTGATCTATCTTCTTCAGATGAAGAAGATGAAGCTGAGGAAGAGGCAAATGTCTGTCTCATGGTAGACACTGCATCAGAAAGTGAATACATTGATGCTGAGGTAATGGACTCTGACCCGTCCACTCTTCAAAATGCTTTGAATGAATTTTTGCATGAGTCATCTATACTATCACGAGAATATAAGGGTCTCAAAAAGAAATTCTCTAAACGATCTAAAGAATATGATAGGGTCTGCACTGAGAAACAAAATCTTAAAAATGAAAACGACACACTAAAATCTATGAATGTCAGTCTAGCTGACAAAATGGTGTGTGAACCTGATGTTTCTTGTGAAGTTGCAAAACTGAAACAAGATATAACATATCTAACTGACTCTCTGTCAAAGCTTGTAGGAGGCTTAGATAAGCTTAGCCTCATTTTAAGGTACTCGAGGTCACCTTATGATAAATCTGGTCTTGGTTATGACAAAGGGAAGCAAGACGCATCTCACAAAAAGTCAAAACCACTTAAACAACATAGAGCTTTAAAAGTTCCAAATAAACATACCAAAGCTAAGTCTAGCTCGTCTAACACCTTTTGTAAAGTATGTGGAAAAAATGGGCATATTACATCTAGATGCATACACAATAAATATGCTAAGCATACTCGTCCAGTGACAACTAACAAGAAAGGACCCAAGTCAGTTTGGGTACCTAAAGATAAGATAATACATGTTGCAGATTTGCTTAACAACAGGAAGAAAAAAGATGTCTTGGTACTTGGACAGTGGCTGCTCATGACACATGAGGGGAGAAAGGTCTATGTTCCAAAACCATAAGCCCAAGGATGGTGGCTGGGTCACATTTGGAGGAAATCATAAAGGGAAAATCATTGGTATAGGTAAAATTGGTAAACATCATTTTCCCTCCATTGTTAAGGTTCTTTTAGTAAATGGCTTGAAGCACAATCTACTGAGCATAAGTCAATTATGTGACAGTGGATATGAAGTGTCTTTTGATAAGAACATGTGTACTGTCAAGAAAGATGATGGATCACTTTTATTCATTGCAAAAAGGCAAAACAATCTCTACAAGATTGACTTGGAGGACCTCTCAAATCAAAGTGTCTCGTGTCTAGTGTCCATTGAAGACGAGCGATGGATTTGGCACAAAAGGCTAGGTCATGCAAGCTTGAAATTAATTTCAAAGCTAAACAAGCATAACCTCGTGAGAGGACTACCAAACCTTAAGTTCAAATCTGATGCTCTCTGTGATGCATGTCAAAAGGGAAAACAAGTCAAAGGCTCTTTTGAATCTAAGAATGTTGTTAGTACCAATAGACCACTAGAGTTGCTACATCTTGATCTTTTTGGTCCAACAAGGACTACCTCTGTCAGTGGTAAGAAATATGGTCTTGTCATAGTAGACGATTACACTGAATGGACATGGGTTATGTTCCTAACTCACAAGGATGAGTCTTTTAAGGTCTTTTTTGTATTCTGAAAACGTGTACAGAATGAAAAAGGCATGTGTATCACTTCAATCAGAAGTGACCGTGGGGGAGAGTTTGAAAATGAGCTATTTCATAAGTTCTGTGAAGAGAATGGTATCCTTCATAACTTCTCAATACCTAGAACACCACAGCAAAATGGTGTGGTAGAGAGAAAGAACATATCTCTTCAAGAGATGGCTAGAACTATGCTCAATGACAATTCTGTCCCTAGACACTTCTGGGCTGAAGCTGTTAATACTGCCTGTTACATTCAGAACAGAATATACATTAGACCTATCCTAAATAAGACTCCTTATGAACTTTGGAATGGAAGAAAACCCAACATATCTTATTTTCACCCCTTTAGTTGTAAATGCTATATACTAAATACTAAAGATGAACTTGGTAAGTTTGATGCTAAAACAGATAGTGGAATTCTATTAGGATACTCTGAAACATCTAAAGGCTTTAGAGTTTATAATTCTAGGACTCTGATAGTAGAAGAAAGTATTCATGTCAAGTTTGATGACAAACAACCTGATAAGAAATTATCATAGCTAGATGAAGCTTTTGCAGATCTTGATCTAAGCACTCCAGGAGACTCACCTGAGATAAAAATTGATGATCAAGAAGATGACCCCACTCAACAACCAGAAACTTCCACTTCTCAACATGATACAGTTCAAAAATCTTGGTACTTCAAGAATTATCATCCACAAGATCAGATCATTGGAAACCCCAATGACAAGCTAAGAACCAGATCAACCTTCATAGAACAAGACAATTCTACACTAGTCTGAGTTGGAACCAAAGACGGTAGACGAGGCTCTGCTGGATGATGGTTGGATTCTAGCTATGCAAGAAGAACTCAATCAGTTTGAAAGAAGTGATGTTTGGACTCTGGTTCCACTGCCCAAAGACAAATCAGTGATTGGAACAAAGTGGGTTTACAGAAACAAAGTCGATGAAAATGGTAAGGTAATCAGAAACAAAGCAAGACTTGTTGCTCAAGGTTTCTCTCAAGAAGAAGGTATAGATTATACTGAAACCTTTGCACCTGTTGCTAGATTAGAAGCTATAAGAATGCTACTTTCATTCGCTGCACATCATAGTATTATGCTTTTTCAAATGGATGTTAAGAGTGTTTTTCTGATTGGCTTTATTAATGAAGAAGTTTATGTTATGCAACCTCCAGGTTTTGAGTGTGAAACCCATCCTGAACATGTATATAAGCTTAATAAAGCTTTGTACGGTCTTAAGCAAGCTCCTAGAGCTTGGTATGATAGACTAAGTTCCTTTCTTATGGAAAATGGATTCAATAGAGGAAAGGTTTATACAACCTTATTTAAAAAATCCATTAAGTCTAATTTCATAGTTGTACAGATATATGTTGATGATATTATTTTTGGTAGTACTAATGAATCTCTGTGCAAAGAATTCTCTAAGTTAATGCAGAAAGAGTTTGAAATGAGCATGATGGGAGAACTCAAATTCTTCCTTGGACTTCAAGTAAAACAAACCATGGACGAGGTGCTCATCCACCAAACTAAGTATACAAAAGAACTTCTAAAGAAGTTTAAGATGGATGACTGTAAACCAATGAATACTCCTATGCACCCCACCTCCATACTGAACAAAGATGATAAAGAGAAAAAGGTAGACCAAAACGTATACAGAGGTATGATAGGATCTATTTTATATCTTACTGTGTCTAGGCCTGATATTATGTTCAATGTATGTTTATGTGCTCGATTTCAATCTGATCCTAGAGAATCTCACTTATCAATAGTTAAGAGAATTTTTAGATATTTAAAAGGTACTAATAATCTTGGTTTGTGCTTTAAGAAAAATGAAGATTATAGATTAGTTGGTTTCTGTGATGCTGACTATGCTGGAGATAGAATTGAAAGAAAAAGCACTAGTGGAGGATGTCACTTCATTGGAGCTAATCTTGTCTCATGGTCAAGAAAAAGACAAAGTACCATTGCTTTATCAACTGCTGAAGCTGAGAATATATCAGATGCAAGTTGCTGCTCATAACTTCTCTGGATCAAACTTCAATTGGAGGACTACAATGTATTTGTAAGTAGTATTCCGCTTATGTGTGATAATACTGCTGCAATAAATCTATCTAAGAACCCAATTTTGCATTCTAAAGCTAAGCACGTAGAGATTGAACATCATTTTATTAGGGATTATGTGAAAAAAAGATATGATTGATATTCAATTTGTAGATATTGACCATCAATGGGCAGATATCTTTACTAAACCTCTTGCAGAGGACAGATATATCTTTATTAAGAAGCATCTTAATATGATATGTGTGTATTAGTGTAGGCGTCTGTTGTGACTCCGGCAAGTGTACCGGGTCGTCGCAAGTAATAAAAACACGGTAAGAGTCTACTGAGGTCGAACACAAGGATTGGGTTACCAATTCGACTACTTTGTCAAGAAATCCGATACGTTGGTTAAGCAATAGAAGGTGGTTGAGAGAAAGAGATTGAGATCGCAATTTCAAGAATCAAATCAAATAACGCTACGGTGATTAAATTCAGAAATAAAAGCATCTAAGGTTTCGAATCCACCTACCCAATCATGCAAAGTACCCAAGTGATGATGTTCTCCTCCCTAAGTTCAATTTTAATGTCAACCGGGGCCCCTAAATTCTCCTAAATCCACTTCCGTGCTCATTATGACGTATTCGATGATTTGAGTTAATTACTTGCTAGGTCTCTTAACCCTAATCTCGAATTCTATTAATTCTTGTTCCCTATAGGTTGCATCGATCTCCTACTCACTCTCGTGCAATACTCGACCGATGTTCCCAATTCAAGTTCTAAAACGCGAATCGCCGCTAGGCCTCAACACGCTTAACTAGTCGATCACGCTAGCATATAATCGACACAATGAAAACAGAATTGGAAAACCATAATTGAATTAAAGGAGAGAGAGTTACATTACATGAACACTATGCCGCAATGGGTGGCTTCATCGATCCCCTAGACAAGAGGATTAGTTCCTCATGTCCGTAACAACAACGCACGTACAATCGGAATTCATCCTAAGCCTAAGAATTAAGAGAGGAGAAGAAGAAAAGAAACCCCAGAATAAGGATTACAAAAGGTCTCTGAAAATTCTCATCCAAAAAGTCCTCCTTTTCTGTTCTGATCTGCTCTATTTATAAGGAGGCCACGCGTCACGGCCGTGATGGCCATCACGGCCAGGCCGTGACGGCTTCTGTTTCTGGCGTACTTCTGGAATTCGAACTCTCGCGACGCGAAGGATGTCTCGCGACGCGAGCCCTCTTGTCACGGCCCGTGATGTGAATCACGGCCAAGCCGTGATGTTCTCTGTCTTGTGTGGATTTTGGGTCACGACCGTGATACTCATCACGGCTAGGCCGTGATGGTCTCTGACTTGTGTGGCTTTTAGGTCACGGTCGTGATATACATCACGGCACGGCCGTGATGGTCTCTGACTCTAGGTCTTCAAACTCTCGCGGGACGAGCTTCCTCTCGCGGGGCGAGAATCTCCAGAATGGCAATCTCCACTATTTCTTGACTTTCCTTAATTCTTAGAGCTTCACTTATGGACCTGAAAACAACACAAGCAACCACAAGCGTAATTCTATCCAAAAGAAGCTAAAAACTACACAAAAGACGCAAAACGAGTCAAAGTCCAACTTAGGAACAAAACAAGGCAAATTTGGGCGAAAACGAGAGTGAACTCGACTAATTGGCACATAAACCCTAGTTTATCTAGTCATAAAACTAGATAAGCCAGAGGCTTATCAGCGTCCAACCTAGAAAAAATTTGTTTTGCTAATTCTGTGTCTATTACTTATGCTCGTCTAATACATATTTAAAGTTGTTCGTCTATTGCATAATGTATTGCACGCGTCCACTGATATTGATGATCGCGTCCATTGTATCGTTTCAGATGAGTTCACATCTGCCTATGATTAAAATTATTCTATGTGTGTGTTATAAATGCATTTATTTTGTCACAAGACAAATTTATCCTTTATTCTCTTTGCTGAGTCAGTACTTCTATCAATCCCATCAAGACCTTTTTATGGTCCCAAGTTACCAACGTCGTTTTATCATAATGACATGTCATGTCAAAAGTTTTTTTTAAAAAAAACATTGATATTCAAAATTCCTTTAAAAGAAATCTTTTCCCTTTGAGAAAAACTTTACGCTTCCATAATCTCTCAAAGCTATCTCTCTCTCTACCTCTCTCTGCTTTCCCAACCCTAAGCTCTTTGATCATCTACAATGGCATCTTCAACCTTCAACGTGGACAAACTCAACTTAGCTATAGAGCATGATTTCAACCTTAGTGTGCTGAAAGACTACAATCTTGACATAAGCAAATATGTCAATGCAGCTGGCTGGGAAGGACTCTTTGCGGAGAAAGTCTCCGTCTTCCCCAATCTAGCCAAGGATTTTTGGAGAAACATCCAACTGACAGAAACTGACTTCTACTCAACAGTATTAAGAAAGAAGATTACACTATCGGATAAGACTATTGCTGAAGCAATCTTCTGTGCTCAGGAAGGTCTCGTTTTCACCGAGTCATGGAAGAAGACTTGGGTGGCTCTGAGACTATAGAAATCTGTCTCATGAAAGAGGACATGGTCAGGACTCACTCTTGGAAGGCTGTTGAAATGAAGGACATCGTTCGTTTCCTTCACCAGCTTCTCAACAAAGTGGTGCTTCACAATGTTGGATCAAAGGACAACCTCTCTTCTCTTCATAAACTCTGTCTCTGCCATCTTCTCACAGAGACAAGAATCAATCTTCCAAGAATCTTGAATAGAAGATTCAGAGATGCTGTGATGAACAAGAAAAGACTCTCTGCACTTCCTTTCTGCCTTCTTCTCTCAAAGATTTTCAAGGCTCAAGGAGTACATGAGTTTCTTGATGCTAAGACTCTTGAGGAGCAAGCTAGGTTGTTGGCTGATAAACCAATGTCTGCTGCAGACTTTGGAAAGATGAACATAGCCAACATGAACCTCAGTACGTATGTTGCTGCTGTAATGGCTAAGACTGAGGAATTAATGATGGCTAAAGAAGAGATGATTGAACAAAATAATGTTAAAGTCCTAGGGGTTAAAAGGATAACTGGGCAAAAGACCACTGCTACATGGAAGCCTTCCCTCAAGAGGCCAGCAAGTGGGATTGCTTTGTTAGGAGCCTTCGATGCCCCCTTGCAAAGAGGCCAAGAAAAATTATCCTCTCTCATAATGAAGATGAGAAAGCTGATGAGGATAGAATTCCTATCAGTTATATCCTAAAGAAGCAGAAGATCTCTGCTGTTGCTGCTGCTGAGGCCGTTGTGCCTGATCCATCAACTGTACCAACTAAACCAAGGAGGCAACCAGCAAGAAAAGCTAGGTCGACTAAAACTCCTAAGGTAACCATCTCTGCTAATGATCCTTTTCAATTAGCAGTAGATGACCTAGTGTCTAGTTTAGAAACTAGGATAGATGATATACATGTCCCCTCTTCAAATGATGTATACATTCCCACACCTCTTTCACCCCAACTAACACAAACAACCACTTCACAAGCCGATGATCCCTGGTTAAATCAACCAGATGAAGGCATTTCCCCTGGTGCACCTTTCCCCAAACCGCTGAGAACCCTATTTCCTCCCCCCACCCTAACTTCTGTCCTTTACAATGGCAAATCTGAGGATTGGACCAAAGTAAAAAAGGAATGGAAAATTCTGTTTCATTCTCACCAATCTGAACCAGAACACGTTCTAGACAGATGGTATCCTCTACCTGAGTATGAGGAAGAATTTAGCCAATCTGTTGAACCCCTCTACTTACCTCACCCCTAGTGTCAATCAATCAAGAATGTGCCTTCTCAAATGCACAATGATTTAGGTCCTTTAGTCACTCACCCACCCTTAACCAAATTCCCCCCGAAGAAAATTTACCCAAACCTTGTCAAAACTCCTCCATTCATACCACTTACTGATGGAATTTAGAGACACATTATACTCGTCTGGGAGACTGACCTCAAGAGGAAAAATCTTCCTACTTTACCTGAGAAAAGAGCAAGGTCATCTAAGCATGTCCCCATGATCATGCCAAGGGACACTAAATGGATGTCCTTTGAGCATCCCCGAATCTATGGGAGGGCTGCTGATTTGTTTCTGGATCAACTCTGCTATGATATGATGAAATGGGAGTTCGTCCAAATCAGAGTTGATAGAACTGCAAATTTTGTTCCTCCATCCTGGCTGAGGCATAAAGAAGCAACCAAGATTGGAATCAAGCCCTACAGGATCTATCAGAGATTGCCAATGTTGGATCTTAACAAGGACAAGGATTTGAAGAATAGAAGATTCAAGGGAGTGATGCCTGAAGCTGAGTTAGCATTGCTTGACCTTGATCAAGAGACTTTTGATTACTCAATATTGGATTTCCTTCTAAATACTGAATCCATTGAATTTATCAATGATCACAGAGCTGCTGAATTCTGGAAGTCTCACATAATTCACCGCACCAGAGAGGCATCTTCCTCTGGGTTGTCTAAAGAATAAAATGAAGATATTCCCAAGGTCAGAGGAAAGTGTGGACTCTCACACAGTCACACTTTATATATATGATATATAAAGACCTCTGGGGACTTCCAATAAACAGTAGGAATGTGGAGTTTATCTATCCTATTAGATGGGCAAAGGAGATCATGGTAAAACCCAAACCTAATCCAAAGCTTATCTCAGATGAACTTGTTGCTGAGGAAATTGGTCAAATTGTCATTGCCGATAATTTAGAAGATTCTGTTGAATCAGTCACCAACAAAGCTCATCAGAAAAACAATATTCTCAACCTTTGGCACTAGTTGTAATGCACCCTGAAGATCAGTCAAGAACTCTGAGCACTTTTCAAGAATCTCCAGAGAGCTCAAGGCAACAGACTCTACCATCAAATATTGAAGAAGTTCTTGGAAAACTGGTGGATGAGAGGGTTAGCAAGTTGGTAGATGAAAAGGTTGACAAGATAGCTGAGAAGATCAAGGAGGATGTTCATCAGTAGGTTCAAACCTCAATGGCTCCAACCTTAGAGGTTGTGAATAAAATGCTTGAATTTCTCATAGACTTCAAGAAGAGTCAAATACAGAACCCTCCTCCTCCACCACCTCCATCAGCTTAGCCTTTATTTTTTTTCCTTCTTTTGTACTGACAATGATGCTCCTCTCCTTTTACCTTTTTGACTGATGACAAAAAGGGGGAGAAAGGAGAGAAAAGAGAATTATATATAAAGTCTGTTTTTGAAATGTTCTTATGTGTTTGCATTTGCATATTCTTTTCTACTTGATATATTGCTCTGATATACTTGTGTTTATACAGATTCTAAGAATGATAAGTGATTACACCTATATGTTAGCTTATAAGTCTGCTTAAGTATTTGAATGCTTTGTCTTAGAGGGAGCCCTGAAAGCTCTCTTAGACTTTGCTTTTTAAATTTAATTAGTTTTGTCATCATCAGAAAGGGGGAGATTGTTGGAACCAAAGTGGTTTTGGATTTAATAATCTCTAAGTTTTGATGCTAACAAAAGGATTAAATTTTCTTGGCAATGTGTTAGTTGAGATCTAACATATGCTTTAAGTTATGCAGAAACACTTTAATAAGTGAAATAAACTTGGGATGAGTCCAAATTGAAAAATACGCGTTCACCCCTGTAGACGGGCTGCTCAAGCACTGTGGTAAACTTACTTAGTTATTCAATTAAGTAGACTGGATTTCTTTAGTAGACGACACTATAAATATTTACTAGATGAATACCTAAATAACTTGTTAATTACAGCAAGTCCAAAGACTTGAAAATAAGCGCGTCCAGCTTGCCATGTAAGCAGACAGAAGTAATTAGTTGAAGAAAATGAACTAAAACAAAAGTAATCTAGTAGACGAGCTCTAACTGCCACGTCACTAGACGAAGATCTTTATAACTCATTAAAGAATAGCAAGTCTGAAGACTTGATAGATAAAATGATATGCAACGTCATCAGACGAGCTAAGTAAAATATAGAATAGACTTGGACTCTCATATGAATAAGTAGATGGAGTTTCTTTTTAGACGAACTCCATCTTGGAATGAATTAAATGCAATCCGAATCTCTTATATTTATTTTAAATGATTGATATTTATTTCAATAGAATATTTGTTCTTCACATTTGTTTTATCTGCTTTAATATTTTACCTTGTTATAAAAGAAACGCACTACAATCAACAAATACAAAAAGCAGAATCGTACAAATAAGATACTGCAAAACAATTTATACGATGACAACTTTATGACTGAAAATGATGAATTATACACAAAGAAGGAAAAACAAGTACTCAAGCTGCAATACTCATAAGAGTGAACCTCCAAATTCATGCTACCTCGATAGCCAAGAGTACTATTCAGCATTGCTACAATCAAAGTTATCGATCTCAACGGATATCATGCATTAAATGCTATCTCTAAACGGGATTGTTCAAAGTAACCGTTGAAGAAATAAAAGTGAAGAAGAAGATCACTATAAATTGAAGACCTCATATACTGAAGAACGATACTCTTGCCAGAATAATCTTGCTAGCTGAACTTTTGCCATTTGAAAATCATTTATTCCATTATTCTTTCAAGAGCAAGAGTCTGTATTCATTAGTTTGAATATTATTGTAATATTCAACTAATATTTAAACTGTCATATTCTCACACATAGTGAGTTAATAAGATCAAACATTAAATCTCTTTGTTAGAGTTAGAGCCTGAAGAGGCTTGGTAAGTGATCCTAGGCCGTACACGGGTCAAAATAATAGTAATTAAAAAAAACTGCAGTACAAGGCAAAACAACCTTGGTCGTCTCACGAGGATCTTTAAAATTATAAGCCAATCAAGAATGTTAGAGAAAAAAAGGGGTTTTCAAAATTCGTTGGGAGAAAACAGTTTGTAATAAACAAAGAAATTCAATCAATTAAAAACATCAATCCAAGACGTCAAGTTCTTTGGTAGAATTCGTCATTGTTCCAAAAGATATAAATTTGTTTGCCCTCCTTCTCTGTTAATTTAAAATCTACTACATGATCATGTAGGGTTTAATCAACAAAATTGAAACCACAATCGCAATCACTAATAATATTAATTACAAATTCGATTAACTTAGGTTACCAATCGGTTCCCTAATCTCTATTAGATTTTTAGGTTAATCAACAGTAGTCTCTAATTTAAATTCAATTATGAAAACTGAATCTACATCTAATCAGACATAGATCAAGCGTAATCACACTCACAACACAGAAATCATAATGGAAAGAAGAAAAAAGGAGAAGAAGCAATTGAAAAACAATTAAAAGTAAGGAACTCGGAATTCAAACCAAATTACTTGAATGTCTAGGATTGATAAAAGGTTTAGCCTTCCATAGTCATCACCATTGGAGAAACTTTAAAAACAAAACATCCAACAAAGTGCAGAAAACTAAAAAAAATGGAGAAGAGAGGGGAAGAGAATTCCAAAACTTGCAAAAACAATGATTGTAAAAGTTGTCTAATTTCGTGTCTGACTTGTGCGGCATTAAACTTCTAATTATACTCATTAATCATAAACTAACCCTAGACCAAATTAAGTCCCTCTGAATAATCTTTCCAACAAGGTATCATATGACTTAATTGGGCTTAAGATGAGTAAGTTATGCCCATTTAAGTGAGGGAACATCATGGACTGCGAACTGATCCGTGTCAGAGAATTTGGGACCCAGTTTGGACTTGATTTTGGCCTAATTTGACAATTCTTGTGAAACCTGAAATTGTAGGTCTCTTCCTTATCTTTCTAAGGACAGAAAGATCACCAAAATCTGATATCTGTAGCTCTAGTTATGCTCTGCGCAAGACAACAAGGTCAGGATGAGTGAAAATTCCGAAAATTAACAATGTTTAGCAATTAAGCCCAATAATGCAAAACTCAGTCAAGTCACCAATAATAAACACATATAGAAATTAATTAGGTCAAGTATACAACACTAAAAGATGAGTCAAAAATGATTTATCAAATTCCCCCACACTTACTCTTTTGCACTCCTAAGCAAAACTCAAAAATTGAATTCCTAAAAACTTTACGAACACAACAAACACACTTATCAATGAATCCCAAGAATGGACAAGAGTGAGCAAGATACAAACATTCAAAGCATCGAGGAATCAAAACAATCATGAATACGTCCTTAACATCTCAAGCAAACAAGGAGGCAATTCAAATAAAAAATGAACCCAAAGTGGTAGAGTCCTCACTAGGCATACACTCCAACTCTCAAGTGTTTAATGTTTGTGTTTACGCTCAAGGCACATCATGAATGCTAACACTACCATAAGTTTGACAAGCCTCTAACATCCACCACTTGAAACACATGCACATAAAGATCAAAAGGACTTTTTTAAGGTTGTAATGGGGCTAAGGTATGGGTTGATACAAGAAGGGATGTTAGCTATAAACCAAAGAGACTAGAGGAGCAATGGGGAACGCGTTTAAATAAGCATGCAAATTTATCCCAAGAAACACAATTCAATGCCAATGAACAACACTTTGTCTGTTGAACTTTTTCTTCCTTTTGCACTTTCACATTGCATTACAATTTACTCCTTTTTTTTTTTTTTGCACTTTGCCACTCCAATCAAGTAAGCCACAAACTACTGCATAGACCCACACTTATTTAAGCATCCATTCCCAAAACAATTCCAAAACTCCTTTACTCCCTAAGGTTTGGGTCATATCATTGTTTTTCACTTTTATGCTTGTAATGAGCTATAAAACAAAGAATGGGATAAATAGGCTCAAAGGGCTATCAAGGGGATAATTTTAAGGTAGGCTTATTTGGATAGTAGCTTAAAAACAAAGAAGGCCTAAATCATCTCAATACATGCATGTGAACAAGAGGCTTCAAAGAGTCAAGTCAAGTTCTAGAGTATTAACAATCATGAGTGTAATCACACAAGAAAGAAAAGCATGGAACAATTGCATTTCATCCATGTATAGGGCTCAAAAACTCACAAGGGTTAATTCTACCACAAAAGATTCACAAATTAATTTCAATGCCAACTTATTACACTAGAAATGCAAGAATTTCTCCATATCAAGTCATGAAACCTCTTAACCAAGAATGAAGCAAATCACTCACAACTCATACAAACTTAAGAATTCACTGAAAAGCATGCAACAAGACTCAAACACAAATATATTTTTTTTAATTTTTTGAGACCCTAAAAACAAAAAACAAAAAAAAAATCCTAAGATACTAAAACACCAATAAAAAAAATACATTTTTTACGTTTTATTTTAAAAATAGATAAAAATAACATAAACAACAAAAGAAACATATGCCAACAAAGTTCAACACACAATTTAAAAACATCATAACATTGTATATCTCCCCCACACTTGAAATCTATATTTTCCTCAATGTAGAACATATTAAAATCAAGAACAAGAACAAATTCATTCACATAGAGGACACGAAAAATAAAATAGAAAGGATGAGAAAAAGCCATATAGAATGTAGTGCAGCAAGTCTCATTGTAGCTCAAGCGCTTCTCCAATGCTTGCTCTGAGAATTTCTCACCAAATTGCTTGAGCCAGTCTTTATCAACCATGAAAGTCTTAGTGGTTGTCTCTAACACGAGTAGTCTTGCATCATCCATCATGACATGATCACCATCTTTTATGGGGATTCTTTCTGTGGGTAGCATGTCCATATGATCCCTATTTTCTATATTTTTGGGCTGAACGGGGTCCTCAACCTCATGTGTCTCATCTTCCATGTGCACTTTTTGCTCCTTATACCCTAAAAAGAATGAAATTTCAACACATGTTGTACACAAAATAGCATCGTTAAAGTCAACACATGAAGTACATAAAATAAAATCAGGAAAATCTTGAATATCTGGAAATTCAGCACAAAGTTCATCAATAATAGTATTCTCGACATCATTATTAAAATTATGCTCAGAAGAAGTATTGTCAAGAATATCTATTTGTGAATCTGAATGTTCTTCAAGGGGATGTTGTGATTGCAGTGCAGTCAATGTGGAGGCAATGTGACTAATTTGACTGGCCAAATTCTGAAGACTTGCTTCTGTCATGTGTTGGAATTCAAGAGTGTGCTCTGCCATTTGTTGCACCAATTCTTCCAGACTAGGTTGGACACATGTGGGATCAGACTGATATTGCTGCTGGCTTATTGTCAATTGATGCACCAAAGAAGCTAACTCATCCAAGCTTCCATGTTCTCCGCCATGTTGGTCAGAATAGGAAAGTTGCACCTCTTTAACTTCAATCAGGCCAAAATCACAACTAAACTCATAATCACCAGTAAAGTCGTGATAATATATGCATGATGGCTCAACATCTTTCTCTACATAATGTATGCATGGTGGTTCATAAGATGTGGCAAAATCTCTCAAAGTGCTATGAGGCATACAATTATTCATTGACGCAGACACACTTGAATCTATATAACCTCTTGAAAAATGAGCAAAATCAATTTGAGGATAATATATGCATGATGGTTTATATTCAACATTAGGCATATAATTTTGCATATAATTATCCATGGGAGGTACTAAGATTCACAACCACGACAATCACAATATTCAATGTCATCAATATGATATATACATATAAGCTCAACACACTCACATATAAGCTCCAAACAGCAAAATAGAAAAGGAAAAAAAAAAAAGCAAAAACCCAAAACAAACAATTATACACTACCTGATAAGCTAAAAAAAATTAAAAACAAAAAACCACATCAAATAATTTTTAAATAATTTTTTTGTTTAAAATTATGTGACTATTTCAAGATGAAAACTAATCCAAAAAAAATATGAATTCCTAATATGGCTAATAAAAATCAAAGATCCCCGGCAACGGTGCCAAATTTGATCCGAGGCCATACACGGGTCAAAATAATAGTAATTAAAAAAAACTGCAGTATAAGGCAAAACAACCTTGGTAGTCTCACGAGGATCTTTAAAATTATTAGCCAATCAAGAATGTTAGAGAAAAAAAAGGGTTTTCAAAATTCGTTGGGAGAAAACAGTTTACAATAAACAAAAAAATTCAATCAATTAAAAACATCAATCCAAGACGTCAAGTTCTTTGGTAGAATTCGTCATTGCTCCAAAAGATATAAATTCGTTTGCCCTCTTCCTATGTTAATTTGAAATCTACTACATGATCATGTAGGGTTTAATCAACAAAATTGAAATCACAATCGCAATCACTAATAATATTGATTCGTGCACAAATTCAATTAACTTAGGTTATCAATCGGTTCCCTAATCTCTATTAGATTTTTAGGTTAATCAACACTAGTCTCTAATTTCAATTCAATTATGAAAACTTAATCTACATCTAATTAGACATAGATCAAGCGTAATCACACTCACAACACAGAAATCATAATGGAAAGAAGAGAAAAGGAGAAGCAATTGAAAAACAATTAAAAGTAAGGAACTCGGAATTCAAACCAAATTACTTGAATGTCCATGATTGATAAAAGGTTTAGCCTTCCATAGTCATCACCATTGGAGAAGCTTTAACAACAAAACATCCAACAAAGTGCAGAAAACTAAAAAAAAAAGGGGAGAAGAAAGGGGAAGAGAATTCCAAAACTTGTAAAAACAATGATTGTAAAAATTGTCTAATTTCGTATTTGACTTTGGCGGCACTAAACTTCTAATTATACTCATTAATCCTAATCTAAACCTGGCCCAAATTAAGGCCCTCTGAATAAGATTTCCAACAAGGTATCATATGACTTAATTGGGCTTAAGATGAGTAAGTTATGGCCATTTAAGTGAGGGAACATCATGGACTGCGAACTTTTTCGCGGCAGAGAATTCGGGACCCAGTTTGACTTTGATTTTGGCCTAATTTGACAATTCTTGTTAAACCTGAAATTTTAGGTCTCTTCCTTATCTTTCTAGGGACAATAAGATCACCAAAATCCGATTTCTGTAGCTCTAGTTATGATCTGCGCAAGACAACAAGGTCAGGATGAGTGAAAAATCCGAAAATTAACAATGTTTAGCAATTAAGCCCAATAATGCAAAACTCAGCCAAATCACCAATATTAAACACATATAGAAATTAATTAGGCCAAGTATACAACACTAAAAGGTGACTCAAAAATGATTTATCAGTAAGAAAGGAATACTTGTAGCCTGGAGAGGTGTTGAATACTTGTTTGTAATCTATTTGGAGAAATAGTGGATAAATCATTCAAGTTGAAGGGACTGGACGTAGTTCTTGGTTGGAAGAAAGTGAATCAGGATAAAATCTCTTGCGTGAATCTTCTATCCTTCAACTCTTTGTTTTTATCTGCTTATACTAACTGTGGGGTTTTGATATTGCTTTTGTTAAAGTCTTTTAAAAGGATCTTTGTCTTTGTGTGTGCTTCTGTTTCATATCTCTTTGAGTGCAAAAATTGTTTTAAAGGTTGTTTACGAAAACTATTAACAAACACAATTCAACCCCCCCCCCCTCCCCCTTCTTGTGTTTGCTTGTGTCAACTTCAGTTGGTATCAGAGCTCAGCCTCGAAAGGGTTGAGCATCTAACAAGTGCTGAGGGAGTTCGATCCAACAACCATGGATGCAAAAGGACAAGCTATCAACATACCTCCTCTCTTTGATGGTTCTGATTATGACTATTGGAAGAAGAGGATGATGGCCTTTTTGGATGCACAAAGTCTAGACATCTGGGAGCTCATAGAAACTGGTTATACTGAACCCATAAGTGAAAATGAAGCCGCTATTGCTAGAGCGGACTGGGCAGCAGATCAAAAGGGAAAGCATCAACTCAATCTTAAAGCTAAGCATTATTTGATGTGTGCCATCACCAGATCTAAACATGACAAAGTTCACAGCTGCAATACTACTGAATAAATCTGGGATACTCTTGCCCTAGCTCATGAGGGTTCCTCACAAGTGAAGGAATCCAAGATCAGCATGCTGGTTCATCAGTATGAGCTGTTCAAGATGGGTGAGCATGAAACAATAGAACAAATGTATGGAAGATTCCAAACCATCACCAACAGTCTCAGATCTCTTGGAAAAATCCATGAAAATAGAGATCATGTCATAAAAATTCTGAGAAGTCTATCCAAGCAGTGGAGACCCAAAGTAACTGTTATTCAGGAAGCAAAAAACCTGAATACACTCTCTTTGGATGAGCTTCTTGGATCTCTCAAGGTTCATGAACTTGAACTCAATGAAGAATAAAATTCTAGAAAAGGAAAATCTATTGCCCTAAAGGCAAAGAAAGCAAGTTCATCAAAAGTTCTCAAAGCTGCTGAGTCATCTGATGAGTCTGAATCTTCTGATGATAATGAAGAATCAGGTGAGGATGGATTATCCTTTATCTCCAGAAAGATTCAACATATGTGGAGAAATAAACATGGTTTCAGAAGGAAGCAACTCAATAAAAAGTTTTCCAAGGAGAAGTCAGACTCCAAGGAAAAAGGTCCACCCTTGTGCTTTGAATGCAAAAAACCTGGTCATTTCAAAGCAGACTGCCCTGAGCTAAAGGACAAAAAGAAATTCTTCAAAAAGAAGAAAGGGTTAATGGCCACATGGGAAGATCTTGATCTATCTTCTTTAGATGAAGAAAATGAAGCTAAGGAAGAGGCAAATATCTGTCTCATGGCAGACACTGCATCAGAATGGGAATACACTTATGCTGAGGTAATGGACTCTGACCCGTCCACTCTTCAAAATGCTTTTAATGAATTGTTGCATGAGTCATCTGTTAAGTCTCTAAAATGTCTAATGTGCATTTCCCTAAGTTTTGATGAGAACTAAACATTGGTTAATGATTTAATTAACCTTCAAATTGGATACTGACCTGTCTATCTAGTGTGCAGATTAAAACTGTAAGAATCATCTATCTGCTCATAAGTGACTACCTGTCTGGATAAGCGAAAGTCAACCTGTCTGTTGACTATGATTATTGACTTCTTTCAAGATACGTCTTCAACCTGTCTCCCCACGAGTTCCTACACTTGTCTGAGGTTACTCGTTGAAGTATCAAGGACCAAACAAGCTTTTGTTGGTTGTCCCATCAGAAAGAGACTTGAAGCCTTCTCTCCTACTCAGTCTCATGCTTATCAAGAAAAGTCAGAAGTCACTCTCTCAAGCAACCTCGGTTATCAGAACCAAAGACTAGTTAAAGAATGCTTCCAACATGCTTTATTCCCTAGTACCTCTGGTCCTTACACGAAAAGGGAATTGTACTCAGCAAAGTATAAAAAGCTCTCTGCACCACTCTGATATGGCTGTATCACGATGCATAAAGACATGATCCTTCATGTTAGAGTACAACCAACGTTCCTATTGTGTTAATGGCTTCTCAGGACGACTCTATTGCATTTAATGAAGTTCTGCTTGAAGCCAACATCTGAGGGAATGTCTCTAACGGATCCTAAATGCTTGAAGAGTATAAATATAGAAGTCATTGAAGATGAAGTATAGAGAATACACATAGCATTAAAGAGTTGTTACTCTATGCATTAATATCTTCATTCTTTCATTCAGTATTCTTCAATCATTTGAAGTTATAACGCAGACTTTAGTAAACTTTACATTTAAACCACTCTCTGAGTGTTAGTGAAAGATCTGTCTGTCTGAAGTTGTATTTATTACCAAACAAATATCTCAAACAAACCTGAGTGAGCATGAAGAGGCTAGGTGTGCAAAAAATACTTAGAGTCTATAACCTGATCAATTATAGTGGATAAAACTTGGTGCTGCCAAGGACTAGACGTAGCTCTTTGCTTTGAAGAGTGAACCAGTATAAATAGTTGTGTCAATCTCTCTTTCCTTATAAACTCTTTAGTTGCCTTAGTTTTCTTATCCGTTTTTCAAGTGGTGTGTCCTGTGTCTTTCCACTCGTCTGAACCAAGCTTTTGTATGCGAAAAGATTTCAACTTTGTTTAAATTCTGATAAACACAATTCAACCCCCCTTCTCGTGTTTATAGTTGTCTATTTCAGTTGGTATCAAAGCTCAGCCTCTGGGTTGAGCATCTAACTGTGTAGAGGTAAAAGGTCCTGAAGAATAGACATGACTGCTGGAGCTAGTTCAAGTGGAAGTCACCAGACTGAAGGAGCTTCCCTAACTAGACCTCCTTACTTCAATGGAGAAAACTACAACTATTGGAAAGATAGATTTCAATGGTTCATTCTATCTACAAACTCTGATCTTTGGGATGTCGTTACAGATGGTCCATTCATTCCCAAGAATGATGATGACACTGACAAACCAAAAGCTCAGTGGACTACTGCAGAAAAGACAAAATGGGAGCTGAACCACAAAGCTAGATATAACATCATTTGTGCTCTCAGTCCTAGGGGGTTTGAGAAGGTATGTGCTTGTGACTTTGCCAAAGAAATATGGGACACTTTAGCTGTCACACATGAAGGAACAACCAAAGTCAAAGAGTCAAAGATTGCCATACTTGTCAGAAAGTATGAACTGTTTGTCATGGAGGAAGGAGAATCTGTTACTCAAATGATAGGAAGATTTCAAACTATAGTCAACAGTTTAAAATCTCTTGGCAAAGTCTATGCCAATGCTGAGAAGGTTGGAAAGATTTTGAGAAGTCTACCTAATCAGTGGAGACCTTCGGTCACTGCTATCTCTCAAGCCAAGAATCTCACTACCTTGACTATGGATGAACTTCTTGGAAAGTCACTGTTCATGAGCAAGAACTTGTAGATGAATTTGCACCAAAGAAGGGCAAGTCAATTGTTCTGAAAGATGATCAAAAGTCAGCAAAAGTTTCCAAGGCTCTAAAGGCAGACGAGTCATCCAGTGATGTTGACCTGTCTGAACACGGGGATTCTGAGAGTGATGAAGAATTGTCTCTCCTGACCAGGAAGATAAAGCTTCTCCTACAGAAAAAGAAGTTCAAGAGGGATAAGCCATTCAGAAGTTTCAACAAGGACAAGAACTTCAAAGAATCCACTCCAACAGACAAAAGTCCAATTGTCTGCTATATTCCAAGAAGCCTGGTCACATCAAGGTCGAATGTCCTCAACTCAAGAAGGCCCTTTTTAAGAAATTCTTCAAGAAGAAGAAGAAAGGAATGATGGCGACTTGGGAGGATCTGGAGTCAACATCTTCTGATGAAGAAACAAAGGAAGAAGCCAATCTCTGTTTGATGGGAAACACTGACTCAGACGATGAGGTACATCCTGACTATAAGGAATTACTTGATGCCTATGGAGTTGCTGGAGGAATCCAAACGCTTATCTAAGGCTTTCAAATCCCTCAAGATAGAGTATGTAAAGCTCACCAGTGAGCATAAACAGAAATCGTACGAGTGTAAGAAGCTGGCTAAAGAGAACAGTGAGCTGAAGACTGAAAAGTCTAATGAAGCTAAGATCTCAAGTGAAACATCACCCTGAAGAAGTTGAAAACTTCAACAGAAAGTGGAAGAGCTTACTTTTGATCTTTCCAAATTTGTTAATGGTAGAGACAATCTGACTAAGCTACTTGGCAGCAAGAGGCACTCTCTTAACAAAGAAGGTATTGGAAATGTCCATCAGACAAAACATAAAGTATCAACTAAAGCTTCTACAGTATCTGTTAAGTCAATTGTAACCAAATCTACACCTATCTGTAACTTCTGTGGAAAAACTGGACAATTTATGTTTCAATGTATCCATAATAAGAGAAGGAAGTCTTCACATACTCCTAGAACTAACAGAAAAGGACCCAGAAAAATATGGGTACCTAAAAATCAAATAATTTTTGTTGCATATGTCCTCAACAGGACAAAGAAAACACCATTGCTGGTACCCGGACAGTGGTTGCTCGCGTCATATGACAGGAGAAAGGTCTATGTTCCTAGACCTCCAACTTAAGAAAGGAGGACACGTTGCCTTCGGAGGGAATCAGAAAGGGAAAGTTATAGGAATTGGTACTATTGGTGGTAAACCCCCTCTTCCCTCTATATCTAATGTTCTTATGGTTAAAGGATTAAGACACAACTTGATTAGCATAAGTCAATTATGTGATAATGGTTTTGATGTTTCCTTTACCAAAGATCTATGCATAGTTAAAGACTATTGTGGCAAAACTCTCTTTTCAGCTAAAAGGCAACAAAATCTTTATAAGATTGAACAGTCTGATCTCTCAGATCAAAGTGTAACATGTCTGATGTCTTAAGAGGATGAGAGATGGTTATGGCATAAGAAACTAGGACATGTTAGTATGAAACTAATTTCTGAATTAAAAAGGAATAATCTTGTGAGAGGATTGCCTGATATTAATTTTAAGAAAGATATCTTGTGTGATGCATGTCAGAGAGATAAACAGATAAAATTAAGTTTCAAATCTAAAAACCAAGCATCAACCTCTAGACCTCTTCAGTTGTTACACATTGATTTGTTTGGACCAGTTAGTGTTACCAGCCTGGCTGGAAGAAAATATGGATTTGTCATAGTTGATGACTATTCTAGATACACATGGGTACTCTTCATAACACACAAGGATGAGTCTTTTAAGGCTTTCTCAGTATTCTTCAAAAGAGTATAAAATGAGCAGGGTTTCTGTATTTCTACCCTTAGAAGTGATCATGGGGGAGAATTTGAAAATGAGCAGTTTAGACAGTTCTGTGAGGAGAATGGAATCTCTCACAATTTCTCTGCACCTAGAACTCCATAGCAAAATGGAGTGGTTGAGAGAAAGAACAGATCTCTGCAAGAGATGGCTAGATCTATGCTCAATGAAAATAAACTCCCCAAGTACTTCTGGGCAGAAGTTGTAAACACTGCTTGTTATGTATAAAACAGAATACTTATTAGGCCTTTTCTAAAAAGGACTCCTTATGAATTGTGGTAAGGAAAAAGCCCCAACATATCTTATTTGCATGCTTTTAGATGTGAATGTTTTATTCTGAATACTAGAGATAATCTTGGAAAGTTTGATTCTAAGGTAGATAAAGGTATTTTCGTAGGATATTCTGAAATGTCTAAGGCTTTTAGAGTTTACAATTCAAGAACTTGTATTATTGAAGAATCTGTTCATGTTAAATTCAATGATGAATTAAAGACTGATAAAGAACTATCAAATCTAGAAGATGATCTTGCATGTCTTGATATAAACAATCCATAAATTCAACAACCCGATCTAACCAAGACAGAACCTGTGCCTGAGGCTGACAGACAAGTGGAACAGACAAGTCAGCAGACGAGTCAACAAACGAGTCAGCAAACGAGTCAACAAACGAATCAGCAGACAAGTCAAGATCTTCATGATGATCTCAAAAGGGATTGGAAGTTCAACACTCATCACCCTAAGGATCTTATTATTGGAAATCCTTCTGAAAGAGTAAGAACCAGATCCACATTAAGAGAATCAAGCAATGTGGCCTTTATTTCAGATTTGGAGCCTAAACGCATTGAAGAAGCTCTTGAGGATGAAAGATGGATTCTTGCTATGCAAGTAGAACTTAACCAGATCACCAGAAATGATGTCTTGACTCTTGTCTCTAAGCCTAAAAACAAGTCGGTTATTGGAACAAGATGGGTCTTCAGAAACAAATTGGATGAAGATGGTAAAGTTGTCAGAAATAAGGCAAGGTTAGTAGTTCAAGGCTATAACCAACAAGAAGGTATTGATTATATTGAAACCTTTGCACCTGTAGCTAGAATAGAAGCCATACACATTTTAATGTCATATACTGCACAACACCAAATTACCCTGTTTCAAATGGATGTAAAAAGTGCTTTTCTAAATGGTATAATTGAAGAAGAAGTGTATGTTAAACAACCCCCTGGTTTTGAGGATACTGATAAACCAGATCACGTTTTCAAACTTAAAAAAGCATTATATGGTTTGAAACAAGCCCCTAGAGCATGGTATGATAGACTCAGTTCTTTTCTCATACATAATGGTTTTACTAGAGGACAGGTAGACACTACTCTGTTCAAGAAATGCTCTAAAAAGAACTTTATTATAGTTCAAATATATGTTGATGATATTATTTTTGGAGCAACTAATGAAAAGTTGTGCAAGGAATTTTCAAATCTAATGCAAGCTGAATTTGAGATAAGCATAATGGGAGAATTGAAGTTCTTCCTTGGATTACAAATTAAGCAGACAAGTGATGGAATTTACATTCATCAACAAAAATATACCAAGGAGATACTCAAGAAATACAAAATGGAAAATGCAAAGCTCATGAAAACCCCTATGCAACCCAATGCAAAACTAAGCAAAGATGATGAAGGTAAAAAGGTAGATCAAACTGTCTACAGAGGTATGATTGACTCTCTACTGTACTTAACTTCAAGCAGACATGACATTTAATTTAGTGTCTGTATGTGTGCTAGATTCCAATCTGATCCTAGAGAATCTTATCTTAAGGCTGTTAAAAGAATATTTAGATATTTGCTTGGAACTACTAATCTTGGTTTGTTGTATTTAAGATCAAAAGAATACATATTAGTGGGATATTGTGATGCTGATTTTGCTGTAGACAGAATAGAAAGAAAAAGCACCAGTGGAGGATGTCACTTCATTGGAGCAAGTTTAGTCTCATGGTCAAGCAAGAGGCAGACAACCATTGCTCTGTCTACTGCTGAAGCAGAATACATCTCTGCTGCTAGTTGCTGCTCTCAACTCTTATGGGTAAAACATCAACTTGAGGATTACTCTATTTATGAACATAACATATCTATATGGGGTGATAATTCCAGTGCTATATGCTTAACTAAAAATCCAATTCGGCATTCTAAGGCTAAGCATATTGAAATCAAACATCATTTTATTAGGGATTATGTTCAGAAAGGCATCTTTGATATTAAGTTTGTTAAAACTGAAAATCAATGGGCTAATATTTTCACTAAACCCCTCACATAATAAAGGTTTTTATTTATTAGAGATAATCTAAACATGCATTGCATTGCCGAATGACATGTCTGAATGTTAACCTGTCTGTGCTTTATCACCTGTCTATGCTTACCTGTCTGACTCTGCTGAGTCACTATGCTAGAACTCATCAGTTTTGTTGAAATGGTTATTATTTAATTAATGCCAATCCCTTATCTGAAGCTAATGTGTGCATGGTGGTTTACATATCTTGAAAACATGTTTCCATTATGTCTTAAGTGGGCGTTACAGTTTGATGAGTGTGATTTCACCTCATTTTCCATGTACATTTCTGCATGCATTTGCATATAGTTTAGGCAATTTTAGTTTGATTTTGTTTAGTTTTTCCTTTGGAACGGATAAGGTGGTGTTGTGGTGTTGTTTTGCAGGAATTCATGATTGAATGCCCAAGGTTTGGCCATGATGAAGCTTGGATGATTTAGAGCCTTAAAAGTGAAGAAAATGAGCCAAACAGAGCCCATCACGGCCTAGCCGTGATGCCCATCACGGCCATGATCGAGCAAAACTGAAAAGGCAGAAAGGTCAAGTCGAGTCTCGTCACGGCCTAGCCGTGATGTACATCACGACCGTGACCCAAAACCATCACAAGTCGAGAATCCATCACGGCTTGGCCGTGATGGAGATCACGGCCATGAGCGAGAGGGCTCGCGACGCGAGAAGGGGCTCGCCACGCGAGGCTAAAAACGCCAGAAGTTCCAGAAACAGAATCCGTCACGGCCTGGCCGTGATGGCCATCACGGCCGTGACGCGCGACGGATCTATAAATAAGAGCACAGCAGACAGAACAAGGGGACTTTTGGCAGAGGCTTGGAACCCTAAAGAGGGCTGATGGCTGGGGGAAGGATAGGACCTTATATATGACATCTTCTCTGCTCTTGGATTGGAAGAAGATTGAAGGATTCGTCATGGAGTTTTCTTCCTCTCTTCTCTCTTTCTATTTTGTAGACAGTATCATATGTAGCTAATTCCCCCATTGTTGGGTTTAGATGTAGCTTTTCTGAACTTAATTGTTAATTGATTTGGTTTCAATACAAGTTTCTATTTCTTTATGAGTATGTGATTCTGTGCTTAATGCTTTCCTTGGATTAGCTACCCATAGGAATGATATGTTGCTTTGATAGATAACTGAAAGGTTGGTGTTAAGGCATGCTCATGAATCATATGCCAAGTAGTCCAAGAATCTAGACATAGGTGTTGGCTGCTTGCAATCTTATAAGTCTTGACTTAATGCAAAATCTCAGATTAATCCACCTAAGACATTAGGGTTTAATTTGGGGTTTTAGGCTCAATGCACCTAAGACATTAGGCTTGAGTATTTTAGAAAAGGCTTGATTGTCATTATTGAATTAGGACTTGTGTTGTTAGCCATTTCATTGCAATCAAGGGAGGATTAGTGTAGTCTAAACCTGACAATCTCAACCATTTGTAAATTATGCACTCCAAGTGTTTGTTAAAAGTCCAAAAAGACAAAAAATATTGTATTGCTTTGTTACATGTTAGAACTCCCTTCCATCCATATTTTAGTCTAGATAGTTGTTGAGTTTGTGAATTGGTAATTGACAACCGATCCCTGTGGATACGATAACCGGTCTTACCACCGTATTACTTGTTTGCGACGAGGTGCACTTGCCTTTATTCTAAAAATACGCATCAAGTTTTTGGCGCCGTTGCCGGGGATTGGCTTTGCCAATATTAGTAGTAACAAATGAGACGACTAGTTTAGACATTTTTATTTTATTTTTCTGTATATAATTGATATCTTTCTTTTGTTAGTTTTGTATATATTTGTTTTTGTGTTTCTTTGATCTTGGGCTTAATTGTCTGTGAGGTGAAAAATTGATTAGACAGGATCATGGACTACAATTGCTATCAACCATCTGATGCAGAAATTGAGATATCTGAGCTGCAGCTGCGGGTAGATATGCTGCAATTTGCCATAAACATCCAACAAGTGAATAATGAGTTGTCAAGGGCAACTGTCTCTCCTCCACCAGTGGTAGCCTATTCTGAACGGGGAAATCAATTTCCCAACACTTACACTCCATGGTGGGGGAATCCTCCAAACAATACTTGGATTGATCAAGAGGAACATTGGGAATCTTCCACACCTTCATATCAACCACAACCATCTCAATGGTATGATGAGCCATCACCATTGGAAGTTGCTTGGGAGAACTTCAAATCTGAATTCGCAGTCAATTTTGAGCAACCTATTCCGGATAGTCGGTCTCACTTAGAGGATATTTTGGAGAACTTCATGGTAACAACAATGGAAAGTTTAGAAAACCAAGAAGATACCATTCGAAGTCTCGGGGTACGTATTGAGGAACTCTCTAACCAACTATCCGAAATGCCAAATGGGAACTTGATGGATGATGATGAAGATGATGCAATAATGGATGATGAGGAAGATGAAGAACTGTTGGACTTAGATGATTCTATTGGTTCCTATGCATGTGTTGATTGTGATGGGAGAAACACTTGTGTGGTTTGTGCTGAGATTTCTGCATATTTGGAAGGTGATGAATTTGGTAATGCTGAGAGTGAAGATTGCACAGAAGCCAAAACACCACCAGTGATCCTCTCCACTTGTTTGCCACCTCACATTTTAAAGCAGTCAACAATGGAGTTCATGCCTCTGCCTGAGAAATTGGATTTTGGATCTTTAAATATAAAGGCACCATGGCTAGTCCAAGAGGTTGAACCCCATTTTTATTGGGAAGATTTTGTTGATGAAGGGGTCATCTTTGACCCAAGAGGGAGTGAGAAGTCCTTCCCACTTGAAGAAGTCACCATGATTTTCAAGCACTCACTCCCATATTTATGCTGCAAACCGTGGGATCCAGGTGAAGGATCTCACATGGTTAGCATCCCTTGGTCCTTATACCACAGGTTATGGGATCCAGGTGGATGCTTCTTAATGAGTCAAGCTAGTGACGTTAAAGAAGCGCTTATTGGGAGGCAACCCAATTTTTCTTCTCCTTTTTGCTTTTGTTTTTGATTTTTAACTCTTGAATAATTTGAGAAGATCAAGAGTTTTCTTCTATTAATAAATTTGTTAAGTGTTTTCAGGCTAATAAGGAAGGAGAAGCAAGGGCAGGGAGAAACAAAGCCAGAAAAGCAAAGTCAGCACCCGCTACCGCCTCGGTAAGCCGTTCCAATTTTATTTTATTTTATTTTTATTCCTCGCTCCAACTTGATTGTTTACATTGGGGACAATGTAAATTCTTAAGCTTGGGGTAGGGGTATTTTGCATGTTTCATGTTGCATTCATATAGTCTTGCATGATAGTTGCATGATCACACAATTAGATTGCCCTTGCTTAGATTTTGCATCCAATTGTGAGAACTAAGTGTCAAATAAATTGAGATAGTGAATTTTTGAACCCAACTTTTTTTTTTCATTCTTGTGATATGGCTGCAAATGAAGAATGCTTGAGATAATCTTGGATAATTAATAATTAGCATATGGTTCTGTGGACTTGTGATTTTCATTGATTCTGAACTAAAATGTGAGATTTTGAGCCAAAGGGGTACTCACAAAATTTTACCCCATTATTTGTGTTAGAGTGTTATTCCTCTTGGATGAATTTCTCTAGAACTTGACTTAAAACCATTTCGAAGCTTGAAAATTTTTGAAAACATTTTTTGAAAATGATTGAGGCACTAGGTATTTTTCTGGCCTTCTGAGCTTTGAATGATGAAATGCTACCCCTTAGTTGCCCAATTTTGAGCCTGAAAGAATAAAATACTTTTCTTTGTACCCTGGAATGTTTTGATGAATATGCTTGATAAGGGACCTTCTAAAGTATTACAAAAGGGTAAAAAGGTAGTGAAAAAGTTTGGGAAAAAAATCAGAAAAAAATAATTCTCTTGATTTGAAAAATCTCCCCTTCTCTAAGCAAAAGAAAAAAAAAAGAAGAGAAGAAAAATAAAGTAGAGAAGGGGACGAAAAAAAAAATAAATGAGAAATAAAAGAAAAATAAAGAAAGAAAGGTGGAAAAATGTATTGAAAACCCAGGAAGGTATTTTAGAAGGTGTCATGTGTTGAAATGTTTGATACTTGGTTTAGCCCTTTTAAAATTTCCTTTTCTTGATTTCCCCACCTAACGATTAATCACATGGCCATGTTACAACCAAAGCTAAAGACCTCTTGATTCTTAATTGTTTTCATTAATAAAGTAGAGATGTGGTTGATAGTCAAGCATATGGTAGAGTTCATTCTTTGAGGAAAACTGAGCGAAATGTTATATACCCCTAAACACTTGAGTGAGGTAGGAAGAGAGCCAAGCAAATAAACAAGCTTGGGGTGAGCTTCGAATGAGAAAGAGTGCCCAAATCAATGAGAATATGAGTCTAAGGAACCTAAGCCTCTAATTGGACTTGAATTGATTCTCTCTTGCTGAATTGTTTGATTTGCCTATTGCTTGGATCATTTACTCGGGTTCTTAGTTCACTATCCATGTTCTATTTTGATCTTCTGGCCTTGGTGATTGCTTGAGGACAAGCAATGTCTTAAGCTTGGGGTAATTTGATGAGTGTGATTTCACCTCATTTTCCATGTACATTTCTGCATGCATTTGCATATAGTTTAGGCAATTTTAGTTTGATTTTGTTTAGTTTTTCCTTTGGAACGGATAAGGTGGTGTTGTGGTGTTGTTTTGCAGGAATTCATGATTAAATGCCCAAGGTTTGGCCATGATGAAGCTTGGATGATTTAGAGCCTTAAAAGTGAAGAAAATGAGCCAAACAGAGCCCATCACGGCCTAGCCGTGATGCCCATCACGGCCATGATCGAGCAAAACTGAAAAGGCAGAAAGGCTGAAGTCAGAGTCTGTCACGGCCTAGCCGTGATGTACATCATGGCCGTGACCCAAAACCATCACAAGTCAGAATCCATCACGGCTTGGCCGTGATGGAGATCACGGCCATGAACAGAGGGCTCGTGACGCGAGAAGGGGCTCGCCACGCGAGAGCTAAAAAACGCCAGAAGTTCCAGAAACAGAATCCGTCACGGCCTGGCCGTGATGGCCATCACGACCGTGACGCGTGACGGATCTATAAATAAGAGCACAGCAGACAGAACAAGGGGACTTTTGGTAGATGCTTGGAACCCTAAAGAGGGCTGATGGCTGGGGGAAGGCTAGGACCTTATAGATGACATCTTCTCTGCTCTTGGATTGGAAGAAGATTGAAGGATTCGTCATGGAGTTTTCTTCCTCTCTTCTCTCTTTCTATTTTGTAGACAGTATCATATGTAGCTAATTCCCCCATTATTGGGTTTAGATGTAGCTTTTCTGAACTTGATTGTTAATTGATTTGGTTTCAATACAAGTTTCTATTTCTTTATGAGTATGTGATTCTATGCTTAATGCTTTCCTTGGATTAGCTACCCATAGGAATGATATGTTGCTTTGATAGATAACTGAAAGGTTGGTGTTAAGCCATGCTCATGAATCATATGCCAAGTAGTCCAAGAATCTAGACATAGGTGTTGGCTGCTTGCAATCTTATAAGTCTTGACTTAATGCAAAATCTCAGATTAATCCACCTAAGACATTAGGGTTTAATTTGGGGTTTTAGGCTCAATGCACCTAAGACATTAGGCTTGAGTATTTTAGAAAAGGCTTGATTGTCATTATTGAATTAGGACTTGTGTTGTTAGCCATTTCATTGCAATCAAGGGAGGATTAGTGTAGTCTAAACCTGACAATCTCAACCATTTGTAAATTCTGCACTCCAAGTGTTTGTTAAAAGTCCAAAAAGACAAAAAATATTGTATTGCTTTGTTACATGTTAGAACTCCCTTCCATCCACATTTTAGTCTAGATAGTTGTTGAGTTTGTGAATTGGTAATTGACAACCGATCCCTGTGGATACGATAACCGGTCTTACCACCGTATTACTTGTTTGCGACGAGGTGCACTTGCCTTTATTCTAAAAATACGCATCACAGTTCCCCATACAAATCGTGCCTTTTTTGAATTAAAAATGTCATTTTTCTGTCTCCTACCTTTGTGACTATTAAAGACAATAGATCAGAAAGGTTGAACCTTTACGTTTCAATATTCCAAAATCTCTTTGTCTTCTCATCTTTCAAACCCTCTTCTCTCTCGAAACCCTAGAATCGTTTTCTCTCAAAAAATGGTATCATCCAAGCATCTCTCTACAAAAGAAATCGCTGAGAAATACAATCTCAAGGTTACTGAGATAGAAAATATCATTATGGGAAAGACTGTTGATCTTCAACAGATGAAGAAACTAGGAATGGATGTCACTGAAGAGTTGGAGTACTCCAAGTGAACTCCTTTCTTCGACATCAAGGAGCTTGTTCACCCTAAGCTCATTCAAACGTTCTGGAGAAATGTTGTGGTTGTCACCAACCGACTCAATGGAATCAAAAGCTTTAAGGATGAAATGGGGGATAAAACCCTTATCTTCCCCATTAGCTCTCTGGAGCTTGTCAAAAAATGTCCAAGAATCGGAGCTGGCTTCACACCCAACTGGGAAGATGAAGTGGGAGCTGACAATGTCAACATAGCCATCTATGGTGTTCCCAAACTAGTGAACCCTAAGCCTGTCAACATGGTGGTCAAGTGCAGATTCCTGCACAAATTGCCGTTGGAGTGCGTGATGCCAAGGAAAGGTCACGATACAGTGTGACCAAGATGGACAGATTTGCTCTGTACCGCTTGATCCATAAAATCAAGGTTGACATCAACGACCTTATCTACATGTATCTTGAGATTCTGATCAAGAGAACCAATATGCAGATCTATCCTTATGGGATGTTGCTGACAAGGGTACTCGGGAACAAGTTGTTTGTTCCTAGTTATGTTCACTTTGTGGACATGTCACTGCCCATAGACAGGAAAATACTGTCTATGATGGACATCAAGGGAATCCCTCTTGCTGATGAGGAGGAAGACAGCAAGAAGAAGAAGAAGAAGAAGAAGAAGAAGAAGAAGAAGAAGAAGAAGAAGAAGAAGAAGAAGAAGAAGAAGCAGAAGAAGAAGGAGGAGGAGGGGGAGGAGGAGGGGGAGGAGGAGGAGGAGGAGGAAGAGGAAGAAGAGGAAGAAGAGGAAGAAGAGGAAGAAGAGGAAGAGGAAGAGGAAGAGGAAGAGGAAGAAGAGGAGGAGGAGGAGGAGGAGGAGAAGAAGAAGAAGAAGAGGAAGAAGAAGCCTGTTGTTGAGTAGAAGGAGGAAGAACCAGTGGTTTCCACTGACGAATCAGAAGTCCCCATTTCTGAAAGATTGTTCAAACCGTCTGGAAAGGTGGCCAGACAAGACCAAATTCCAGAGCTGCAACCCTCAGTATCTGAAGATTCTGTGGAAACAGTTGAGCCCTTGAGGTTCAGGCTGAGGAGCCCCTCTCTCAAGAGGAAGACTAGTGAAGCTGAGGAATTAGAGGATGTTCATGCTCATCCCAGCAAGAAAAGGAAGCTGGTGAAGACCATTGCCAAGGTCAGACAAGTTGAGTCGGATCCTAGCAAAGAGGAAGCATCTGCTCAGGGGGACAGACAGAGCAAGTCCTGGAAGAACCAAAGAAGACTTTCATTTTAGGAATTATTCCCAAAAAAAAGAAGATCTGGTTACCCAGTACCTGCAAAAGCTAACACTGCAGAAGACCTGTCTGGAGGAGCTTAGACAGTTATACCCAAGGATGACCAAGTGTCTCCTTCTCATAAGAAGTTGAAGATATCTGAAGAGCAGACATCTCCTTCATTCCCTTCCCATTCTCATCAAGGTATCATCAACCCATCTGTCTCTTCTCCATCTGCCCTTTTTGTTCAACCTCTTTCTGTTGCATCTCCTATTTCTTCACCCGTCTCCCCCTTTCAAACTCAAAAATCTTCTTTCACTATTGACCTGATGACTATCAGTACACAATTGTTCACAGGGACTCTGCTCCCAAAGAACAAACTGGCATATCATCGAGACTCTTTGTGTCTGATCTGCAATCTCTTTTATTTGCAAGCATCTCACATGTCTCTTTCATCCCTTCTCCTCCACCTGATATTCTTAACACCTGTAGAGAACTTTTCTTCTACCCACCCATTATTATCTTCATTAGAACATTAGCTGGAACTCACTATCCTGTTTCTATTGTAATACCATATAGGTCTAGGTATTTCTTTATGTTAGTCACAAGATCTAATTCTTTTTTCTGCCATATTGATTCTTTATTACCTATCCCTCCCTCTGTTTTAGCTCAAACACCTCTTCCCCCACCTATCCAAATAACAATCGTCAGACTGTCCCTGTCCGAGAGACTTTCCTGTGTGTTTCCTTCACTTAATACTAACTATGACAGAATCAGTCTTATCTTCAAATTCGTCTTTCTTGCTTTCTATGCCCTTCAAACTCTCCATGAACTTTTCTTCCCTTCCATCACCTCTCCCTTATCTCTACCTAAGGCACCCCCAGTTTTAGCCTTACCCTGGCACTCTTCCCCGTCTATCTCTTCTCAAATAGTGGCCTTACAAGACTATCATCTGCTTCAAGGACAAATAGAAGATATAAGAAGACAGCTAGATGAAGAAAGGCGAGCTACGCTGCTCTTAGAGCAAAGGGTTGCTGCTTTATTTTTGTTAATTAGTCAATCTAGGTAGTTTTTAGGTATATAGACTACCTTGTACTTGTAAACGTTCATGATGAATAAAATAATTTTCTCCTTTATTTCCTTAATGCTTTCATAGCTTATTCCTTTTTGATGTTGACAAAAGGGGGAGAATGGGAGAAATGTGATATAGGAGAATGAGAGAATGAATATGATATGATCTTAAATAATACATGGATATGAGTATGCTCTGATAGTTGCTATAATTGCTCAGATAAATCTTAAGTAAGATTGCTCTGATAATAATTTCAAAGTAAAACAAGTCAAACTTATGTGTGACTAAGTTAAACGAATTATATAATTAATCTTACTGTCTAATCAAGCATCTGCATGACCTATCCGCTTAAGAAAATTTCAACCTGTCTGATATATGCTATTTTCTTTGTTGATATTTTCTGAGGTTCATTAAATCATCTCAATGTTTGTCATCATCAAAAAGGGGGAGATTGTTAAGTCTCTAAAATGTCTGATATGCATTTCCCTTAGTTTTGATGAGAACTAAACATTGGTTAATGATTTAATTAACCTTCAAACTGGTTGTTAAGCTGTCTATCTAGTGTGCAGATTAAAGCTATAAGAATCATCTATCTGCTCATAAGTGACTACCTGTCTGGATAAGTGAAAGTCAACCTGTCTGTTGACTATGTTTATTGACTTCTTTCAAGATACGTCTTCAACCTGTCTTCCCACGAGTTCCTACACTTGTCTGAGGTTACTCATTGAAGAATCAAGGACCAAACAAGCTTTTGTTGGTTGTCCCATCAGAAAGAGACTTGAAGCCTTCTCTCCTACTCAGTCTCACGCCTATCAAAAAAAGTAAGAAGTTACTCTCTCAATCAACCTCGGTTATCAGAACCAAAGATCAGTTAAATAATGCTTCTAACATGCTTTATTCCCTAGTACCTTTGGTCCTTACACGAAAAGGGAATTGTACTCAGCAAAGTACAAAAAGCTCTCTGCACAAATCTGATATGGTTGTATCACGATGCATAAAGCCATGATCCTTCATGTTAGAGTACAACCAACGTTCCTATTGCATTAATGGCTGCCCAGAAAGACTCTATTACATTTAATGAAGTTCTGATTGAAGCCAATATCTGAGGGAATGTCTCTAACGGATCCTAAATGCTTGAAGACTATAAATACAGAAGTCATTGAAGATGAAGTATAGAGAATACACATAGCATTAAAGAGCCATTACTCTGCACATTAATATCATCATTCTTTCATTCTGTATTCTTCAATCATTTGAAGTTATTACACAGACTTTCCTAAGCTTTACATTTAAACCACTCTCTGAGTGTTAGTGAAAGATCTGTCTGTCTGAAATTGTATTTATTACAAACCAAATCTCTCAAACAAACCCGAGTGAGCATGAAGAGGCTAGGTGTGCAAAGAATACTTGTCTTGGAGCCTGAAGAGGCTAGGTGTGCAAACAATACTTGGAGTATGTAACCTGATCAGTTATAGTGGATAAAACTTGGTGCTGCCAAGGACTGGACGTAGTTCTTTGCTTTGAAGAGTGAACCAGGATAAATAGCTATGTCAATATCTCTTTCCTTATAAACTCTTTAGTTGCCTTAGTTTTATAAACCGTTTTTCAAGTGGTGTGTTTGTCTAAGTCACTGTTAAAATTTCATCAGACAGGTCACCTGTTTGTCCTGTATCTTTCCACTCGTATGAACCAAGCTTCTGTATGCGAAAAGATTTCAACTTTGTTTTAATTCTGATAAACACAATTCAACCCCCCTTCTCGTGTTTATAGTTGTCTATTTCATCATCTATACTATCACGAGAATATAAGAGTCTCAAAAAGAAATTCTCGAAACTATCTAAAGAATATGATAGGGTCTGCACTGAGAAACAAAATCTTAAAAATGAAAACGACACACTAAAATCAATGAATGTCAGTCTAGCTGACAAAATGGTGTGTGAACCTGATGTTTCTTGTGAAGTTTTAAAACTGAAACAAGATGTAACTGTTAAGTCTATAAAATGTCTGATGTGCATTTCCCTAAGTTTTGATGAGAACTAAACATTGGTTAATGATTTAATTAACCTTCACATTGGTGGCTAACCTATCTATCGAGTGTGCAGATTAAGAAATAGAATCATCCGTCCAACACTATAGTGATTGAAGCTCACGTCCATCGCAAATGTTTGAAGATTGAAGCTCACGTCCATCGCAAATGTTTAAAGCGCACGTCCAAAGTGCAAGAGAAAGAAACTCGCGTCCATTAAAGTATCAGAAAAGCCCGTCCAGTGAGGTATCAGAATTATCCGTCCAATGACGTGGCACTTGGAGCGCGTCCATCAAAGTATCAGAAAAGCCCGTCCAGTGGGGTATCAGAATTATCCGTCCAATGACGTGGCACTTGGAGCTCGTCCATTAAAGTATCAGAATAGCGCGTCCACTAAGGTATCAGAATGGCTCGTCCAATAACGTGGCAAAAGACTCTCGTCCACCAGAGTAACTGAGACTCTCGTCCACCAGAGTAACTGAGACTCTCGTCCACCAGACTAACTGAGACTCTCGTCCAGTAAAGTAACAGAGGCTCTCGTCCACTAAAGTAACAAAGGCTCTCGTCTACTAAAGGTGACAGAAGCTCTCGTCCACTAGAGTAACAAAAGTGCTCGTCTACTAAAGGTGACAGAAGCGCTCATCCACTAGTCTTTGGACTTGCTGAGTCCTTAATATAGAGCTCATCTACTAGCCCGAATGAAAACTCAAATGACTAGATAGACCTGATTATTTTCAAGATGGAAGCACTTATCTTATGAACGCGAATTCTATAAGGATTATCAGAATCTTAGTTCAAGAATCAGAAAGAGACTTGAAGCCTTCTCTCCTACTCATTTTCACGATTATCAAGAAAAGTCAGAAGACTACTCTCTCAAGCAACCTTGGATAATCTAAAAGAATGCTTCCAACATGCTTTATTCAACAAAAAGGGGGGTGTACTCAGCAGAGTACAAAAAACTCTCTGCCCAACTCTGACATGGCTGTATCTCGATGCATAAAGCCATGATCCTACATGTTAGAGTACAACCAACGTTCCTATTGCATTAATGGCTGCTCAGAACGACTCTATTGCATTAATGGGTGTTCAGAATGACTCTATTGCATTTAATGAAGTTCTGCTTGAAGCCAACATCTGAGAGAATGTCTCTAACGGATCCTAAATGCTTGAAAAATATAAATACAGAAGTCATTGAAGATGAAGAAAAAAGAGAATACGCACTGCATTAAAACGTCGTTACTCTGCTCATTAATTCTTTTATTCTTTCATTCTGTATTCTTCAAACATTTGAAGTTAGACTTTCCTAGACTTCACATTTAAACCACTCTGAGTGTTAGTGAAAGATCTGTTTGTGAGAAGTTGTATTTTTACAAACCCAATCTCTCAAACAAACCTAAGTGAGCCTGAAGAGGCTAGGTGTGAAAACAATACTTGTCTTGAGCCTGAAGAGGCTAGGTGTGCAAATAATACTTGAGTATGTAACCTTATCAGCTATAGTGGATAAATTTTGGTGCTGCCAAGAACTGGACGTAGCTCTTTGATTTGAAGAGTGAACCAGGATAAATCACCGTGTCAATCTCTCTTTCCTTAAACTCTTTAATTGTTTTAGTTTTCTTGCGTCTGTCAAGTGGTGTGTTTGCAATAGTCATTCATCCATCCTGTATTCTTCCATTCGTCCAAAGTTAGCTTTCTGTTTGCGAAAAGATTTCAGCTTTGCTTAAATTCTGATAAACATAATTCAACCCCCCTTCTCGTGTTTATAGTTGTCTATTTCAGTAACATATCTAACTGACTCTCTGTCAAAGCTTGTAGGAGGCTCAGATAATCTTAGCCTCATTTTAAGGTACTCGAGGTCATCTTATGATAAATCTGGTCTTGGTTATGACAAAGGGAAGCAAGACGCATCTCACAAAAAGTCAAAACCACTTAAACAACATAGAGATTTAAAAGTTCCAAATAAATATACCAAAGCTAAGTCTAGCTCGTCTAACACCTTTTGTAAAGTATGTGGAAAAAATAGGCATATTACATCTAGATGCATACACAACAAATATGCTAAGCATACTCGTCCAGTGACAACTAACAAGAAAGGACCCAAGTCAGTTTGGGTACCTAAAGATAAGATAATACCTGTTGCAGATTTGCTTAACAACAGGAAGAAAACAGATGTCTTGGTACTTGGATAGTGGTTGCTCATGACACATGACAGGAGAAAGGTCTATGTTCCAAAACCTTAAGCCCAAGGATGGTGGTTGGGTCATATTTGGAGGAAATCATAAGGGAAAATCATTGGTATAGGTAAAATTGCTAAACATCCTTTTCCCTTCATTGATAAGGTTCTTTTAGTAAATGGCTTGAAGCACAATCTACTGAGCATAAGTCAATTACGTGACGGTGGATATGAAGTGTCTTTTGATAAGGACATGTGTACTGTCAAGAAAGATGATGGATCACTTTTATTCACTGCAAAAAGGTAAAACAATCTCTACAAGATTGACTTGGATGACCTCTCAAATCAAAGTGTCTCATGTCTAGTGTCCATTGAAGATGAGCGATGGATTTGACACAAAAGGCTAGGTCATGCAAGCTTGAAATTAATTTCAAAGCTAAACAAGTATAACCTCGTGAGAGGACTACCAAACCTTAAGTTCAAATCTGATGCTCTCTGTGATGCATGTCAAAAGGGAAAACAAGTCAAAGATTCTTTTGAATCTAAGAATGTTATTAGTACCAATAAACCACTAAAGTTGCAACATCTTGATCTCTTTGGTCCAACAAGGACTACCTCTGTCAGTGGTAAGAAATATGGTCTTGTCATAGTAGACGATTACACTAGATAGACACAGGTTATGTTCCTAACTCACAAGGATGAGTCTTTTAAGGTCTTTTCTGTATTCTGCAAACGTGTACAGAATGAAAAAGGCATGTGTATCACTTCAATCAGAAGTGACCATGGGGGAGAGTTTGAAAATGAGCTATTTCATAAGTTCTGTGAAGAGAGTGGTATCCTTCATAACTTCTCAATACCTAAAACACCACAGCAAAATAGTGTGGTAGAGAGAAAGAACATATCTCTTCAAGAGATGGCTAGAACTATGCTCAACGACAATTCTGTCCCTAGACACTTCTGGGCTGAAGCTGTTAATACTGCCTGTTACATTCAGAACAGAATATACATTAGACCTATCATAAATAAGTCTCCTTATGAACTGTGGAATGGAAGAAAACCCAACATATCCCCTTTGGTTGTAAATGTTATATAATGAATACTAAAGATCAACTTAGTAAGTTTGATGCTAAAACAGATAGTGGAATTCTATTAGGATACTCTGAAACATCCAAAGACTTTAGAGTTTATAATTCTAGGACTCTGATAGTAGAAGAAATTATTCATGTCAAGTTTGATGACAAACAGCCTGATAAGAAATTGTTATTGATTTAGCAATTCAAGAATCAAATGTTGTTGATGGACAAGGACAACAAATTCATCTCCTTGATTAATGATCTTATGCATTTGTATTTGATTTTGGAATCAAGAAATGATTTAGTTAGACTTTGGAAATGATCATTGGACTAGTGGTAGATGTTTTTTTTTTTAAGCATTGTGTTAGATTTTAGACTAGTTTTTGTTTTGGAGATGTTAATGATTATTTTGGAAACTATGTTTGTTACTATTGTTAGTTGATCATCTCCTTTTGGAGCCTCTATGTTTGTAAGCTTGGGATCTTTTCTATGTTTGTTAGTTGATTATTGTGTTCCTATTTTTTTTTAAATTGTTTTTTATTTTTTAATTCTAAGTGAGCCAACTCGTTCAACCCACCAACCCGTGGTGGGTTGAGCCGAGTTAGCTATTTCTTGACTCGCTGAAAAAATGAGGCAACCCGGCTTGGCCCACTTTTCGCTCAACCCATGATGAGCCAATCCCGGTGAGCCGGGTTGGCTCACTTTGACAGCTCTAGTAAAAGATGATTATTCTCGTTAAATATTTTGACTGAACAGAGGAGTTAGGTTAGGCCTGACCTAAACATTTTGGGGGAAAATGCAATTTTACTGACACCAATTTCAAGTCTACACAGATACTAGCCAATTTGAACGAGTTTCCAACAGTTTGTTGAGCCAACTTAGATGTTCACAATTATACGAAACAATCTAGTTCGATTTTCCAAGTTGTCACTTTAAATTTCACCAACTATCTGCAATTATTAGTAAAACTGTAGTCATATAGCGACAGGCCACTGGCCTGTTGGTCAGGATTGCCTTAGTTGGCTGCGATTAACCAGAAAGAGTCAATTTCATTTCACCCTTTCAGCTGCCTCAAACAAAGTACTACTTGTATATGTAGGTAGAGTCTTAATTTTTGCATATTACTTTTCAACGTCTTTATTTTTTAAGAGTCATCACTATTCCCCTTCTTTCATGGGATTGGTCACAACAAACTCCCCGCACAGCTACATTGAATCTGATGTTAAATGGAAGTGTTGTGATTTGTGAGACAGTAATTATCGTGTGTAAACTTCCAGAAAATAAGCTAACTCAAAGCCCAGCGAATTGCATTACCCAATGTTTCGGCATAAAACATTTCAAAAGATACACAATCTTACACTGGTTCAATATTTTATCATGTTAATGAAACCAAACATGAGAATAAGGACTGACAGACAATCATATGACACTTATTGCAAAAAATGGAGACTGCTTTCGGTTCATAAGGTTCACTTCAAATTTCCATGAAAATAAGTAAAACTTCAAAATGGCTAACAAGATGGCCAGACAATTCACTCTTCTGATGGCCTTTGCCCTAGCACAGGAATGTCTTCATATCGTTTCTGTAGAAGAAAATATAATTATAATTCAAGGGTAAAATACTGTAAAGTAATCATCATAGCATCATAAAAACCAGAATCCTTGGTAATTGGAATTACTATTTGTCTATTAGCATAGATGGGATTGACAGTGCAAAAATGCCCATAATTAAACAAATGGGTCGCTCCCATCTGAATTTTGTAGTTAAAACTTGAAATTAAGGGGCAAAGAAAAGCATTTACCAATCATATATAATAAGTATTCATATTAAATAATGAAAATACAGAATGGGAGCATGCCCTAAATATGTAACTCCAAGAGTCAGCCAGCTAGAATAAATGCAATACACAATTTTCTCTCCCTCATCATTCTATTCACCCTAGTGGCCTAGTCCCACATCAACAGAATGTAAACTAAGGCCATATTTTAATCTGTCCTCCAACCCTCATCAAGAATGGCATTTGTACACTATATTTGATCATTTGAAAAATAAAAGTAAACAGTAAAATAGAATCTAAGAATGATAAATGGATAGCCCAACTCTTTCTTTTTCATTTTGTTAAGAGGTCAATCATGGAAGGAAGGCTACAAACATGTGAGAGATAGAAGATGAGTGAGAAAATAGGTAGAGATAGACATGAAAATTGGCAACGAAGAGCAATTATGCCCCATGATAAATTTCTTAGTTCTCAGGAGAAAGAAAATGAAAGGGGAAGGGCTGCCTCAGATAGACTGGGTTTGTTGTGTGTGCCTTGTCTGAGTGTTCACCCATGTTAGAGAAAAGGACATTATTTTATTTTATGGCTTTTCCTTTGAGGAAGGGGGCTACCAAAGCACGATAAACAATGCAAAACGATTAATTTCATTGACAAAAGTTGAATAGAACAATGTGACACTTAACAGTTCAGGCAAAACATCAATGCCTCAAAATTGCATCATCCCCAAACAAGGTGACTGAAATGCAATAATGATGTCAAACTATCTGCAATTAAATATTATTCACAAACTCTTGAGACATTGAATTCAATGGCAAGGTGACAGCATTATAAAGTAGCATGGTAACCTAAGAAAACATGAATCCAGGCATCTCCAAATGAATCAGTACACGAAATTCAATAGACCAATTATAAAATTTAGAATTCTTCGACTATAACTTTGCACATAAAGTATAAAGCAGGAAACAATGATGAACAAGACAAATGAAAATTACACCTCCTTATGCTTCCCCAGTTCCTAGAAGAAAAAAAAACTAACAATTTATATACTCCGTTATGTTATCCATTCAGGATCTGCTGTACGGAGCCAAATTCGAATCATATATGACATACATCAAATTTTAATCATAGATCTTGTAAAATCACGAGGTATTCAATTATGCATATAAAAACGAAGCAATAGAAAATTAGAAATATGAGCCCTAAAAGCATAAATTATATTATTGTTTATAAAGAAAACAGAGTGAAGAAGATGTAGTACCCCAACGTTGTTGTATTCCCAGAGCTTGTGAACGCCATAATCAACAGCTCTTTCTCCGACGAAAGCGCCAACGATGACGAAGGTGACGTACACAGAGTTACGCCGCATAAGCACCTTGTAAAGCCCTTCGAATACGCCTCCTCCTCTTCTTCGTGACGCTGAATCCATGGTGATTTTCTTCTTCTCAATGCTCTGATCTAGGGTTTCAATGAACGGGTCCTCACCTTCGCAAATGAAAACAGAGATTCACACATAAAGGGGAATGATTTCAAACGGACCGTAGGAGAACCAACCACACCGGTTCACTCGGACCGGACCATTGTGTGCCGTGGAATAATGAGTAAATTTACTTTGGTCCCTGAAATTGTGAAGAAGCATCAACCTGATCCCTGAAATTATCGAAATTCCAAATTAGTTCATGAAGTTGTAAAATAGTAATCAACTTAGTCACTCCGTTGAAAATCGTATGGACTAAGTTGATTTTAAGTTGGCATTGCCAAAGGCCTTAATTGATATTAAACGACTAAAATAAGGGACCAAATTGATACTAATTTATTATTTAGGAACATTTTTGGAATTTCAATGATCAAGTTGATCATTCTTCACAATTTCAGAGACCAAATATGGTGTTTACTCGCCAAATAATGGACTATGGACTAGTCAAATTGGCTATTCGCAAGTGATGAGCTGGTTTATTAAAGAATTTAAGTAGTATGTATTGTCGCTATAAAAAGTTTTACTCTGATATTCATTAATATTTTAACATGTGTACTTTTTTTAATAACTAAAAGATAGAAATAAAAAAATGCTAATTTGTTAAGATATTATTGGATGTCATTGTAAATGATCTGAAGATACATAAAAATTAAAGTCATCTTTAAAACAATCCAATCTGAAAGTTGTTCACATATTGATATTCTTAATTTTATTTTATATTTTTGAAAAAAATGGCAGTAGAGGAAGACACTTCCAAGGCTATTGGGTAGGGTGTCAATGGCATGTTAGAGCCAGTAAAGGTCCATCTCGGAATATTACTGTACAGACCCAGATCACAACTTATCTCACCCATTTGTAGTTACTCAACTAGCCCTTAAGCACTAGGGGATCTCTCTCGTGAGGGTTGCTCATCAAGGGGATTTTTGTGACGTCAGAGAGATTCGAACCCTCACCCATGGGGAGAGTGAAAATTCAACTCTGAATCCTTAACCACTTGTGCAAACCCCCTGCTCGGCCTCTTAATTGCAAATTTCGTTGCATGATTTTCTTAAGGCTTGATTGCACTTTTAGTCCCCTATTATTGGTCATGTGCGATTTTGGCCCCTAAAGTTTGTTTGTGCACATTTGGTCATCCTATTTTTACAATACTGTAAATTAGGTCATTCTGTCCAATGTCTGTCAAATTTCCAACGACTAACAAAGAGGACTCTAAGTACATTGAACCCCCTGTTTGAGCTTATGAGGTAAAGGAAATTGTGGTGAAACCCAAAAAAGTTCCTGAAAAGGATGTACAAAATTAGGGGTGTTCGCGGATTGGATTGGATCGGTTTTGAGCCCAAAAGTCATCTGATCCAATGATGAAAACAACATGCGGTTTGGATTGAATTAGATAATTCGATTTTTACCATACTTTATTTGTTCTTATGTCTATTCATTTAAGGGAGCTAGTTTAGAGTGTCCAACACCTATTTTAACCCCTATCTCTATACTAGAACAATAGAACAACATTTATGAAAGGCAATAACTATTTCTTCTTATTAATCATTATTTAATTTGATGACGAGTGAGGAAAGTTCTTGACCAATTTTGGGAGTTTGAGAAAAATAATTATTGATATTTTTTGTCACGTTCTTTTATGTTAATTCCTTGTATCTACTCTCACTTATCATTTTTTCCCCTTGAATTAGCTATAAATAAATTGTACCTAATTATTTTTATAATTTTCTTAATTGATATCCTATTTTTTCATGTTTACTCAATCAAGTATATACATGATATACATCAAAACTTTTAGTATATATAACTTCAAGATATTAACATTTATTTTAAATATTCTCATATATGTCATTCTTACAAAAATATTAAAGAGAATGAAGGTATTAATTCGTATATAAAAGTATGAAAAACAATGCTCATGTATAAGTAATATTATAAATTTGAAAATAATATTATATGTATAGTTTTTCGGTTTGGATTAGATTGGATTGGATTGTTTTTCCCTATGTGATCCAAAATCCGATCCAATACAACGAAAGTTAAACGGTTTTTTCGGTTTTTGGTTTTTCGATTCGATTTTTAGGGTTTGAATTGGTTTGGATCGATTGATAAACACCACTAGACAAAACTAGTAAATCGCTAGTTTTACTCAATCTCAAGGTGTTTATGATCATTCACCCCACTTTTGTCACACCAGTTTTTTGAATAAGTAATATTATTTGTACATTCAAAATTTGAATATCATTAATCAAAATTTTAATATAATTGAATAATTTGTCAATCATCTACTTGGATACTATTAATTAATTAAGATTTTTACACGTCTAACAAATATTTTTGAATAATATTACCAACATATTTTTTTCAACACCGTCTCTAACATACTTTTTATTATTGGTTGAATTTCTTGTGGTGTCATAAATTTTATGTGAGACCTATTCTATTTGATGGATCCCCATATAAAATTCAGTCAATAACTGAAAGAGTGTTAGCAAGAGTACACGGCAACTAGGGGTGGGAATAGGTCAGGTCACTCGTCGGGGGCATATGACCTAGCCTATTTAGTAAAAAGGTCAGGTCAATGTTTTTTAAAAAGCCTATATAACTAAAGGGGTCAGGTTTAAGGCTTTAAAAAAGTCTACTAAGCCCACCAGACCGACCTATTTAAGAAATACCTGCACACACATATATAATATTATAATACTATAATATATTGTTTTTATTATTTATAATATCTCTAATTGCCTATTTATTTGTGAAGGTCTAATAACTTTCCAAATAGGTCTAACGATCTCTTTATCATTAGAGGCTTGGAGTCTATTCACAAGTAAAACCCTCTGACTTCTTTACAGGTGGAGATATATTTAAAAGTTTTATTGATATGCATGCTTTTAAATAGACTTTCAGGTCAGACAAAACTTTGAAGTAAGTCAGGCTCGAGTCTTAAAAATTGATCTACATATTAGGATAATAGGTTAGACTCAATTCACGAGACAGGAATGCATACCAGACTCAAACTCATTAGGTTCCAACTCGACCTAACCTATTTTCACCCCTAATTCCTACGACTATAAATGTTTTTTTCCTTGATTGGCGGCGGCGGATTCTTGTAGATTTTCACTTTTGGTTTTCATCTTTGGGGCGCGTGGGCAGGAAAAAGTGGCGAAACATATAGGCTAGTAGAGTGAGTGGCAAAACAGTACAGAGACTCGGTTGAGTTGAGAAGAAATAAGAAATAAGAAAGAAGAAGGAGCTGAAGAAGAAGATCGTGGATCGTGTTTTGTAGGTGTATGTATGGCGATGGAGGGTGTGGAACTGAAAGAGATTCAGAGACTAGAAGGTCACAACGATAGGGTTTGGTGCTTGGATTGGAACCCAGCCACCGGTCACTCCGGTATCCCCCTCCTCTTCGCTTCTTCCAGCGGCGACAAAACCGTTCGTGTCTGGGAACAGAACTCCCTCTCCTCCAACCTCTTCTCCTGCAAGGTACTAAATTATTTATTATTCTATTATCCTTTTTCATTTCTTCATTCATTTATTTATTATTTATTTTTCAAATTATTATTAGGCCGTTTTGGATGAAACGCACACTCGAACCGTTCGATCTTGTGCTTGGTCACCTTCTGGGAAGCTCTTAGCCACTGCAAGCTTCGATGCCACCACTGCAATATGGGAAAATGTTGGAGGCGATTTTGAATGCGTGTCTACTCTAGAGGTAGTTAATTTCATTTAATTTTGGTTAAACTAATCATATGTTCCCGTATGTGACACGGGTTCCTATTTAAAAACGATCCCTATATATACAATTTTTTTTAATTTGGTATTTCTTGTTTATTGATGTTAAAGGAACCAGATTCAAAATAATTATCACGAATAAGATCAAAATGAAAATAATTATCACATATAGGGATTTTTTTTTTTTTTATGATTCGGCCCCAATTCTTTAACTCCAAAAAACTTGCATTATAATACCAATAAATGGTGGGGACAAAATTAAAAATAAGTGTATATGTAGGGATCGATTTCAAGATTTTCACATACATGGATCAAATTCAAAATTAATGTCCCTTATATGGACCAAATGATTACCTTAACCTTTAATTTAATTTATTTTCATTTGCATTTATATCTTTGAATTAATTTGAGGGTGGAACAGGGTCATGAAAATGAAGTGAAGAGTGTGTGTTGGAATGCTTCTGGAACTTTGCTTGCAACGTGTAGTAGAGATAAATCTGTTTGGATATGGGAAGTGCAGCAAGGCAATGAGGTTGAGTGTGTCTCTGTGCTTCAAGGTCATACCCAGGATGTTAAAATGGTCAAGTGGCACCCCACAATGGATATCTTGTTTTCGTGTAGCTATGATAATACTGTTAAGGTAATGCAAATGCTAAAAGGAAAATGCTTGTCCATATGCTATTGAAACTCTGCACAAATCACAAATATGAAAACATTCAACCAACGAGAATTCTACCATTTTTTTTTCTTTTTCTTTTCCTTGTTTTGTTATGTCTGGCTAATGAAATTGTACCGGTTTCTACTGTTTTTCGAACTAAATAATAATGGCTTTGCTGTTTTAATTTCACCGTTGTTCCTTTAGCCTTATGTAAGTTACATTTGCTTCTTTTGTGGGTCGATGTGATTCGGCCATGTGATAATGTTTTAATGCAATCGATTTTTCTTCCAGGTTTGGGCAGATGAAGGTGAGAGTGATGATTGGCAGTGTGTTCAAACTCTAGGAGAACCCAATAAGTACTATTTGTTGACCTCTCTTGCCGCCTCCAATTTTATCGCGTCTTTGTCGTCTTTAATTTTAGACATGATTTTCTTTCTTTATGAAATGATGAATCACATGAATTTTTTTTTTTTTTTTTTGAAAATATTATGAATATGTAAAATCCATTCAGATGCTTTTTCTTTTGTTGCACAACGTTTGTAAGGGTTTTCATGAAAATTTGTCGTGATGCACAGCATAATTCTTTCTGTATTGTATGGAAATTGATTTTTCATATATCTTTTACACTAATCTATGTAGGATGAGCAATTTTTCAAGCCAATATTAATGTTAATTTGTTCACGTGTAACTGTTATTTGTCAGTGGTCATACTTCTACTGTTTGGGCCCTCTCCTTTAGTGCTAGCGGAGACAAAATGGTTACCTGTAGGTATGTGAAAAATTTCTCTTGTTCATGCCTGGAACATTATGGCATTTTCTTGAACTTCTGTAGCATTTTGACTCCAACCCCTTATTACAGTGATGATCTTGCCCTGAAGGTATGGGAAACAAAAAACGTAGGGATGCAATCTGGTGGTGGATTTGCACCTTGGTAAGTAACATGGAATGTTCCCCCTCTCCTCTAGTTTTACCCCTCTGGGATAGAATACTGGAATATGCATTTGCACTTAAGTTGCAATGTTTCAGATATTTAAAGGGTACTTTTGTGCACATCTATTACGGGTTATTGCTTTATAATCCTGAGACCTGTAAGCTAAGATCAAGAGTATCTTTGTAATATAACAGGTGGTGGATAGTGTGCATATGGTAGAATGCTGCTATGCAATGAATAGCATTTTAACCATCTAGAGTGCAGCAATACAAGTATATAACCAGATTTTGTTTGGATTTTCGTATTCTCTTGAATATGATGCAGAATTTAATTTTCACCTACCTTTACATCCTTGTTTTTAGGAGTGGGCTATACTCTGCATCACTACCCTTGGTTGTTTCCTTCTGTCTTGCATTTCCCATGTCATCTTTTCTTAACCTCAACTTTATATTGAATGATCTGTCATAGCATCCTTTGATAGCATTTGATATTTCGGTTAACTGTGGCTTTCAAGTCATCATCCAGCTGTCAATTCTGCAGTTTTTTTAGTATAGTTTGGAATGGCTTGACACTCTGGCTGATTTCTTTCAAAGATTTTAAAATCAACTAGATATGTTTCGACTAGTAATCTTTTATTTACTATAGCACTTGTACAAATGAGGGGTAGATCATTTAATGACAAAGACAGATTATATTATTATGGCTTTCCTTTCTGTACAATATAAAGTTGTTTCTTGTTTCTTTTTGGGAATTTCAGGAACCATCTTTGCACACTTACAGGTTATCATGATCGGACAATTTTCTCAGTTCATTGGTCAAGGTAGTTGCATCTTGGATAACTAAAATGAAATTTGCATCTCACTTCTTGGCATTTATATAAATCCTTTAGTGGTTTGCAGATTTAATCCTTTCCTTAATCAGTACTCACTCACAATTTCATACGTATGGCTTTTAGAAGTCAGCTGTCATCAGTATCAGTACCATCTATGCCACATTGCTGCTATTAAGGATGTCAAATTAAGTAAGATACATGGTGGGATAATCAGCCGTATTTCCATATTTGGAATATATGCTGACAATTCTGCCTACATTCTAAATGAATTACCCTGTTTCATTCTATGTCACAAAGAAGTTTTTAAAAATGTAAATGTCATTTGGGCAGCATTCTGCGGATTCTTTTTTTTAAATAGTTATTTTTCAATTTTTAAGGTGAAGGCTATGGTGCACCACCCATTAAAATGGTGCATGGGTGCACCACCCAAATGATGAAATCTGGACCATCTGCCACTTGGCAGTTTGACTTTTCAACAATAATAAAATAATAATAAATCTGATTGGTCAAACTGCCCAAGTGGCAATCTGGATGGTCCAGATTTCGCCACTTGGGTACCATGCACCACTTTAGTGGGTTATGCGCCTTAGACAACACCTTTTTTTAATTGAAAGCAAGATGGAGATAGAGAGGTTGCCATCAAGATTCAAGATAACAGATATTACCTATCTTGCTAATTTTCACATATAAATCTGATCTCTCTGTATCCTGCATTTTGTGCTGGTATGACAGAGAAGGTATCCTCGCCAGTGGAGCTGCTGATGATGCTATACGGCTTTTTGTGTATAACACTGAAAGTCAGGTATGTCATTTTTTCAGTTTTTTTTTTTAATTTACTGCAGTTATCCTCTAACATAAGTAGTCTAACTGCTTTCTCATAGTCATTAATTAATGTATTTGTGAGTCTATTGCCTAACAGATACATTTCTCTTGTCAGGATGTAGTGTGTAATTACTCATATATTAGGCTATTTATGATTGGTGCGAATATTCCAAAATAGAAACTACAACTTACAATGTCACCTTGAATATTCATAAGCTGTTGGTCCCTCGCCCCAAGTTCCCCCTTTCTCTTCCTTTCGAATACTGTTGGGGTGAACAATTGCCTTTATTTTACTATGGTATGCTATTTTACTTCACTCATGATGCTGCTGGGAGCATATTGATATTTTATCCTCGTACATTTTAGTCTAAAGTGCATGAAGAGTTCTCTAAAGGGGAAGCATCGGATTCTTTGTATGTCCATTACAATTTTCCTTTTGCTGATCTAGAAGTAATCACTTCAAATCTTGGACCCTTCATGATTCTATTGGCTATTTTCGCATTTGGATAAACCTGGAATTTCTTTATCTCTTTCTACTTGCTATCATAAGGACAAGAGTAGCAAAAGACTTGACAAACTAATGTCAGAGTCAGATGTTTATTTATTTACAACTCAAGGGCAGATAACACATCCAAATAGATATACTGTTAATTGTATTTTGCAACTTTATTTATCTGCAATGAGATTTTTATTTGAACTGTTTTATTTTGAAGAGATTAGCATGATCTTCTTGCGAGAGTGAGCCAGTTTCCAATGTTTTTAATATAATAATCCGTCTTCTCATTTTCTCCCTATATTTGTGGAAACTTGCATTGGACCCTTTCGTTTAGGTGCTCTTCTCGGTGTCCGAAAACCTGCGGGGGTATTGAACTTCAACATTTGTGAAATTGTTATTAAAGGATAAAGCCATGTGTACATTGAAATCCAAGTCCCTGAAAACATTCAAACTTATAAGATTGTGTGATTATGTAGGAAAATAATGACCTAAATGAACAAAAAGATCTTCCAAATAATTTTGTATCTTTGTAGACTATAGATAGATGCGTCTGTCTCTATTAAGAAAACAGATCAAAATTGACCAAACTTCACTGCTTGCTTTATAGGATGGTGGTCCTTTCTTCAATTTGCTGCTGAGGAAGGAGAAGGCCCATGACATGGATATAAATTCTGTGCAGTGGAGCCCTGGGGTAAGATTCTCAGAACCATTTCAATGGAATCACATTGATGTAGGGAACTTCTCTTTCCATAAACATCAATTGGGTTGAATGGTGGATCTCACTGCTAATATTAGTAATGCTCTTAGGGTGCGTTTGATTTGCAAAAAATAAAGGGACTGGACAGCAAAAATTGTTTGATTTGAAAAGGGGGTGAGGGACTAGACAAAGACCCAAAGTTTTGTCCCTTACCAAACCATGGGACAAAAAGGCTCTTTGTCCCATGGACATACCACCCATCTGAGCAGTGTCTTTGATTTCTGTGACTATCTCTGCAATTCGTGACATCAATTAAACTTCTATGTCTACTGTTGCTTACTAAATAGGAGAAGCCGCTACTTGCCTCTGCAAGTGATGATGGGACAATCAAGGTGTGGGAGTTGCATCACAGTGCTGATACAAGTTTTGCACATTTACTGTGTCAGTAGCAGAAATTTATACTGGTGGAGCCTAATAGTATAAATGCTATGTGTGCAGGCATCCTCATAGTTCTTTTTATTTTCTCTTAAATATATTTATTATTAATAAAAAAACAGATATGGAATATTGTATTTTTTTAGGAGTGTGGCTGTAAATTGTAATTACTGTCAACTAAATTTTCCATTTTTGCTCAAAAATTACCTACCCTAGAGCAAATTAGTACCACAAGCATGATTATCGATAGGTATGAATTTGAAATGGAAACACATCACTTATTAGTGTGTGGCAACTTGCTGTCAAAACAAGCCGGCTTCCATAAGGTAGAGCAATAGGTACATGAATTGAGCAACCCCGCACCCACTCCTGATGGGTCATCAAGCTAGTTCTCTAGAATATTCACAACAGATGATGATAATGACTCATTCCTTTCCTGTTTCTAAATATAGCAGCTGTAGATATCTCTAGTATATCCTCATCGAGTCATTTCTCAAGACCGATATATACTATACTAGGATAAAGCTCCTATGAGCTTGAAAGCAAAATGTGACAGTAAAATTATGCATTAAACTAATCAAGGGTGAATAAAATGAGCTTGAATGCAAAATGTGACAGTAAAATTATGCATTAAACTAATCAGGGTGAATGTATTCTTATTTTCTCATATTATATTTAAGATAAGTTCCCTTTAGAGGACCTTTTTCTACACATGGAGGACTAGTATATAAGAGATGAGCATCATAAATAATAATATCGAGCACTGTAAAGTTACATGTGTATGAAAGTTAAAATCCGAATGATTCCTTGGCATTTTAACAAATAAACTTTTTTATTTTAATTTTGATAAAAAAAAATTAACATTTGATGAACAGCTCGTCCATTTGAGTTGGAATATATGGTAAGTCTTGATAACGTGTTCCTAGATGATATATTTTATTTTCATGAATATAGAGAAAAAATTGTTTTTTATTTTTATTTTTTGCAAAACAGGTTGTTTTTAGAATCGGTGGCAATTGTTTGAAATTTAGTATGTTGCGGATTTGAATTGATTAATCACAAAAGTCAAAACTATACGAGAATTGTATGTCCAGAGGCTGAAAGTTATTTACATTATATATGGCTTTATTAAGCATTGAAAGCTTCGATTTAGATATTTAAGGACAAAATTTGCGGGAAAGGAGTGGGAGATCATATGGGAAATTGATTGAGCTAACAGCTAATTCTGCATTTTTAAAAATAAAAAATAAAAAATAAAACAGGGTGTTGAAAGTATATGGTGAATATAAATAGAGCAACTTAAATCACAAACTTTTAGTTCCAAAATGTTGGGTAATTTCACAAACCAAAGTCCAAAATAAAATTCTTAACGTAAAAGAAAGGATTATATAAAAATCAGGATCGATAAAGCATCCATCATCAATCAATATACGGTTGCCTTAAAACTGAATTACAGAAATGGAAAATTCTAACACCTGTTCTCTATGCTTAATCCAGCAGCATTTGCTCTTCTACACTCTTCAACCAAAGCCTTTCTTGCTGTGCTGATCCTGCTTGGGACTAATGGAGCATCAAAAGCACTGCAATCTATCCAATCCTTCAACAGTTCTTCTTGACCCCATATCTCAGGAATCCAAACACTTCCAGCTACTTCAACTCTATGCCTTTTCAGTCTCTCACGCCCACTATCCTCACCCTCAACAATTGCTTCTTGCAATGCTATTTCTTCCTTGTTGATGAGATTGCTTTTTGAAGCAGAAGGGTACTTTTGTGTAACATCTTTATCATCATCATGGCTTAGGAGGGTGTTCAAGAAAAAGGGTCTCGCTGCTTGTTGTTGCTTCTCCATGTTGATGACATGGTGGGGATTGTTGTTTAAGTCCAATGGGTGAGAAGGAGTCTGGTCAACAGATTCAGCTGAGGATTGGTGATGAGCCATGAAAGGGTTGTTTTCTTTCATGCAGAGAGAGAAGACCTGATGAGTGAATGAGAGATGGTGTTTTTGTGTGTGGTGTAAGTGTACTTTCCTTGATATGTTGTTGCAAGTTGCAATGTTTGTTGTGTTCAAAGGAGATTTGAAAATGGAAGGTGATGATGGATGGAAGTGTGTGGGGGAATAAAGTAAAGTGAATGGGTGGGAAATTAGATTACACGTCGCCCACAATAGTTTCTTTTGTATGGTAAGTGACAAATGTACGTGTCTTGGTTTTTTTTTTTTTTTGAGATGGGATGTTAATATGTGTGTCAGTGTGTGGCTTAGTTCCAACTTCCGAGTTCCGAGTACTGAAATGAAAAGATTAATGTTTTTTTATCGGTGCTGGAAGTGCTTTTTTGCCAATACCTTTCTTGTTTTGCTCCCACGTCAAAATCACGTCCATCTTTAAACTGAAATTTATAGTTTTCATGATGATCCGAAAATTGATTATATAATTTGTGACTTGACAAGTAATGTTGAGTATTCATGAAGACATCCAAACATAAATCATATCATTTTTAATTTACTTTTAATCAAAATCAAGTCTACAAAATCAATTCCTTCTAAAATCATGTCTGTCAAAAGTTCATCCAAACACACACTAAAAAATAAGACATCGTGTTGGATACTATATATACGAAATAATAATTTATAATATATATATTTTTTAATAATTATGTCATTGGTACAAAGTATCTACTGTCGTAAATAGTGACTAATCTCTTACGGAAGACTTTTTAAAGATTGCCCCCTCTTGATCAGGTTACTTTTTCATACAAAAGAGTTATGAAACGAACTCTAACTATTGAAATAACATGAGAAAAGAAATAAATAATAATAAAAAAGTATACGATAATTTAAAAATATTAATATTTAATTTAACTGTGCAAATAATGAGGCTCAAATGAAAAATACCAAAATGGAAAAGACACGTAAAGAAAAGACTCGGGAGAAGAGAGTGGGAGGGAAGTGAGGTTTGTGGGATTCCTTGGATTGATTTTTTGTAGGATTGTGACTTGTGAGGATGATGTTGATCAGCGTATACATGATTCTTGGCTTTCAACCACGAGGCTGGGTGATATGAATTTTTTAACAAGTTATTATTATATGAGTTTAATTGATATATATTATTAATAATGTGTAAAGGTTTTATATATTGACAATCATAATAATAAGTCGTCACGTCATCCAAAATCTTGGATTCTTATATAAATCAATTTAAAAATCATTCAATCCATGATTTATGATTGATTGACAATGTAAAAAATTTACACTACATATCAATTAAACACTTATTATATTCATCTTTTATTCAAACAAAATTGAAAATATATCAATACTTTGTATTATGCTATATTTTTAATGAGATAGAGACTCTTTTGAGATGCCCAAAAGATCTTTGTTTTTTTTTATGAGGTCGTTAAACTATTGGCGCACCCTCTTATTTTTTCTTTTAAATAAGGGTCTTGTTAATGAGGCTCTAGGGATATTATTTAAGGATTTCAAGCAAGGTAATTATTCATTGAAAAACTAAATATATCTTTTCTTAATGTATAAAATACACAACTTTCAATAAAAACTTATTTTTTAGATTTCTTAAACAATGTTCTTAGAACACTCGTTATTAAAGCAAACAAAAGTATAAAATGAAAAAGAAAGCGTGTTTACTTTTAAAAAATATTTTCGGTTTTCATTTTCTAAAATTTGTATTGATTTTAACATTTACCTATCATTTTCTTTTTTCAATTTTTGAAAACACATCCAGTATTTTTAGAAATCTTGAAAATGTCAAATAGTTATTTTCATTGTTTCCGGAAATACATTCTTCCTAACTAACCTTCCATCTCCTCTTTGTCACAATTGTTTATTGTAGGAGTCTTCCATCATCTTGTTAGCAATTTAAAATCAATACAAATTCTAGAAAATAAAAATTGGAAATGATTTTAAAAAGTAAGCAAGCCCTAAGTACCTGTTTGGTTTGTTTCTTGTTTCCTGTTTTCATTTCCTAATTTTAGAAATAATTACAACAAAAATAATTATAAAATTATTACTTTATTTTCATTATGTTTCCTGTTTCCAAGGATTTGTATAAGAAACAATGAAAACAATTTTTTGTTTGTTTCACTATTTCGTATACAAATATATGAAAACAAAAAAATTAAATGAAAACAAAGTAATATTTTTGTAAGTATCTTTGTTGTGATTATTTTGTGAAATCAAGAAATGAAAATATGAAACATGAAATAAACCAAACAGACCCCGAGTGTATCTACCTTTATTTAGTTAAAGTAAGTTGAAATTTCGATGCACTTTAATTAACCAATGGTGGATCTCTCAACATTTCTTCCCACCAAAAATAAATTACCCAATATCTCTTCCCACCAAAAATTAATAACCATTTTTGGATTTTGATTTAAAATCATTTTTTATTTATTTTATAACTACGATTATTATTATTTTTTGGATAAACCTACACATTTTGACCAGCTATTATAACTACACTAATTAGCTTGTAAATAATTACAAATTTAAATCCCGTTGTGTTGGCTTTCCCCTAGTATTTAGAAAATTATAAAATAAAAAAATGATTTTCAATCAAAATTCAAAAAAATATCAAATTTGAATAACAATAGAGTTGATGAAATAAAACCAAAATTCAACAACATACATTTTCTTTGTTGCTGAAAAAAAAAAAAATCTTTGTAGATAAATAGAATTAAGGAGGGTATGGTGCCTTTTCCTTGTTGATGGCAACGTACCTTTTCTAGTTTTCTTTGTTGCGACGAAAAAAAAAAATGAAGTTATGTTTGAGGAGAGTCTTTGGAAGAGATAGGGACTTGAGCTTAAAAAATGAAAATCAAATGATTATTAGTTTTTGGTGGGAAGAGATATTGGATAATTAATTTTTGGTGGGAAAAATATTGATATAGGAAGGTGAATCCCAAACAAATAAATAGGAGAGAGATATATGATTTTAAAAAAAAAATCATTATTAATGAGTTTGACATAATTAATTAACATAGGGTTGATTGTGGATAATTAATGACTCTTACCTATGCAATATTGCCTAGGTTAGAAAAACCGTTAACAAATTTATTAATTGATTCATTATGTCATCAATGTTTTCAACCACAATTTTTATATGAATTTTCAGCTACATATTATTCATACCCTTGTCTAATCTTATACCTACTAACTAGAAGAGACACATCCACCATATGTAACCTTTCAAGCGCCTAATTGTTACAAATTTTTTTTAATTTAGGGATTTATTTAAAAATTCTTAAATAGTTCAGGGACCAACACAATAGTAATCAAACTTTTTTTGAAAGTGACATAAGAAACTAAAAACTCCACAAAACTAACATGATAAAATTTATCGCGAAAATTAACAATGAGTGAAATTTATTGATGATATGAGTTTTTCTTAGAAGCCTTAGATAGTTGCCTTAAACTAATAATTTTTTATTATTATTTCCATGCTATCTTCACATTATTTAGGTGTGAAATTAATTATTATTTTTAGGCCAAGAGATATGGTAATTAAGCTCTCTTCAAAAGTGTCAAAATTATCGAACAAACGGTTATTATCACTTAAGAGCATAATTCGATCGTTTACCATTCCACTGAATCTTGTAAGTATATCTTTTTTTTTGTTTTTTGTGTGTTCTATCCCCATGCGTAACATAACGGAGACTAATCCTTAGAATCAGTAGGACTACAAGGGTGATAAAGCCCTCCCTCAAAAGTTTTAACGATGTTACATTTTTAGGATTCAGATTCGAATTTGAGACCATTGATTAAGCTAAGAGAGACCCCATGTCTTCTTATCTAAGCACTCTTGGGTTTTAGGTATATCCTTTTGTCCATTAGTTCATAAACATTAAATATCTCAAATTGATTTCTTTTAAGGGCCACATATTTAACTATCAAGTTTAATTTCTCTCGTCAATTTGCTCATTATGCTTGTCTATTATATACAAAAGGTAGTATCGAACTAAAACAATTAACGAACAGAATGAACCCGGTTAATAGTGAAAATTCTAAGTAGTTTATTCAAGGCTTTATCGTTTTAGATATTTTGTATTTTTTTATTTAAAAATATTAAATAAAACGGTCTAGGAGAAATTAATATTTTTCACATAAAAATTTATGTGGGGATTTATGATCATAAATGAGAATTCTTATGATTTTTGGATTAATGTATAAAAAAACAATAATATGATTTTAGATACAATTCATCTCTTCGCTGCTTTTCTGTTATATTGCTGATCTGAGAGCAAGGAGAGATCTAGGGAGCTGCAAGCAATGGTGCTGATCATTCCCTCTTTAATATATTTTGTATTATTAGTTATATATATATATATATATATATATATATATATATATATTGCTAACGAGTGCCATAAGGACATGGGTTAAAGAACACATAAAAGGAAAATTCATATTGAAAAACTAAGTATCACACCCTTCGAAATGCTAAATACACTATTTCTTATATAAATTTTCCTTTTTTGGTTCCTTAAACAATGTTCTAATGACAATATTCTCATATATATATATATATATATATATATATATATATATATATATATATATATATATATATATATATATATATATATATATATATATATATATATATATATATATATCTGTGTGTGTGTGTTTTTTTTTCTTCAAAAGTTCTTGATGTTAAATTTCACCTTAACCCATTTAGGTTGTGTGTTTGACAGGGTTTGTGAATTAATTATCAATTGAAATTTATATACTTTTATGAATAAACACAATGAAAATTGCCGTACAAACTATAAGAAATACATGTCGTCAAAAAAACTATAAGAAATATATATAAGTTGAGACATTCAAAGAAAACATGTAAAATGGAATGTTTTTTATTTTTGAGTTTAATTTGTATGTATTACATTGACAACCAATCAAAAATCATGAAATTGGTAACTTTTAAGGTGGTTGGGATAAAAAACAAATATTTTTAATGATGTGTTGATTTATGATTGATTGATAATATAAAAAAAACTTTACACTATCAATATATACCAATTAAATCCTTTAATGTTTGTGTAAACTTCATGCGATAAATTAAGATGTACTTGCTCTCTATTAGTGGAAACTGAGACTGAGGCGATCAACTTCCTTAGGGTCTGTTTGTTTTGTTTTCAGTTTCCTGTTTTCATTTTATGTTTTCAGAAATAATTACAAAACTGCCACCTTGTTTTCATTCTGTTTCCTGTTTTCAGAAATTTGTATAAGAAACACTGAAAACAATTTTTTCTGTTTTCACTATTTCCTGTACAAATTTATGAAAACAAGAAACATAATGAAAACAAGATGACAATTTTGTAATTATTTATTAAAACATGAAATGAAAACAAACTAGAAACAAATCAAATATGCCTTAATTGTCAATCCGAAATGAAGCTTTGATTTTTTATATGAAGGTGTGGACCATATCCTTGCGCTCCAATCACATGGGTGTGTTTTTGTTAGGTCCTAGGTGAGAATCAAATGGACGTGGGTCAGACGAAGCTCTAGTTATTGAAACTTCTGTGATTATTATGTGTGCCCTAATTTTTGACTTGACGTCTTGGAGTTATACATATTCATGTCGTCACTCATCTTTTTTTCTTTTTTTACCAAAGGTATTCTTGATTATCGAAATGAATTTTGCCTCTTTCAATAAAGTATTTTTCATATACATGCCAGAAATCGAACCCCCAATAACATAACATGTTTAAGAAATCAAACTATCTAACAACGTGTTAAATCATGTTGGGCATCACTCATCTATTTAAGTATATCAATAACTAAGGATTAACTGATTAACAACGTTTGAAGCACATAATATTCATTTAGTACATAAGCTTATTTGAAGAAATATTTTCTAAATCCAACCAAACATGTTTTCAAGACCATTTTATGTTTTTAGCATCCTCATGCGTTGTGGGTCTGGTGCTGCTTTGCTTAATTTTGCTATATGACTCGGGGTTTCGTTGTTTGGGATTGACTTTGGTTTTTTGCCGTGCCATCATTTGTGTGGTTGTTGTGTTGATGGGTTCGGGTTGCGTTATGGGTCTGGTGCTGATTTGCTTAATTTTGCTATATGACTCGGGGTTTCGTTGTTTGGGATTGACTTTGGTTTTTTGCCGTGCCATCATTTGTGTGGTTGTTGTGTTGATGGGTTCGGGTTGCGTTATGGGTCTGGTGCTGATTTGCTTAATTTTGCTATATGACTCGGGGTTTCGTTGTTTGGGATTGACTTTGGTTTTTTGTTGTGCCATCATTTGTGTGGCTGTTGTGTTGATGGGTTCGGGTACCCATTGTATGCTTTAATATACTTCTTTTTGTCTTGCAAAAAAAAAAAAAACCCACCTCCACCCCATTCCTCCGAGTTCGCTACACCAACCAACGACGCAACCAACAGGGAGTAGTACCAACCCACCATGAGCTACAACGTTTCACACCATTGTCATGTGACCAAGTCGTGCCCAAAACACCACCTGGAAGAGGAACGCCTAGGACTAGTTGTGACACGACGGATCTGAAAGTTGAAAACAAATATGCCGGCGGATCTGACTCTCAAAGGTCACCCTCACCCTCACCACCTCCATCACCACCCCCACCCTGCATCACCATTGTCAGACCCCATCGAACCACCACACCCAACATCCATTTCAGTGGACAACCACCACGAGCCTATCCCCTATAGCAACTTGTAACGGTTGACAAGTTGTCTTGAGCTTGGTTGCAAAGCAGGACAAACACAACAGAGGTTACCAGATCTATGTTATTGGTCAAAAAAAATTTTCTTTCGATTTGCTCTAATTTTAGTGAATCCCAACCACTAGCTCAATTTTGTTTTAATTTTGCTTATTTTACTTTGTTGTTCGATCACTATTGATCAGTTTCTACCTCAAGCTCTGGCCTCTGTTGCTTGCTTTGTGTTGGAGTTGATATGGTGGCAGGTATAGACGTGTTGACTACGTCTTAGACTTATCATAACTGTTATTCAATTTGTTGTAACCATCTTATCTTGATCGCATTGCTCTCTGCCTGATTCTAGGATAGGATCCTTGGTTTGTTATCTTATTGCACTATTTATACTCTTGGATACTGTACATGTAAATTGTGAGTTAATAATATAACTTCCGCACCAATTCTTTAGCAGGAAGGTGGCGGTGAGAATGTTGACAGTTGACACCCTCCTGGTTTGCCTTTGAAACCAAGAAAAATAGTCATTCACACGAACACTTAATTTACTTTAAAGCCTATATCTTTGATAACTCTTTGCGGTTTGTCATAATCTTCATGTGAAGTGGTCTAACAAGCCAAACATCTATAACAAGCCCCAACCTACTGATATATTCTCTGTACAAAATACAAGCTAATCAACTTATTCAAATATGCCAACATGCCTCAACTTTAAACATAAAAGTTTGGAAAGTACTCAGCTTTCATGAAAAACCGTATGCACAACACAGACCTAAAAATGCTAACAGAGGCCAAAACGGGGACCTAATAGACCAATATTACCTGTATCCCTAAGAGTTGATGCAGTGGTGAAGAAATGCAAGGAGCACCCTTTCTTGTTATTAAGAAGTTGGCGGACAGAGTATTAAGCTCTTGGATAGCGTGAGCGTCCTTTCTTCTTTAAGAATTCGGGGATCTCAACAAAATTACCATCACTGAAAGAAGAAGATCGCCGATTGATACCAACTGTATCTCCCTGTGTGAGTTGACTGGCCTGCATTTTGAACAAAAACCAGAATTATGGGTATTGCTATTGCATCAGAGGGAACAGGGAGGGTTGGGTTGAATTAAGCCATACCTGTAAGGGCCTCCCTTCATTTTCCTCTTGACGCTTGAATCCGGTTGCAATCAATGTTATGCTTACCTATATAAAACCGAATAACATTGCTCACAATGATGATCATATTATATATACACATAAACTAATTCTGAGATGTGGTAGTCTAACGAGTATACAACCCTAGATGCCAGCAACATAAAAGAAAGACAAGGTTTCAGCTACTATTCATATTTATGTATTCAAAAACATTCTAGTTATGGCGATTTTAACTTTATCAATTATAAATTAGCCAATTATGATTTTTTGTTCTTTTCTCTGAATGTAGTTGCTACGACGATTGATGGAATGATATTACAACAACAACAACAACCAAGCCTTATCCCACTAGGTGGGGTCGGCTACATGGATCATACGGCGCCATAATGTTCTATCATGAATCATGTTAATAGTTAAATCATTGGCCTCCAAATCTTTCTTAATAGTTTCTCCTATAGTTTTTCTTGGTCTACCTCTGCCTCTAGCTATCGGATTGCCCTCCACTTGGTCCACTCTCCTTACTACAGAATCTAAAGGTCTCCTCCATACATGCCCAAACCACCTAAGTCGAGATTCAACCATCTTTTCTACAATAGGTGCTACCCCAACTCTCTCTCTAATGCTATCATTCCTAATCCTATCACGTCTAGTTTTTCCGCTCATCCAGCGCAACATTCTCATCTCTGCTACATTGATTTTACTCTCGTGTTGATTTTTTTACTGCCCAACACTCCGTCCCATACAACATCGCCGGTCTAATAGCTGTACGGTAAAATTTTCCCTTTAGCTTAAGAGGTACCTTTTTATCACACAAGAAAGCCGAAGCCTTCCTCCATTTCGACCACCCTGATTGAATCCGATGGTTTACATCTCCCTCAATTTCTCCGTCATTTTGTATAATAGACCCAGGATATTTAAACCGTGTGACTTGTGGTATGTTGTGGTCTCCAACTTTCACCTCTAAGCTACAGGTGTTTCACCTTTTGCTAAACTTACATTCCATATACTCCGTCTTGCTTCTACTCAAGCGGAAGCCATGTGCTTCTAAAGCTTGTCTCCAAGTCTCCAACCTTCCATTTATATCATCTCTCGACTCTCCAACTAGGACTATATCGTCTGCGAAAAGCATGCATCGTGGTGCTGGCTCTTGAATGTGCTCCGTAAGTACATCCAAGACCAAGGTAAAAAGATAGGGGCTTAAAGTGACCCCCCAGTGCGACCTATGGTTATTGGGAAATCTTCTGTGGCTCCACCCTGCGTTCTCACACTAGTCGTGGCCCCCTCATACATATCCTTGATAGCTCGAATATAGGCAATCCGAACACCTTTCTTTTCTAGGGCTTTCCACAAAACCTCTCTTGGCACCCTATCATACGCTTTCTCCAAATCAATGAAGGCCATGTGTAAATCTTTTTGATCCCTTCGATACTGTTCCATCACTCGTCGTAGCAAGTAAATTGCTTCCATGGTCGACCTCCCGGGCATAAAACCAAATTGGTTGTCAGTGACGACGAGAGTGAGAACACAAGGTGTGTTCATGAAAGAATTTCCTATAACTATAGAATTGCACCAAGGATCAACTTTGAGCCCCTATCTTTTAAACTTGGTTTTAGATTATCTCATTAAGCATATCCATGAACCAGTGCCACGATGCATGCTTTTTGCATATGATATAGACATATGGTCCTAGTTGGAGAGACGAAAGAGGAAAAGATTGAAAGTTAGAGATATGGAGACATGTTTTGGAAGCACACGACTTTCGTTTAAGGAGAAGCAAGACAGAGTATATGGAATGTAAGTTCAACAGGAGGCACATCGATTCTAGCTTAGGGATAAAAATTGGAGACCATATCATACCCCAAGTCACATTGTTCAAGGATTTTGGATACATTATACAAAATGAGAGAGAAATAAAAAGGGATGTAAACCATAGCATTCAGGCATGTGGATGAAATAGAAGAGTGTTTCTAGTGTTATATGTGATAGAAAAGTATCACTCAAGCTTAAAGGAAAATTTTATCATACAACTATAAGACCTATGATGTTGCATGGGACTTGAGTGTTGGGCAGTAAAAAGCTAAAAAGATAATAAATTGAATGTAGTATAGATAAGAATGCTGTGTTGGATGAACAGACATACTAGACAAAATAGGATTAGGAATGAATTCATTAGAGAGAAAGTTGAATCGGCAACTATTGTAAAATAGATGGTAGAATCTCACCTTAGGTAGTTTGGACATGTGTGGACAAGACCTGTAGAAGCCCTAACAAGCAAAGCAGATCATATGGAGGGTAGCCCAATCGCTACAGATAGAGGAAGACCAAAAAACACTATAGCTAAAACCATTAAGAAGGATTTAAAGATCAATAGCTTGTCTATAGACATAATTTATGATAGAACATTATGGTGTCATTTGATCCATGTAACCGACCCAACCTAGTGAGAGAAGACTTGGTTGTTGTTGTTTCCCTTAGAATTACTCAAGGGTTTTGTAATGGTGTTACATGATGTGATAGTAGGACATTGTCTTTTGATGACTTAATGATTACGATGACTTGTGTTGAATGATTTTTTAAGCTTCTAGAAGTTATATTGTTTAACAAAAATAACAGAACAAAATGAGAGGAGTGTGCTAAAGAATTTAGAACTTCAAATTGGTTGCTGACTTGTCATTTACTCATTTATAAAGATAACTTATAGTGAAACCATTTTAAAATTATTTATGAACTGCTTATTGTTAGCACATGTTAATTGCATAATATGACTTTTATATCCAGGAATGATTGCAGTATATCTGCTTTTGTCTTGAAACACACTGGGGCTGGGATGTATTGCCCAATTCATTTCTGGAGGAAATAATGGCGTAACAAGTGGAAGTTCATATAAATATAAAGGATTATATAGTTTAACTTACTTGACCACTGAGCGATGGATCTATTACTGCTCCAAATATTAAATTAGCAGTGGGGTCCACAAGGTCATATATAACCTCTGCTGCAGCATTTACCTGTAAACGGTTATATTAAAAGCCATAGCATACGAAAGGACCAACTAACAGAAAGAGTATGGTGAATTTAATAGATATTAGATAGCAGATCAGGAAGTGTAGCTATTTCAGATTTCAAAACGACTGGAAGGCTAGTTCGTTTTATTTCTTTGCTCACAGCATGAATGCCAAAGTATGCTTCAAACAACCATTTGCTCAATTCAAAACCAAGTTTATAACATACTTATCAGAAAAGTAAGGCAACAAACGGGACAGAGGTGGATATTTTTTACAAATACTTTTATAAACCTCAGATTTTTCACGCTCACCTAAATATAATGTTCATGGAACACAGACACAACTTCCAATCATCTCAATTCTCAATCATATTAGAAAACGTCCCATTGGAATCTGGCACATGGTAATAAGGGGAAGGAAAATCCTGACTTCATTCAGTAAATGTTGCGCATAGCAACTTCCCAAAGTCCTTAGATGATCCAGATTCCAAAGGAACATAGGAAAAAGGAAGGATAATTTTTTTTAAAAGAAATAAGAGATAGAAGCATTAATAATTAATAATATGGGCACATATGAAACAAATATTTATGGAAGATAAAACTGTAAGTGCCAGAGGGATAGCTAGCTACCTCAAACAAGGTCAGATCACTTCCACCAGTTATGTTCCATACAATTCCAGTAGCCCTCTCTATACCAATATCTAGTAAAGGTGACTGGATGGCATTTAATGCAGCATCTCTTGCCCTTGTTTTCCCTTAAAACGCAGAAAGAAAAAAAGCCACAAGATAAGTTTCAATAACGCAGGTGATTCATGGATCAGAATGTGCTCATATAAATTATCAGCCCCCACCCCCATCCCCGAAAACAGAGATGCGTCATAATACATTTGTACTTTAATAATTAAAAATTTAGGTCTAGAGAGGAAAACTTTTATTGCTGATGACGATTTGATTCAAATAGAAGATCGGGATTCAGGAACTGCAGTGCAGCCCCATTTGCAGTTTCCATACATACCAGTTGCAGTTCCTATCCCCATAAGCGAAGAACCTGCATTGGCCATTATAGCTCGAACATCGGCAAAATCTACATTCACCAATCCTGGTATCTGCAATCAATTAAAAAATATTAATGAGCATTAATGATTTTACAGACAGACACCACCAGCTTTGAACCATGGGCCATGTAAAATCAGGACATCTTATTACTGGGATGGTCCGAGTATGTTTTATCTTTGTGCATCTAAAAAAAAGCTTTTTTGAAAATTTAAGCTATATTAGATTATCTACAAAACAGCTTTTTGAAGAAGAAAAAAACAGCTGAAAGATGGAAAATCCATCTTTCCCAAACATGCTCCTAGAGGGAACAGGCTTGGTTGTAGTTGCTGTATGCCTGTATCCACAATTGATAACAAAAAATATATGAATTCAAGCAAATAAACAAAAGGTATCCACAATTGATAACAAAAAATATATGAATTCAAGCAAATAAACAAACGGTAACAAACAATTTGAACCAACATACCAAACAACTTTACATCCACAAGAGTATCGGGTAGGGACTAGGGACAACTAGCTATAGTCAAAACAAATAAAGACAGAAAACACATTAGGCTCCATTTTCATTCATCATTTTCCTTTTATTCCTTTACAATCAAAATTTGATGGGGGGAAGAACAAAGAACCAACAATAAGGTATCTGTTCATATTTAAAAATCATTAAGAATTCCATACCGTAATAATATCAGATATACCACGAACACCTTGTCGGAGAATATCATCAGCCAGATTGAACGCTTCAGTTACAGGGGTAGATTGAGAAACCGCAGTCAGCAGCTTGTCATTTGGAATAACAATAAGTGTATCAACATTATCTCTTAAGGCTGCAATTCCTTCTTGTGCTTGAACTGCCCTCCTTCGTCCTTCAAATGAGAAAGGGGTTGTGACAATACCAACAGTCAGTATACCCATTGACTTTGCAACACCAGCAATAATCGGAGCTCCACCGGTGCCAGTTCCTCCACCCATTCCAGCCTGCCCAAATGAATTTTGTAATTTTCAAATTTATCAAAATATACCAACAATAAATAATTTAGCTGAACTGCAAACACAACTATTCTCGATTTTTAAAAAATCAACATATTTTAAGATTTCAAAGAACAACAACTGCTGCTTTCTTATCTCATAGTCAATAATGTCTAATTATCAAAATTAACAATAATAGAAACTTAAGATTTATACATGCTCTAACAAATCTCCTAAAATCTAAAACTAATATGCAAGTAATTTGCAATTGCATGGGTTTCAAATATTTGATATTGCAGTCTACAACAACAATAGAAGCCATTTCCCATTAGATGGGATTAGCTACATGGATCAAACAACATCGTGTCAAAATTAAAACCAAGTTTTGAGGGAGGCTATTTAGATACAGTATTTTAGTGGTTTCTCTTATAATTTTTCTTGGTCTTCCTCGACCTCTACTTATCGGGCTATCCTCCATTATAGTCTAATAAGCAAAAATTTGAACTTCAAAATCATAATAGTAACAAAGCTTTGCAATATTGTTTCCATTTGTATTATCCTCATATATCTTCACTGATGGTAAAATTTCAAATAAAATACATATTATTTTATATGAGAATTCACCCCTAGCTAAGAGAGGGAATAAATGGCAAACTAGAGCTATGGAAGGGAGCTTTGGAATTACATGGGTTCCAGTTAAGCAGAAGTAAAACAAAGTATATATATAGAATACAAGTTCAGTAAGGCTCACATTAGCGCTGTCTTAGAGCCTAGAGGTAAACATTGGAAAACACATCATACCATGAGTTACAGAATTTAGGTATCTTGAATCCATCAAACAAAGTGATGGAGAAATATAGGGAGATTCAAATCATATGATTCAAGCTGGGTAGATGAAATGGAGGAATGTTTTAGGTTTTATTTGTGATTGAATAATTAAAAGGTACATGTCAAGCTAAAAGGAAAATTTTACCACAGAAACATACGACCAACGATGCTTTATGGTACTAAATGTTAGAGAATAAAGTGCCAACAAGAATTGGAGAATAAAATAGCAAGTGTGGTAGAAATGAGAGTGATGCATTAGATGAGTGGACAAACAAGAAAAGATAAGATTGGGAATGACTATACTAGAAGGAAAGTAGGAGTGGCACCTAATGAGAAAAAAATGATAGCATCGCGCCTATGATGGATTGGACATGTGAGAAGACCGATAATAGCTCTAATAGTAATTAGAAGAGTTTATCAAATGGATGATAGTCAGAAAATTGGAGATAGAGGATGACTAAGAAAAACTCTAGGTGAAACCATTACAAAGGATCTAGATCTAAATGGCCTCTCCGAAGATTTGGTTCATGACGAGACAAAGTGGTGATGTTTGATCCATATAGCCCATCCCACCTAGTGGGAAAAGGTTCTAATGGTTCTTGTTGTTGAGAATTCACCCTTAAAAGGCTATAAATGTGTCAGTCACATATAGCACTACCATTTATTGATTATTTTAATTTAAATTTAGAACAATTTTACATTTTCTAACAAATATTGAACGTCAATATTTTTCCATAAATAAACAAGAGGCATGCCGTTTATCAGGTAAATTATTTAAAAGCTTAAAACTTGAAAAAAAAAATGAAGTATAAGAAAATAAGAAATTTTATTACCTAGAAGTGTCAGGCTCAGGCATCACAGTATTTGAAATTGTAAATTGATTACTTTTTAAAAAATGCATCTCTTTGATAATTTTAGAGTGACATCCCAGGAAAATGACATCTTCATAGCAATTTTCAGATATGTTGACAATCTAAAGGTAGCAATCCATCATGAAATATATTTTTTGGCAAAGAAATGAAAGAATGACAAAATGCCTTTCACTATAAAATAATAGCTTCCAATGAAGGGGACATGCCAGCAGCCAAGCTATATGGTGGTTGATGTACAAAGCAGCTTTTACATAAGAAACAGCTATAATATTATCAGAGATGTTGCTGTTTATTGCAAGCAGTTTTATCATTTTTTACACATTTCTAGTTCTGATTATAAGGAAATGCCCGTGTTCTTTTCATTTAAGTGTGGGGGTTCGGAGTGACAGATAACCTAATATTATTTATGCTTTAGTTTTGGTAGTACAAACATCTGTTTCATTCCATAAGAATGCTCCTCCTCAATAAAAAAGAACTAACAGTTCAACATTATTTAAGAGCATACATTGAAAATTCATGCGATAGAGCCATGATGTAGTCCCTTAGTAACCTCTTTGTAGAATATTGGGGCCTATTCCTCCTTGCACAATGTATCACCATATCCTTTTTTTCCTATCAAAACATATATCATCCCATCCTAGTTTGAGCTATGGTTTTATAATCATATATTTTGGTATTATAATAAAGCGTATAATCATGTCTACTGGTATAATGTTGAGAAGAGTACTAACAAGAAAATTCATGATGCAAAACTGTAATGCACTTTGCAGGAGCAATAATTGAAGAAAAATTGTTTGAACCTACCGTAACAAAGACCATATCAGCTCCATAAACTGCCTCTTCTATAGATTCTTTGCTTTCTTTGGCAGCATTCATGCCAATCTCAGGTTTACCACCTGCGCCAAGACCGCGTGTAAGCTCTTGACCGATTTGCAAACGGTTCTCAGGAATGACAGGTGACATTCTCATGGCTTGAACATCAGTATTAACAATCCAAAACTCTACACCATTCATCGCGCTCTCTATCATGCGATTGACCGCATTTGACCCACCACCACCTACACCAATGACCTTGATCTTTGCCTCATTGTAATTACTTACACTAGATGTGGGTTCTAAGCTTTCAGCAACATTTCCACCAGAGATATCCTTTCTTGGGTTGTTAACTCCACTGCTGCCTTCTCCTCTAAGCATTGAAACCTCAGGATGTAAATCCAGAAAAGGATCTTTGCTATGATAGGGACTGATGCTGTGGGAACTGGCTGAGCACTTAACTTGAAACAAACCCGGTTTTCGGTTCCCACACGAAAATCCATACTTGTTTTCATACATTTTCATGAAACATGATCTCCCATTGTGATTCTCTGTCAGTGTTCTTCCTCCAAGAACAGCTAGTACCCCAGCTGAATTTCTAGCATTCGAAGGTGCAAAACTTGTTGACATACAACTTACCATTTTTATGGTACCCAATAATAAGTACTTTAATAGATGGGGAAAATTAAAATGAAAATCGATTCAGAGAGTCGAGAGTTTGAAACTTGCAATTCGCCCCCAATTCCTTGTTCCAATTCCTGTTCATGCAGAAAAAATAAATAAAAAGAACCCTCGAAAAATTAGGTTGAAAACCAAACAATTAAGTAACTACTACACTACACTACACTGAGCTATCACTGGTAGAATAATAATAAGTAATAATAAATGGTAATGAATAAACAATAAAGCTAAGTCAATTTGTAAGATTAGAAGAGGAAATGGTAACTGTAATTGCAGGAACGAGGTAAGAGGAAGAGGGACCTGAGGAAAGAAAGAGCGAAGATGTGAGGAGCATTTGAGTGGTGAAGCTGAAGCGGAACGGCGGAAACGGTGTTTTAAGGAATAAGCACTTTATTTTTGGGTCATAGCTGTCTTTTTTTTTTGTTGTTGATAATGAAGTAAAAATGGTCCGCAACCTTGGTGGCTCATGCTGCTAATTTTTTTGTGTGCATTCAGAAAATACAAACAACTTTGGAATTGGATACAGTACAATACTACATGTATACAACCAACCCCCTAATTGTCGGCCAGGGTTTTCAGTTTATTTTTTTTTCTCTATTTATTTTTCAATAAATTAATCAAGAGGTTAATTTATATGTATTATCAGAGTAAAGTACTTAATATCTTTTTTTATCTACTTCGAGGAGTATCTCACCGCCAACCTGAGACGGAGACTAATCTCTTGTGGGTGTTTGTTCGGCACCTCTAAGGGTGACATCCCTCCCAGCTGAGGTTTTTTTCCATACCTAGGGCTCAAACTCGAGACATTGGTTAAGGGACGAGAGGGCTTTAACCACTCACACCAATCTCAGTTGCTAAAGTACTTAATATCTGATAATATCTTAACAAATAAGTATTAATTTTATTTTATTTATATATTATTTTGACTAAAAGAAATATCTTCGTTCATTCAAATTGGTAAAATACATCGAAAATAGCACAAATTCAACATCGCTAAAACCCGAAAAGGATGAATCTATGAACAAACGCACAACACTCAGGTTAATAGCATAACACGGCAAAATACCTACAAATGTGACAAAATCAAAGTAACCGGAATACCCATGCCTTCGGATCTGTAACGTTGACGCCAAGTCTTGATTGAATCTGTAATGGATCGAAGCTGATCTGCCAATCTGAACCAAACGAACACCGCAACAAGATGGGAAACCAAATGACGCCGCAACAAGACGACGAACAAAACACCGCCGCATGCAGATGACGAAAACATGGAAAAACACGAAAGAAAAACTAGATATATGTGGAAAAATCACTTATTTAAATAAAAGGAGAGGAAAAACGATGTAGAAGGGTGATTCCAGACTCAAAAAAAATGTCCAAAACCACACCAACTTCCGGTGGATGAGGAAGAAGGAAAAGTTGAGTAGATGGAAGGTTGAAAGAGAGAGTCGACTTTAGGTTTTTGATCATTAATTTTATTTTTTTTATAAAATAACAAATCAGTATTATTATTATTTCTCTTTTCATTATTCAAATAAAAGCACACATATTAAAATATTAGTAAATATTTACACTGTATAAAAAATATATAAGCAAGTTAATACGCAAATTTATGGTTTTAACTCAATCCCACCTAAAGATTTGCGGGCTAAATCGGAATATCAGATGGAGGAAATACTTCATTAAGTTACGGATTAGTCAACACATTCAAAAAAAAAAAAAAAGGTGTTTTCTTTTTCGTCAAAAAAGTTGTTTACCTTACCCAATTTCAACTTGTTTTCATCTTATCTTTCTACCTTGTTAGTAGTTGATTGTTATGTTATGTTAATTTTGTAACATTTGCCAAGATTTGAACATTGGACCTCCTACTCCTCCAATTCCTTATACCCTTAGTATTGGATAATACTCAAGTTAGTTCAATTAATGCAATGCATTATTAAGTTAGTTAAGTTAGTTAGTACAGCTCAGTTAGTTGGTTGGTTGTAAAGATAACATAGTAGCAACATTTGTATAAAAGCTGAGGAATGCTATTGTTGAATGTGAGTTTCATTTTCAATCATTTCATAAATCGTTATATGGTATCAGAGCTCTCTAACTCTTCTAGAGAGCTCTGCTGTGCAATCGCCTCTTTCTTCTTCCTCAACTATCTTCCATAGCTGAAATGAACGAAAATGAAGAAACGGTTCAACCAGAACCACCTCCAAGAATCGATCCAGTGCGTGATCCCTACTACCTGCACCCTAGAGAAAGCCCAGGGATGATTCTTGTTTTGCCTCCTTTGGATGGCACGAATTACAACTCTTGGAGCAAAGCTGCAAGAAGAGCTTTAGTATCCAAGAACAAATTCAAGTTTGTCAATAGAGTAATTCCAGAACCTGATGTTGATAATCCGAAGTATGAAGCTTGGGAGATGTGCAACACAATGGTAATTTCTTGGATCACAAAATCTTTAAACCATGAAATTGCTCAAAGTGTTGTGGAATTTGAAAATGCTCAAGAAATTTGGGATGGTTTGAAAAATAGGTTTTCTAAAGGGAACTATTTTAGAACTTCTGATTTGCTACAACTTGTTCACTCGATGAAACAAGGAGAAAGAACAATTTCATGTTACTTTACTGATTTCAAGACAGTGTGGGATGAATTGGAATCTTTTAGGCCAATTCCATCTTGTACTTGTATTGTTAAGCTGTGATCTTATTAAAAGCATCAAGAGACAACGAGAAATAGAGTATGTGATCTGCTTTCTAAAAGGACTCAGTGAACCATATGGTGTTTTAAAGAGTCAGATTCTTGTAATGGAGCCCTTACCTCCTATGACAAAAGCATTCTCAATGGTAAAACAGCAAGAAGGACAAATTGATTCAGAATCCAAAATTCTGTTCAATAGTGCTGATTCCAATCAAAATTGGAAGAGTCAAGGTAGAGGTAATGGTTATGCTGGAAAAGGGAGAGGAAGATTAAATGGAAAAGGATCAAATGGAAACTCAAACAAGGTTTGCACCTTCTGTGGAAAGAGTGACCATACAATTGATACATATGCTATTACAAGCATGGCTTTCCACCTAACTTCAAGTTTAAGTTCAAGAATGCTGCAAATGTCAACAATGTTGCATCAGATGACATTGATTCGGATGAACTTTCAACTTCAGATGCTCAATTGGAATCTTTCCCTGCTATGGACCACAAAGAACCAAGTGTTACCATCAGTCCAGAACAGTATGCTCAACTTGCAGCCTTATTCCATAAATCCTCCACACAATCTCACAGTGTGAACCAAGTAAGCCAAGCCAAGGCAGGTGAGTCTTCCACTCACTTGTCTCCACAAGTCTCAGGTAATGCATCCTGGATATTAGATACAGGTGCTACAGACCATGTTACCTTCTCACTCTCCTATTTTACTTCATATAAATACATTAGACCAATCACTGCCAAATTACCAAATGGTGAAAGCACTGTTGCACAACACTCAGGCACAATCATATTTTCTGAAAACCTTTACTCGCATGATGTTTTGTACATACCAGACTTCAAACACAATCTAATTTCTATCAATAAACTTGCCTCTTCTTTATCATGCAAGCTAACCTTTGATCATTTTCTTTCAAAATACAGGATATGAGTAGCTTGAAGATGATTGGGCATGCTAGAGTTCAGAACCATTTGTACATCCTTGCTCAACCAAACAAACCTATCAAGTTTATCCCTTCCAATACTATAAATTTTACCAATACTGTAATCAATACCATGTTCTTTTGACCTTTGCCATTTTAGACTAGGTCATCCATCACACAATGTTTTACAGAATGTATCAAGATACTTTCCATATGTACACTTTGATTCCAATAAAAATTGTGACTCTTGTCATCTTGCTAAGCAAGTTAAGCTTCCTTTTCCAAATAGCACAACTAAGTCTGTGAATGCTTTTGATCTTGTTCACATGGATATTTGGGGACCATTGAGCATACCATCTATCCATGGTCAAAGATACTTCCTCACCATTGTTGATGACTTCACAAGACACACTTGGATTTTCTTAATGAAGCTAAAATCTGAAACATGCAACTTAATTCAGAACTTCACTTCTTTAGTTTTAACACAATTCAATCAAAAAATAAAAGGCATTAGAAGTGACAATGGCAAGGAATTTTTGCTAAACCAATTTTATGCTATTAATGGCATCATTCATCAAACCTCTTGTGTGGAGACTCCACAACAAAACTCAGTAGTAGAGAGAAAAAACAGGCACATCCTCAATGTTGCCAGATCTCTCTCATTTCAGTCAAATTTGCCTAAGTCCCTCTGGTGCTATGCTGTAAGTCATGCCATATTTTTAATAAATAGGCATCCTACACCTATTTTATAGAACAAATCTCCATTTGAGATGTTGCATCATAAACCACCAACTTTACTTGATCTAAAGGTATTTGGAAGCTTGTGTTTTGCATCAACATTGACACGAATCGCATCAAGTTGGATCCAAGGGCTAGAAAATGTGCTTTCCTTGGTTCCAAATCAGGAACCAAAGGCCATGTTTTGCTTGATCTGCACACAAGAGAAATCTTTATCTCAAGACATGTGATTTTTCATGACCATATTTTTCCTTTTTTTTCACAATCCACTGCACAAAATGACACTTCCCAAACCCCTGACAACAACACCTTTGAATTTCTCAATTTTGATGACATTCCTCCTAATCAATCAACTCATTCTCAAACCAACAAACCACATCAGCCTATTCAACCTCCACATGAACTAACTACAGAGAACAACCCTGACCAATTTAGTCCACCCACTGCATCCTCTATTCCCAACCTTCCCTTCCCTGAACCTATAGCCGTTGATCATGCAAATTCTAACATTCCTATACACCACCAACCCTTAAGAAGATCTACAAGAACCAAACACTCTTCTGCTTACCTACATGACTTCCATTGCAATGCTCTGACCACTATGCATGCTCCATCATCCACAGGTACTAAGTATCCTTTATCATCTGTTCTTTCATATAATTCTCTTTCTCCTTCACATTTACACTTCACACTCTCCATTACCAATAACACTGAACCAAAAACATATAAACAAGCCATCCAATCCAACCACTGGATATAGGCTATGCAAGCTGAGTTACTGGCTTTGGACCAAAACAACACCTGGTCTCTCACTGATCTACCAAAGAGGCAAGGTTCCCATTGGCTCTAAGTGGGTCTATCGAATCAAATATATATCTGATGCAACATTGAAAGATACAAAGCCCGGTTAGTGGCTAAAGGCTATACACAAACAGAAGGATTGGACTACCTTGATACATTTGCACCGGTAGCAAAGCTCAATTCTGTCAGACTCATCTTGGCCCTTGCAGCAACTCAAAACGGGTTATTACATCAACTTGATGTCAATAACGCTTTTTTACATGGTGATTTAGATGAAGAAGTCTACATGGAGGTTCCCCAAGGTGTCCAATGCACCAACCCAAACCAAGTATGCAAGCTCCACAAGTCACTATATGGCCTCAAACAAGCTAGCAGGTAGTGGTTTGCTAAGCTCTCGAGTTCTCTCCAAGCCTTACAATACACTCAATCACAGCATGACCATTCCATGTTCTACAAGCACAATGGTTCCAATTTCACAGTCCTTCTTGTTTATGTTGATGACCTGATACTAGCTGGTAATGATGCTTCTGAAATTGCTTCTGTGAAACACTTTTGGGATGCCAAATTCAAGATAAAAGACCTAGGCACGCTCAAATATTTCCTTGGCTTAGAGGTTGCTCGATCCAAAACTGGCATAACTCTATGCCAAAGTAAACACACACTCGACATCTTGTCAGATACTGGTCTCCTGGCATCGAAGCCAACTCCTACTCCAATGGCTCGATTAACCAAATTGTCCAACCCAAAAACTGAACCCCATGCCAACCCTGCTGAATACAGAAAGTTACTTGGCAGACTCCTATATTTGACTAATACAAGGCCTGACATAAGCTTTGCAGTCCAAAAACTTAGTCAGTTCATGGCCTGTCCCACCTTGGATCACTATAAAGCAGCCACTAGAGTCCTAAGGTATCTCAAAGGCAACCCTGCTCAAGGCCTATTTTACCCATGCACCTCCTCTCTTCAGTTAAAGGCCTTCAGTGACTCTGACTGGGCCACATGCTCTGACACAAGGCGCTCAATCACCGGCTACCGTGTCTTTTTGGGTGACTCACTCATTTCATGGAAGACAACGAAGCAAACTACAGTTTCGCGTTCTTCATCAGAAGCTGAATATAAGGCACTGGCTGCCATAGTCTGCGAAATTCAGTGGCTTACTTACTTACTTCAAGAGCTGTCCATTCCATACATCTCCCCGCCTTCTCTATACTTGTGATAGCCAATCGCCGCCACATAGTTGCCATTTATGTGTTCCATGAACGCATACGAAACATATTGATATTGACTGCCACTAGTCATAGAAAATATCCAAGCTAAATTGTTTCACCTGTTGCCAATCTCCACCAAAGAAAAATCGGCTGACATCTTGACTAAGGCATTGGATCCTTCCCCATTTCAGTATCTCCTTTCCAAGCTGGGAGTACTTAACATACACTTTCCAGCTTGTGGGGGTATTGGATAATACTCAAGTTAGTTCAATTGATGCAATGCATCATTGAGTTAGTTAAGTTAGTTATTACAGCTCAGTTAGTTAGTTGGTTGTAAAGATAGCATAGTAGCAACACTTGTATAAAAGCTGAGGAATTAGCTATTGTTGAATGTGAGTTTCATTTTCTATCATTTCATAAATCGTTATACTTAGCTCAAACCATTTGAGCTACCCAATACCCCTCCCTCAATGAGAATGTGATAAGAAGAAAATAAAGATTGTAACCTCGTGAAAGTATCCTACTATTGTGATCAAATTCCAATGAGTTGTCCAAATGAAAATTAGTATGCTGAGAATATTGGGAATTCAGTAAATGATTATGTCAATTTGTATGTTATATATTAGGACTTGATTGTTAGCTTTGGTTTATTTTAAGTTTGATGATAACTTATCAAAATTTATTAGATTCATTAAGCTTACTTGAGACTTTATATTAGCAATGGAAAATTGGAAATGGTGCGGGCGAGTAATAGATCCCCACCTCCATAGATTTAGTACATGTTTGTATCCACGTCCAATTGTCCATCAACACACCTTCAGCAGAAGCTACTGTGAGTAGCTTCCACATCATGGATGTGATTTTGGCTATGTACCTTGGTTTTCCAAACACACTGTTACTCTGTATCCGTCCCTGTCTCATATATGTATGACTGTTTTGTGTCTAATTTCATCACAGATTTTAAAATAAAGTCATAATTTTTTCTCAAAATAATTAGTGCACCTCACTCAAAAGATGATAGTTAAATCAACACATAAATAAAAAGTCTATGGTGCTGGTTGGATAAACGGCTTAATTAAAATACTTATCATATAAGCTCTTATTTATAAGTTATTTCTATAATTTAAGAGAAAATATAGTCAAACTGTTTTCATATAAGCTATAAGCTATTTTCATAAGCTATCTTGAAGAGCTTATCAAAATAAGCTGAAAACAGCTTATGGAAATGTCATAAGCCGTTTCCATAAGCTCTCTCAAACACTCTGACAAGTGCCTATGTCAGTAGATAAGCTCAAATAAACTGTTTATAAGTCAATCCAAACATGCCATATGATTCCAGAGCTAAATTTAGTATATTTAATCCGAAAAATGAAAACAAAATGCAATGAACGAGACTTCGGTATTTTTGATATTCACCCTTACTTTGTTTAATAACTGGATATAAAAACAATTCGCCCTACGTATCCGTAGAGAAAAATAATATTCCCCAAATTCAACCCAGAATGACTTTTCAGCGGGCATATATTTTTGCCACCCTTGCTTATTATGTTTTTTTTTTTTTGTAATCATGACATAAGTACGAAGTATCCACCACCGTTAACAGTGACCAATCTCCGTCGGGGAACCTGTTGGACCCACAAGGTGGGTCCTCCCCTCCCAACCAGATTTTCTCCATACTCAAGAGTCAGGATTCGAACCCCTGACCACTTGCTTAAGGTGTCCAAGTCCATTACTACTTGGACCAACCACATGGTGGTTGCTTATTATGTTTTTATAAGAATGATTATGTGAAGTTTTTTTAGTTTATCTAAGCATATAATATTTTTAATTAAGATATTCATGTGTAATGCATTTTTTTTAGGAGAATTGTGTTTTCAATATATGTTGGACATGTGACTTAAACCCAACTCAGCCTATCTTTGAGCAAGTTCGACTGAAATGTAAAAAAATAAAATCCGAATAGGTCCTTTTTTTCAAAAAAGAAAAATGATAGTTTATTTATGAGTTAGTTATTCAGTTGATCCTCAAATTATCTGTGAATTTTCACATGGGTTCACGAATTATTTGAGTTTCCTGCAGCCCAAATACAAAGTTGGGAAATAATTTTCAGTTTCCATATCTTGTGAGCCAATCTCTGGCTCACCGATAAGTTTGATTAACAAAAACTGGGCTTACACTTACTTACACTTACTCCGAATCATTTTGAACCACCTCACCTAACCTATAGGTTGCACGGGTTAGAATTGGGTTGAGTCAAATTGACTCACGGATTAGGTCCTATTTTGTTAAAAAAAAAAAAATGGGCTATTGATATTTTGATCCTGAAACGCAAAGGCCCAAAAAACACGAGTTGGCTTTGTTTTGCTGAATTGCTAACGGCCGCTGCCCTTCTCCTTGGCAGCAAAAAACACCGGTTGGTAATTCCCTTCGCAAATCACGAAATCCAAATCGCAAACGCAACTTACTCGCAGTCGCACCTTGGACCGCCGCAGCTCCGTCCTCCGCCGTGAGACGCGCACACCTTTCGCCTTTCCGTCATATCCACCGTTGCTTCTGTTCTACGCCGTTCGTGGTTCCTGTTCGTGCTCCTGTTCTTCGTTCTCTAATCTCTGTGTTGTTGGAACATTTTTAATTTTCATTGTTTTATTTTCCAAAGATTTTTGCTATTTTTATTTTAAGTGAACCAACCCGGCTCGGGCTAGCTATTTCTTTGCTCACCGGTTTTGGTTGGCTCATACCTTTTTTGGCTAACCCGTGATGGTTGGCTCATTATAACAGCCATTCGTTCTTCTAAAATGACGAAATTATCCTCCTAACATAAAACGATATTGATTGTTGAAGAAATCGCTGAAGAAAGGAATGAGATCGATGGCGACAAAGGCGATGGCGGTAGCAGCGGAGAAAGTGGGGACGGCGACGCGGCGTCAAGCGGTGTCGTTAACTGACGCCGCCGCGTCGCGAATAAGACAGCTGCTAGAGCGTCGTCAGAGGCCCTTCTTGAAGCTCGGAGTCAAGGCTCGCGGTTGTAACGGCTTATCCTACACCCTCAATTACGCAGGTCTCTCTCTCTCTCGATTAACTGATTTACAATCGAATGTGGAAAATGATGATTTACTTTTTTTGTTCTACCATATCAGACTTATGAAGCAATTTCTCTCAAATATATTTGTGTCTGATTCATATGTATTTGTGTGGGTGTGTATGTTCAATTCAATTAATTACTAATCTGTTCTGTTCCTAACTAAGCTGAATTAGTTAGGAATTTGTCGTGTTATAATCCCTATGTTATAATCATAGGATGATTTGGCTTTTGGCTCTTTTCCAATTTTTTTGGATGTTTTTGCTGATTCATCTTGTGTCTTTGGTTGCATTTGCATATACATATCATTTTGACACACAATAGCATGTGTTAGATATAAAATCTTATTGATGTTAATCAGACTTAGTTCTAGATGGTAGTGAATACAGTTAGCAGTTAGTTTCTGTTTTCTGTTTCGTTATGGTTAAGCAACCATCACTGTTGCTACTTGTATGAAAGGACTCATCAATCAATGAATGAATCGGATTTCTTTCTTCCAATATCATAGCAGCATGAAAGTGCTCAATTTGTTTTGGGCCAAGAATTTTGGATGATTGAATCGAGAAAGTACAATTACAAGAAAAATTGGAATACAGATTTGAGGATGATGAAATAAATTGTACCTCCAAGTTTGTCATTGAGCAAGTGGCACACAAGTAATAAAACAGTTAATGGGCCTTCAGAAGCTATGCAACAAAAACAAGCAAGTCTTATTCCACTAGGTGAAGTCTGCTACATGGATTGACCAGTACCATTGTTCTCTATCCAAACATTTCTAATTTGTGTCTTATTTCACATTCAAAACATTGTTAACTTGTGTCTTATTTAGCTTGCAATCCATATACTCCGTCGTATTACTTAAGTTTGAAAGTAGCTCCTTCTCTCGACGAATCAATTAAGACTATATCATCAACCAAAAGCATTCATCGAGGCACTTACTCTTCGTTTTTCGGTTTTCCCATTAAGCACGTCAAATACTCACGTAAACTAGTACGACTCAAAGTTGTTCTTTGGTGCAAATCTATTTTATATGAAAATTTCATGCCCCAAATCTCAGCTTCATTGAGAAAAGTTTAATCCTGTTGGGTGTTTAATATTTTCATGTACTGGTTATGCCTTTCTGGTGAGCTGGATATGGATATATTATTTCTTCTTGAGCTTTGCTTCCTGCTGTTTTGACAGATGAAAAAGGAAAATTTGATGAGTTGATTGAGGATAAGGGTGTCAAGATATTGATTGATCCAAAGGCTCTCATGCATGTGATTGGAACCAAGATGGACTTTGTAGATGATAAAATGAGGTAAATGTTTTCGTTAATACTTCGTTATGTTTCTATTGTGTTTTTGTTTTGTTTTGCAATTTTTGTTTATTGTATATTGGGAATAGGATGAGGAAATATCTTTATAAACAATTGCATATACCAGGAAGTAGACATCTTAAGATTATTGTCCCAAACGTCAAAAGTCTCAAAACAGCTCCCATCTAGACCAAGATACAACAACAACAACCAAGCCTTATCCCACTAGGTGGGGTCGGCTGCATGGATAATACGACACTATAATGTTCTATCATGAATCATGTTAATAGTTAAATCATTGGTCTCTAAATCTTTCTTAATAGTTTTTCTTATAGTTTTTCTTGGCCTACCTCCGCCTCTAGCTATTGGATTGCCTTCCACCTGGTCCACTCTCCTTACTACAGAATCTAAAGGTCTCCTCTATACATGCCCAAACCACATAAGTCGATATTCAACCATCTTTTCTACAATAGGTGTTGCCCCAAGATAATTTATTAATTTTCTGCCCGCATGAAACTTTATAAATTAAACACATCCTGTTGGTTACTTTTGGATGGAGAATTCATCCTATCACCAAGTTCCAAAATTGGAAAATACTTGTATTTTCTAAATGATGTCTGATTTTGAGTTCAACACAGAATGCGTCTCAATTATAGTAATCATTATTGAATTTATTCTTCCCTTTAATGTTGTCACTATTATCACACTGCAACTTTTGCCACCTCTCTTCTCCAGCCCTTCCCACACTGGTAATACCTCCATTATGCTCATGCTTATCTCTATTAAATTATCCATGTATATACAGTAAAACTAGAACTGTGGTGCCCATATGTTCTCAAATTTCCTGCTTCCATTTAGGATCAGCATATGAAGTGAATTGATAAGCTTGTGATAAACTATTTCCCCCTCCTTAACCCTGAATATGCATTAATTTCTCTGTTAGTCAGTTATGTTCCCATGCCCAGATATCTTGTTAGGATGAGCTTGCATCACTAAAGGAAGAGTATGATGAAAATGGCACGAAAATTTGTCTATAGTCATAGGTTGTGTTTGATTCTGTTGCTTCTACCACTTTTTTTCTTAACGTGTGATATAATAATTGCTGGTGTCTTTTAAGTGCTTTTTGTTTTAATCACGACTTTTTTTCTCTTGTTTTTCCTGTTAGATCTGAGTTTATTTTTGTCAATCCAAACTCTAAAGGCCAGTGTGGTTGTGGTGAATCTTTCATGACCACAACCAGCAGTGGAGCTGCTAAGCCATCAAGTGGTTGAGATTGCTATTCAATGAAGTCGATCTTTCGTAATTTAATTGATGAATATTCGGGTACAACTAATGGATTTCTATAATTTTGTTCAACAAGAAGGAAAATGAAACTTTTGATGCCCAGAACAGAGGATTACTGAATGTTGGCATGGTTTCAGTATACGGAGTTATCTGAAGCTGATGCCAAGGCTTAGGACAACAGTTTGTATTATCATGTCATTTGATCTGATGATCCTGATTTCTAATGTACAACTTTTTGTATTATGAAAATTTTATACATGTATATTATGTAGGTCAAATAATTCCATTTCGTTTATCATAATAATCAGTAGATTCAGTGCTGAACAAAATTTTCTTTTAAAATTCTTTTGCCATATTGAAGATGACGCTTTGACTAAATTATTACGGATTATCATGTCAGGTCGATCTACATAGGAGGTTGTCTTTAAACTTGATCGCTGGAGAGATGTGCATGTGTGTGATTGGGTTAGAGATTACAAACTGGAGTTTAATTCTGTAAATTGGTTTTGGTTGGAGGTGGCTTTATAATAATGTGATTTATGTTTCTGTAAATGCGTTTGACAAAATGAATGTTGTTTAGACAGTGTAGGTAAAGATCATTTTTAAATTTGTAATTATTAAAGGGTATGAGTTGATGTTACTTTGTTCATATTACCTTTTTTTTATTTTTTAATTTTTTATCTTTGTTTGAAAAACATATGTTTTAATAAACGAAATAATTGTTATAACATTTCAATTTTGAGTATTATCATTTTTAAATATAAATATGCGGAATATAAATATATATATTCTTATTCTTATGGGCCAGCATCAATGAGAAGCCACCGGATCGATCAATTGCCAACCTTTGATCATTTAATGACAGTTCCCTACCTTTGGTTAGATATTGGCCCTTTATCATTAGGGGTGAAAATAGGTTAGGTCGAGTTAAGCTTTTTCATAAACAGGTCTGACAAGTCTGATCTGTGTTTCAATCTCAAGGCCTAATCTTGACTTATTAGCTTTGACAAAAGCCAATTTTTAAGGCCTAATTTGTCCTAATTCAAATCATGGACTGGCTTAAAAGCCTATTTACAAGCCTACTTTAAAGTTTTGCCTGATTTGAAAGCCTATTTAGAGGTCTATTTCAAAGTCTGATCTGGTCTGAAAGCCTATTTAAAGACTTATTTTTTAACAAAGCTTTAAATATTACTCCACCTATAAAATAACTCATAGGCTTTCACTTGTAAGTAGAGTTATAAGCTTCTAATAATAAAGAGGTCAATAGGTCTATATGATAAATAGGCTAATAGGACTTCACAAATAAATAGGCAAATAGACATCTACATTTAAATTGGTGAATAGGCTTGTACTTTCAAATTTTATAATATTATAAATAATATATTGTATTATTATAATATATTAAATTACATTATATATATATGTGTGTGTGTGCGCGTACGTGCGTGTACGTGTGTGCATGTACGTGCATGTATGTGTGTGTTAAATGGGTAGGCATGATAGACCTAGTAGTTTTTTTTAGGCTAGGTTAAGTCATAGGTCACCGATGAACGGCTTGACCTATTTCCATCCCTAGGTACCACCTTTGATCAGTTGATGACAGTTAGGGTGCTATTGATTAATTAGCTTAGTTAATTATGACAGTTGTTAGCTTAGTTAATTATGAGAGTTGTCATCAACAGGAGTAGTTTGTTAGCTTCTTCTTCACCTATTGTATTTATCCTATACTATATGGTGTACAAATTCAATAAGATGAATTTTCACAAAAATACTTGGTTCTAAGTTTCTTAAGATATATAATATTATAAAAACAGAAAATCTTCACAATATTAAATAATTATGATTTTTTTTACAGAAAATAAAATAAATATTTGTGAGTTATGTGATGTATGAAAGACTCACTTACAATTTCCTATCCCACAAGTAAAATTTCCTTAGCTCTTCTTCTCCTTCCACATTTCATTTTCTTCTTTTAAATATTCATGGGATCAGTCTCCTTCTCTCTATTTCTTTGCTACAAGCTTTGGATATCATGGGTGCATGCTTTCCATTTCCTCTTAGCGAACCTTTCATCCTCCAAGTGAGTATGATCTCTCTCATTCTTTTAATCATTCTAGTTCCATCACATGCTTCTCTATTACTGTGTATTTGTCCTATTTACCTATTCAAGGCTAACTTCATTTCCTCTACAAAGATTGCAACTTTTTACTATTTTATATGCATCCAAATATTGATTCACTCATATTACTATCTATTTCTTTATCTTAGCCCCTTAGGCTTTAATTTTGATAATAAACTTTTTTTTTTAAAAACTTTTTTTGGAGTTTCATTAATATTCACATTAGGAGAATGTTAAGGAATCAAGCAATAAAATTTTGATTGGGAATTAATGTATTCAACGTTTTGAGAAGTTATACAATTAGTTTTTTCAATGAAAATTTTCTATTTTGGATTCTTGAACCAGCACGTTAATTTATGAAATCCGGAGCATGTTGCACATGTTCTAATAAAATTAGATTATTTTCAATTGTTGCCACGGTGTTATTCTGTTGAAAAAACTTGCTTTAAACACTATGGAGCTTCTTCCTGTTGACATGATTGGTAATATACTATCCCATGTTGGGTCTGCTAGTGATGTTGTGGTTGCTTCTACAACTAGCAAGAAATGGAGGGAAGCTTGACACAATCACCTCTGAAATCTTTGATTCAATTCTTATGATTGACCCCACTATCTTGTATTAAGCTCTACTAATATAGAAATGATCATCACTCGCAGTATCTTACAAACTAAAGGACTGTAATGTTTAACCATTTCCTTGGGTGATACTCGTAACTTTTATGCTACCGTCGTCACAGATTGACTTATGCATACAATGGATTTCTTGTACCAGTTAAGTTTTAATGCGAGGGCAGCCGAAATTTTCTATATCATTGATAGATGCAGCATGCAAAGATTGGAAGTGTTGACCTTGCCATGCAATCCTATTAAGGATGTAGAGTAGTGACTAGAAACTTCCTTGCTTGAGGTTGCTTTCATTGTGTTTTGTTAGTATCTCGGCATTGGATCTGAGCTATCTACTCTTTTCTTTCTTCTTGTCCAAAACTTGAAACATTGTCTATGGTTGGGTTAGGCTCTGTCAAATTCAGGGACTGAGAAAGTTCACATTACAAACTGATTTTCTTGAGAATCTACACCTGAAACACTGTGAGTTTTGAGAATTTGAATTGATTGGAAAATGGACAATAAAAGTGTTAAAGACTGATGATTCATGGTTTCTAAGCCAAACTTTTACACTATCATCTCAAAAGCACCAAATTTAAATAAGCTTTCACAGCGACGGGTGGATGGGGGTGTGGATGATGAAGTGATTGTGGATATTATGAACATTTCTATCTGTTGTCCTCGATTGACACACTTGTCCTTACGTTATGATCTAGTACTACATGGAGTGCCTCATGCTGGCTTGTATGGTTTGTCTCATATGATGAATGTGGTTATGTTAGAACTTGGATGGAGTGCAATCAATGACCATTTCTCGTTATTGGTAGATGGACTTGTGGAAAGATGTCCCAACTTGAAAAAATTGGTCAATTGTGGTTCTTTTACAAATGTCACGATGACACCTCAAATGAGTCAAAGTTTTGTCAGATTTACGGAATTCATTGTTCAAATTGGAAGAAGAAATATGCATATAAATTTTGAGTATAAATATGAGCAATGAGTTATGCGTCACTCGTTGATAGCTGTCAAAATCTTGGTGTAATATCATTCATCATGAAGATACTTCCATATCCCATGAGTTTCTTAGCTCCATTTCCTAGAGTGTAAAGCACAAGAATTCATCAATTCGAGTACAGTTACAGATTTTGTGTAAAATAGATAATTTCGATTTTTACATCTTAAATTTGATCATTGGACTGATAGTTTTCTGTTACTGCCTCACTATACTAATTTGAATGTGGTAATTTTTTAATAATCAAAGAAATTGTTTTAAGAGGAGTACATGGCATATTGTTCCCAAATACATGCTAGAAGAGAAAGGTACAACTGCAGTTCCATCACATGTTTCTCTATAACTCTGTATTTGTCCTGTTTACCTATTCAAATCTAACTTCATTCCCTCTGCAAATATTGCAACTTTTTATTGTTTTATATGCACCCAAATATTGATTCATTCATATCAATGTCTATTTTTTTTTATCTTAGCCCCTTGGGTTGAGTTCGATGATAATTTTTTTGGGTTTTATTCATTTTCACTTTACGAGAATGTCAAGGAGTCAAGAAAATAAACCTTTGATTGAAGATTGGTGCGTTCAACATTTTGAGAAATGATGCATTTAATTTTTTCAATGAAAATTTTCTATTTTGGATTCTTGAATTGGTGCGTTAATTTATGAAATCTTGAACATGCTGCACATATTCTAATAAATAAGATTTTTTTTATCAACCAAAGAAAATAACATTATGGAGAGTACAAGGGTTACTCCAACCCTTACATAAAAAATTTACGTCCTGGTCAAGAAGTGGAGGGAAGCTGGACAAAATCACCTCCGTACTCTATGATTCAATTCTTGTGAATTGCCCCACTATCTTATATTAAGCTCTACTAATACAGAAACAATCATCACTCACACCAGGGGTGGACAAAAAAACCGATCCGACCCGGAATCGAAAAACCCGGTGGAAAAATCAAGTAAACGGGCGGTTTTATCCGGATTCGTGGGTCACGGGTTCTAAGACTCATTTTCATACGGATTCCATCGGGCTGGTTCAGATTGGGTGAAAAACTACCGACCCCGCCCATACCCGACCGAGTAACAATGTACATACAAAAAATTTGAACGTTACTCTTGGTCTTCTGTCTCGTCCTGTCCCTTCAGTCTTTCATTGGGAAGATAAAAAACTTGTGAATTGTAAAACAGCTGTCAAGCATTTAATTTTATTTTGAAAATAGACACTGATTCAATTTCCCAATTCTCGATTCTCGTCTTTTTTATTTTTACAAAATGCTCTCAGTTTCCCTATCTACTTTTCTCCCTCTCTCTTTCTCGATTTCTCTCTTTCTTTGTAAATAGAACCCCAAGTCATCAACCACCCACCCAAACCATTATGCAACTCAACTTCATCTCACACTCTCGTTTTCATCTCTTTCTCGCGTATCCGATGCAGCGGTCCCTTTGTTGCTTTTCATTTGCCGTCGACAAGAGCACAACGTGGTCATCATCCAGAGCAGTGAGCACGCTGCCGCCGCCATCTGGAGTACAGAGCACCGCGACCGTCATCCACAACAATGCGTCTTCCTCTTTCCACTATCTTAGATCTGCTTGTGTTTCAGATCTGCCTTTGAAGATCTTCTTTTCAAGTTTTCACTTTTTTTTTCTTCTGGTCTGAAGCTTCTGGGTTTGTAAAGCGTTTGTTCTTTTGCTTCTTCAAGTTTGAGATCTGTGTTTTTTTATGAGGGAAGTTTCAGATTTGTTAAAAGTTGTATGTTTCTTTCTTCTACTTCTGCTACATTTTTAAAAAAATAAAAAACCGCCTATCACACGCCCAAACCTGTCACCCGCCGTGTAACATCCTAAAAATTCAAATATAATTATTTTAATAAAAAAAGGGTAGTATAAGAGTTTATTATAATTGTTTTATTTATAATAAAAATCCAGTGGGTTCCACAATAATGTAAAATTGATTTAAAATAAAATAAAAAAAAAAAAAAATAAATAGTTTGAGTGTTTTAAGCCCAATTTCGCATTATATGACTAGATACCTAACTTCAGACGGATATTTCGTAACCAAAGAGAACTTGTTTGAATTCGAGATCTGCATAAGAAATATATCCCTATCTCTTAGATTTCCGTAGACACCAAATTCGTCCAAATTGGATTCTTGTAGCTCAAGTTATGACCAAATTCGTACACACTGTTCATGTTCCAGCGCAAGAACCGTTTTTTTAAATTCTATCCACGTTTTGACTATCTAAATGTCAGTTTCAGATTTTGTGGTCTTCATAACAGTTGTAGACAATTATTTTATCTTTCCAACGATATAAAATTTATAATTTTTGAATGCCTATAACTCAAGATATGTGCGAAATACAGCACCATATGCAGAGTAAGCGGGCTTAGCGCGTGTTTACACATTTTGGGCTATTGGGGGCTCTATAAATAGAATCTTAACACTCTTAGGGTGCGTTTTTTAACCCTAATTACACCTAGAAACTCAGAAACGACTAAGAAGAGAAGAAATTCAAGGGTTAAGAAGAGATAGTTGTGGAAGAGGGAGTCTAGGAAGAGGAAGATGATGATAACTCTTGGCAAACGTTATGATTCGCAGTAGGAAACGCTTAGAGCTATTTGGAGGTCTTCAAGAGGTGAGTAACAGTACTTTTTGCGAACACTTTCCATGATATATATATGATTGTTTTTGTTGATAAGGGATTACCATGTGGTTTTGGGAGTCTTTAATTGACTTGATGCATATTGTTAGTAACCTAAATCCTAAAATTGGGGTTTTGTTTAAAAGGGGAATTAATTGATTAATTGATGTTGTAACGTGCTTATTCATGTGTGACGTGTTGTGATATTCATGATTGTTTGTCATTGGTGGAAGTTTATATGTTTAAAATTGAGGGAAATAGTTTGTTACATGCATGAGACATGACATATTTGAGTTATAATATGTTGTATAATGTTTGCCGCAATACCACCTATGATATGGGTATCGAAAAGTAATACCACCGTAATAGGGTATCGAAAGTAACATCCCCATATAATTAGGATGTCGAAAAAGAGCAATACCGCCTAAAAAGGGGTATCGAAAGTAACACCGCCACACGTTGGGGTGTCGAAAAGGGAGAAATACCGTCATGTGCACATGAGAGGTATCGAAATAGAAATGTCCCCGACAGGAGGGTGACATCGAAACACTCCTCATGAGTAGGGGTGGGCAATAGGACGCCATTGTCATGTGATGTGTGAGATTTATGGCATGCCGGCAAGAGACCATATTAGTTATGAGGCCTTCGAGCCACTTGGATTAATTTAGAATTGACTTGGTATATGGAATGTGATGCATTGAGACGAGTTGATCTTATGTTATATGCATTTGACTTGATGAAATTTTTGTTGTTATTAAAAGTATTTTTTTATATATTATTTTGGGAAATTAGCGGATACCATGGACAGTTTTTCCGGTTACCGCACCGACTGAGAACATTATTTTCAAAACATTTTATAAATGTATTGTTGTGCACTGGGATTTTATATCTCATTATAAGTGTTGTTTTCAGAGCCCGATGACATCGCTGTTGAGGATCCAGAGATCTGAAGAGTTATCTTTGATTAGCTAGTTGGTTAGTAATGTAGTATGGTTTGGAGTATTATGCGGACGACGTTCTTTGGTTTACATACTATTTTTCTCAGATTGTAATTAGACGCCCAGTTTTGAGGCTTTTAGTTTTTATTCAAATGATTGGATTTAATAATATTTTTCAATACTTTGTAAATACTATTGTTTTATTTAATACGAGGTATTTTCATACTTAGTTATTTGATAAAAATTTTATGACTTGTGTTTTTTTATTAAATGTTTTGAAGGATTTTTATTGAAATTAATTTGGGTTACTAATGTAATGAAGGGCGTTACATTTTTGGTATTAGAGCAGTTCGATTCTAAATCGGACTGTGACATTGGGGCTTTTATAAAACAAAACTTGGGCGCATAGGATGCTTGTTAGAGTTATGAATGCTGCATGCTATTCTTTGGGATATTGGAACTGATCAACTCAGTATTTCATTGGTAGTGAGAATATTTATGACGATTAATAGGCGAGGGACGAACGTTGCACTTGCACCAGCTTTGGATTGTATAGCCAGAGTTATGCAAGCGCAGGCAGAGACTCTCTGTCAACTGAATGGGAATGGGGGCCAATCACTAATGGAGTGGTGGCAACCAAGGACTCTTAGCACGTGGGACTTTCCGAATTCAAGAAGAACAACCCGCCATCATTCCAAGGCAGCTTAGATCCGAAGGGGGCTGAATTTCTTCAACTCGAACAGGAGAAAAGTTACTCTATTGTTTGATTCAGGAGCAACACATTCTTTTATTTATCCTTCATGTGTGAAATTTGGAGTTACCTATCTTTCTTTTGTCCTTTGATCCACGTGTTTCTACTTCTATGGGGATAATATTATTTCTTCTAGTTCTTGTTTAAATTGTTTTCTTGTGCATCGGGACGTGCCTTATGTCTTCGATCTTATTTGTTATCTATGTCTGGGTTAGATGCTATTCTTGGTAAGGAGTGATTGTCTTTTAGACCTGTTGTAATAAAGTACTCTAATAGAACTATTTTTATTTTTGATATCTCTTCACAACCAATGTCTATCGATTTTTCTTCGGTGTCAACCCTTATTGTATTGGTTGTTTCTTCTAATAAGTGCTTAGTTGAGTGAACTCAAGGATCAATACATACTCTAGTTTTCTGGTAAGGTGGAGATTTATAGTGACGTGACAGTAATACTCATAACATGCGAGTAAAACACTTTCTTAAAACCTTAATGGAATGAATTATTGAAGGATATGATCTCTTAATTTGTTTTGATTTTTTTAATGTAGGAGTTGAGGTTTTCACATGTATATTTGTCTAATATGAAGAATCGAGGTTTTGAGATTCTTGATTATTGATTTGGTATTCTTAAAATGTTTTAATGTTATTTGATGAATTAATTTGATAATCTTTTAATTTTTTTTAAGATTCTTTTAATTGTGATTTTGTTTCTTTGTTGTGGTGTATATGTGGCTCCTTAATTTTATTTTTGTACAAAATGTGCAATCCTATCTCATTTGTGTTTATGCTACTTGCATTAACTTTTGTTTTTGTTTGATGGCAAAATCGCAAATCTCACTTGAATTGACTTTTCTATTTCATATTTAGAAGCATTGCTTCACTTTGTCAAGTCACTAACGTTTGAATTAGTTTCACTTTGTCAAATTCAAATTAGACTTATTTGGAATCACAATTTGCTCATGTATACTGACGCACGGTTTCACTCTGTAGTGATTTTTAGCGGATCCTAATTAAATATATTTTTTAATTATAGTATGTGTCAAATTCCACCTTAGTCAATGGTAAGAAATATGTTTGATTTTGTAACAATTTTTGAGTGATTTTAGTGGAATTTTTTTTATTGGAGTATGAGGTTTTGTGCGGACAATATGCAATTGGACAAAGTAACCATTAGGTATATGTATCGTTTGCCTATGATAGATGACCTTAGATCGTTGAGTAGAGTGACGATTGATGTTAGTAAAGTAGATCTAGAGATGGAATGAGAGAAGCCTAAGACAATAACAAGTGTGAGAAGTTTCCTAGAATTGGAGAAGTATTATAAGAAGTTATAAACGAGTTCTCTAGACTAGCCTTACCTCTCACCAAGCTAATTAGGAAGGGAAAATATTTTGTATAGAATACAACTTGAAGTTTTTAATGATCGGTAGAGCCTTAAACAGTTGTTAAGAGATAGAGACCGAGACATAGACGAAGAGTTAAATATAAGGCAAAGAAAGTGAATGAATTTTCTTAGGAACTATAATTTTGAGTTGAAGTATAGTCCGGGAAAGGCTAATGCAGTGGTCGATACTCGGAGTACGAAATTTCCGCACAAGTCTAACTTGAAGTTGCAAGAGATGAACCTAATAGAAGAGTCTATAGACATGAATTCGGATATCTTTTTAAGGCTTAAAACTTGGAATTGAATAGGTTGAAAATTTGTAGTGACCTTAGAAAATAGATTAAGCGAGTGTAGTTTTTAAACTAGGATTTGAAATCTCTTTTGGATCAAGAGAATTATGTGTTATATAATAATGGTGTAGTGTTGTTTAAGAATAGGATCATTGTCCCTAAGGAGGGGAGCCTTAGAGGAAAAAAAATGTTAGAAGAGACACATAAAAGAACGTTAACCATGTTTCTAGGAATAACCAAGAAGCATCAAGATTTAAAGAAGTATTAGTGGACGGGAATAAAAATGGAAGTGAGATTAAAGAATTTTATATATATGTTCAAATTTTATTATAATGTTGTAATTTTGTTATATAATTTTTAGAGGATCACTTTCCTTGAAATTTCAAATTGCTTCTCAAGTGTCGAAGTATTAATCACGATTGATATTCCCCTATGATTTGTTTTCCATATAGATTAATGGCATGTCTAATCCTAACAAACTTATATTTCTTAACAAAAAGTGAAAAAATGTTATTTTTTATTTGTATGTGCCTACTCAAAGATCGAGATTGAATTGGTTTCTTATACTATTGCGGTGTTAATTTTTAGAGTTGTTTTTGCATAATGTCCGCACAGTTTAGTTGTAATTTTGTTAAACATTATTCTCCATTTTGTTATCACATATTTTTTTTAGTAAGCTCTTCTTATCAACGTAAAGTGAAACTATTTCTTCCTCTTTCGAAATTATCATTTTGGGATAGCTAAAAATTAGTATGTGAACGTGCTGCTGCTTCACATTTCTTTATTTATAAAATTTATAAAATTCCCCAGTTTTGTGTAGAATATAAGAGATTTGGTATAGAGTTCGTAAGAAATATTATGTCTACGTATGGATGATATAATATATTACATCAATTTCTTTTATGGATTGTTTGTTAAATTTAATTTGTGAGAATGCTTATAAAGATGAAATGCAAGTGAATGTGTTCTAATTATAGGCGGATGGATAGAAACAAATGCTTAAGTGCATGATTTTATTATATAAATATTATTATTGACTTCATTTTAAAATTAAATTTTTTTCTTTAAAAATAAATAATTTTTTTTAAAGTTAAGGGCCCATGAATTGTACGTTTATTATCTGGTGGAATATCTAATGACCATACATACATACATACATACATACATATATATATATATATATATATATTAATGATGTGATTAGGAATGTAGATCCCCTTTTATGATAGTGCGAAGTAGGTGAGAAGATATTGTTAAGATCAGATTTAATCAAAGAGATCGCAATTAAGATTAATAATTGAGGGAAAGATGTGCATTGTGCAGAATAGATAAAAAGTGTTATGTCGACAAGAAAAGAAAGCATTTAGAATTTTAGGAAGAGGAACATGTAATCTTGAGAGGCACTCTTAAGTTTTGGATGTGGAGGTCAATGTCATTAAGAAAACTGACTCTTCGTTTCATGGGACCTTTCCTAATTCTCAAAAGAGTCGTGCCCATTGCTTACCAATTGGCTCTTCTGCCACAATTGGCAAATCTTCATGATGTTTTCCATGTGTCGCAACTTAGAAAATATGTACCTGATGAGTCTCATGTAATAGCTCCTGAGTCTTTACAATTGAAGGATAATTTGATCTTATAAGCCTAGGCCTAGTCAAATCTTGAACAAGGGCACAAAGGCTCTAAGGAACAAGACAATTCCATTGGTGAAAGTGTTATGGGAAAGGATTAACTCCGAAGGAAACTACTTGAAAGATAGAAGAGGACATCGTATGTCAATACCCAGATCTTGTTGTTTAGATAAGGTAACCTTATGTTTGGTTTTCAGCATATGTTACAATATGTGTGTGAGTATGTGATGAATTTCGGGGACGAAATTCTCTAAGGAGGGGAGAACTGTAACATCCTAAAAATTCAAATATAATTATTTTAATAAAAAAAGGGTAGTATAAGAGTTTATTATAATTGTTTTCTTTATAATAAAAATCCAGTGGGTTCCACAATAATGTAAAATTGATTTTAAAAAAAATAAAATAAGGATAAGAACCTACCCTGGACTAAATTATTGCGGTAATAATGATAGAAAACATAAGAATATCAAGGCCCATGCTGTGTTACCCATTATAAATAGATAGTTTGAGTGTTTTAAGCCCAATTTCGCATTATATGACTAGATACCTAACTTCAGATGGATATTTCGTAACCAAAGAGAACTTGTTTGAATTCGAGATCTGCATAAGAAATATATCCCTATCTCTTAGCTTTCCATAGACACCAAATTCGTCCAAATTGGATTCTTGTAGCTCAAGTTATGACCAAATTCGTACACACTATTCATGTTCCAGTGCCAGAACCGTTTTTTTAAATTCTATCCATGTTTTGACTATCTAAACGTCGGTTTCAGATTTTGTGGTCTTCATAACAGTTGCAGACAATTATTTTATATTTCCAACTATATAAAATTTATAATTTTTGAATGTCTATAACTCAAGATATGTACGAAATATAGCACCATATGCAGAGTAAGCGGGCTTAGCGCGTTTTTACACGTTTTGGGCTATTAGGGGCTCTATAAATAGAATCTTAACACTCTTAGGGTGCGTTTTTGAACCCTAATTACACCAAGAAACTCAGAAACGGATAAGAAGAGAAGAAATTTAAGGATTAAGAAGAGATAGTTGTGGAAAAGGGAGTCTAGGAAGAGGAAGATGATGATAACTCTTGGCAAACGTTAGGATTCGCAGTAGGAAACGCTTAGAGCTATTTGTAGGTCTTCAAGAGGTGAGTAACAATACTTTTTGCGAACACTTTCCATGGTATATATATGATTGTTTTTGTTGATAAGGGATTACCATGTGGTTTTGGGAGTTTTTAATTGACTTGATGCATATTGTTAGTAACCTAAATCCTAAAATTAGGGTTTTGTTTAAAAGGGGAATTAATTGATTAATCGATATTGTAACGTGCTTATTCATGTGTGATGTGTTGTGATATTCATGATTGATTGTCATTGGTGGAAGTTTATATGTTTAAAATTGAGGGAAATAGTTTGTTACATGCATGAGACATGACATATTTGAGTTATAATATGTTGTATGATGTTTGCCGCAATACCACCTATGATATGGGTATCGAAAAGTAATACCACCGTAATGGGGTATCGAAAGTAACATCCCCATATAATTGGGATGTTGAAAAAGAGCAATACCGCCTAAAAAGGGGTAGCGAAAGTAACACCGCCACACGTTGGGGTGTCGAAAAGGGAGAAATACCGCCATGTGCACATGAGAGGTATCGAAATAGAAATGTCCCCGACAGGAGGGTGACATCGAAACACTCCTCATGAGTAGGGGTGGGCAATAGGACGCCAGTGTCATGTGATGTGTGAGATTTATGGCATGCCGGCAAGAGACCAGATTAGTTATGAGGCCTTTGAGCAACTTGGATTAATTTAGAATTTACTTGGTATATGGAATGTGATGTGTGACTGATGAGCCTCTGGTTGACTGGTTTTATGACTAGTAAAGACCTTGGCTTTGTGCTAATTTTATATCATTTTCACCCAAATTACACTTGATTGTCTCTAAGTAGTATTTTGAGTCTGTAAAGTATTTTTAAGTTAATTTGGTTGATTTAGAGTTAAATAAAACACTTATTCTATTTTCTGTTTTCAGGTTAATAAAAGGAAATAATTCTGGAGCTTTCGCCCCGCGAGAAAGGCATTCGCCTCGCGAACCAGAAGGTGACTGTGCCAGAGAAATTGCAACCATTCTGTCATTCCCCGCGAACACTTGACTCGCCTCGCGAATAATCCAAGCCTGGAAGTCAGAAAGCATCACGGTTTACCCGTGTGAAAGGTCACAGGCGTTACAGTTTGGAATTTGAAGAGTTCGCCTCGCGAATCCAATCCTCGCCTCGCGAGAGTGAAGCCCAGAAGTCATGACCTTTCCATTCCTCGCCACGCGAGACGTGCTTCGCCTCGCGAGAATACCAAACGCTGCAAGATTCGCCTCGCGAATGTGTTCTCGCCTCGCGAGAAAGCTGATTCCAGAAAGTTGTATATAAGTCAGTTTTAGACAGAACTGAAGGCTAGTTGGCTAGGCTGGTGGCTAGTAGTTAGCCAGTTTTGGCTAGTTGTTAGCTTTTAGTAGTTAGTAGTTTCAGTAGTCTATTTTCTTTTCTTTTAAGTCTGTAATGGAGAACTAGTCTCCTTGATTAATCTATTGGGATTGGTTTCCATTTACATTTGAGGTTCTGTAATTCCTGTTTTCACTTACTTTTCTCTTTTCAATATGATGCTATATGTTTCTGTTTGCTTAATTCAGGAATGTATAGTGTTGAGTTGTTTTGTTTCGGTGATGTTATGTTCCTATACTTAATCGCGTTTGTTATTTCGCGTGCGTTCATTCATGTTCGTTTGTTCATGAGAGCTTAACCCCATTTGCTTAATTCGGGAATAGGGACATATATCTGTAGTAGTGGTTTTGCTTGTAAATTGTTGCTACAACCGGGAGGGGATTAGAATCTGCTTAGGGCTTGGATTTATATGAACCAATGATAGTGGGAAACCGAGAACAGTAGGTTAATCGTTTCTTTGCTATTTGATAATTTCTATTTGCATTGTCTTTCTGTTTGTTTTTTTCTTTATTTAATTTCATATCCAAACAAACCCCCCCATTCTGACTTTTTCTAACTTTTCTGTTAATAATAACAACACCAAAGAGTCCTTGTGAGACGATACCCGAGTTGTCGCTTCCCTATCTACATTATTTTGTAAACGCTCGTTCTTTTTGGCGCGTGGCGACAGCGCGACCAAAAATTGGCGCCGTTGCCGGGGACTCTTGTTTGTTGTTATTAGCAGAAAATAAATAAATAAATAAAAAATTCTCTTTGCTGAATTAGTTTTGTCTGGTTGTGAATTTTAGCACCCCCCATGGATAATCACATATATGGTTACATGCCTAATGTTTACTATGAACCACCACCATGCATATATTTTCCTGATTTTTATGGTTTATCGATCTTGGTTGCCAAGGTTTAGTGGTCTTGCGGTGAGAATCCGCGGGAGCATCCGAGGGAATTCCAGTGCTGTTTGTTCTATAATCTTGAGACTGCAGGGAATAACAGAAGACCACATCAAGATGGAAGCTTTCAGTTCTCACTTGAAGGTCTTTGCAAGGGATTGGCTGTATTGTCTTGATGAGAATTCCATCTCAAGCTGGTTTGATTTGAAGGAAGCCTTCCTGTTTAGATACTATCCTGCCTTCAGAGCTGCACCTTCCGAACCATCGCTAGAGGATCTGTTCAAACAGATAACTGCACAAACGGAAGAAATGATAAAACAGATGGCACAACAAAATCTTGAATTCCAACAGAGGATGGAGGTGAATACCGAGAGGAGCCAAGCTGAATCTCGAAGTTGTCCGCTCTAATTGATCAAGTTGTCGCCAACTCGGCTGCAATGCTAACTCCACACCCCTTGAAGAACATACGAGTCACAAGTTATTCTTGAAAATATTTCGATGATAATGTTGATAATGTTTCGTTGATGAACTGTGTGTTGAATCCCGATTCTAATTCATGTGCTGATTGTTATTGTGATGGCACTGCTTTGTGTATAGTCTGTTATGCAGCTTTATTCTGTTCAGGAAACATAGAAAAGGAGGATCAGGAGGACATCTGCTTCCCTGTGCCTGAGGATAATGAAGAACCTTTGGAAGTAGATGATTCAAGTAAATCAATTGCATGTGTTGAGAGTAATGGGGTGGATGAATTAATTGCTGAATTTCTAGACAATCAGAATTTTACTGATTCACTTTATTGTGATATATGTACTGACTCTACTAACACTAAACTTTGTGTGGTGTGTGCTGAAATTTCTGCATGTATAGCAGGTGATAACTTTGTTAGTGCAGTGAATGAAGAAAGTGAAGGAGTTGAAGCAGCACCAGTAACCCCAGCTAACTGTTTGCCACCTCCCACTGTGGAACCACCATTGATGGAGTTCAAGCCTCTGGAATTTGCACCATGGCCAGTCCAAGAGGTTGAGCCCCACTTTTATTGGGAGGATTTTATTGAGAAGGATGAAAAAGAGGTCAACTGTGACCCAAGAGGAAGTGAGAAGTCCGCCGCACTGGGCGAGGTCACTGTAATTGTCAAGCATTCACTCCCATATCAAGGCTGCAAGTTAGGGAAGTATGGAATGAACTCCCACCCTTTGGCTACCATGTGGGACTTATGTTACAAGCAATGGGATCCTGGTGGAACCGCCCTTCAATGAGTTTTTCTGAACCTTGCTCTTTTAATTTTCTTTTCCTTGCTTTATTTCTGCTTTGTTTTCAATAAAGCTCCTGAATAATTTGAGAAGCTCAGGAGTTGTGTGAGTCTGGTGTTGGCAAATTTATTGGATTTGATTAATTTTTAAATAGATGGATTGCATGATAGTGTTGACTGTTTTCCCCCTAGGATGTGAAATTTTTTTGAAAAATGATCCCCATGTGATTGAAAACTGAACTTTGAGATTTTATTATGATGGCATGATTTATGATAAGTTTGGGGTGGTAGGAAGCACACACTAGGGATAGAATCTCTGTCAAGCAATTTGCACATAAATGTCCAGGTGAGGTTTTGAGCCTCCAACATGTTTTTGACTGTGTGAAAATCACTTTTTTAAGTTGCACTTTCCTGAATTTGCTTGAGTCTCTTTTTGGTTTGCATGATTATGTGTTTGCTTTAGATGATTTAGGCATTTTTCTTTGTAAATAGCTACTTAGCCAAAAAAATAACCATCCCCAATGCATGTTCCCTAGTTAGCCCCTTTGAGCCTGATTAGACTGTTAATTCTTGATAACCTTATGTTACAAGCTAAAATCTGGAAAAACCCATGTTAACCCGATCTTAGGATTAGGAGAGCATGTCATCTTAGTAAGAAATTTGGTTGCAAGAAATTAAGTTTGGGGTGACTACCAGGTGCAATGTGTTGTTTAGGATTGAAAAAAAAAAAAAGAACAAGAAAAAAAAAAGAAAGTGTAAAAATTTTAAGAAAAAAAAAATAAAAAAATAAAAAAATAAAAAGTGGAAAAATGCCAAAAAGGCTATTTGAATAAAAAGGCTGTAGTCACCCAAGGCAAAAAGAAAAAAAAATGAGAAATGGAACTTGAGTGGAATTTCAAAGTGTAAATAATGTTCATGCTCTCTTAGTTCCTAGGGTCTTCAGCCTAGTTCTTTTGTATATCCTACCCTTAGCCAGGCCCCATTACAACCCATAAAAGACCTTTTGATGTTGCTTGCATGTTTTCTGTGGGAATCATTTTGAGATGAAAACCAAATTTATGGGAAGTGCTCTTAAAAGTGAAATTGAGTGAAACTGAGTGATAACCTGACACAAACTGAGCGACTGAGTGAAACACAAATTTCCCTTGTGAGGAAGGCAGTTGTTTGAATTTGGTGATCTCCCTCTTGTGTGTAACTTGGATCCCCTGCTTAGATTAATGATTGTTTAAATGATGAAATTCTCAATTGTTTAGAATGAATGATTGTGGGGATTGCTTTGTTTGAATGGGGGGAACATTGAAGAAAAAAAATATTTTGATAAATTGCTTGAAATCTGTGCGGAAGTTGATTGAATCTTTTGAGCTTGCCAGGTCTTGAGTCTTTTTAAGTTTTTAAGTTTTAGTTTGCTTGGGGACAAGCAAAGTTTAAGTTTGGGGTATTTTGATGAGCCTCTGGTTGACTGGTTTTATGACTAGTAAAGACCTTGGCTTTGTGCTAATTTTATATCATTTTCACCCAAATTACACTTGATTGTCTCTAAGTAGTATTTTGAGTCTGTAAAGTATTTTAAAGTTAATTTGGTTGATTTAGAGTTAAATAAAACACTTATTCTATTTTCTGTTTTCAGGTTAATAGAAGGAAATAATTCTGGAGCTTTCGCCCCGCGAGAAAGGCATTCGCCTCGCGAACCAGAAGGTGACTGTGCCAGAGAAATTGCAACCATTCTGTCTCGCCCCGCGAACACTTGACTCGCCTCGCGAATAATCCAAGCCTGGAAGTCATAAAGCATCACGGTTTACCCGTGTGAAAGGTCACGGGCGTTACAGTTTGGAATTTGAAGAGTTCGCCTCGCGAATCCAATCCTCGCCTCGCGAGAGTGAAGCCCAGAAGTCATGACCTTTCCATTCCTCGCCACGCGAGACGTGCTTCGCCTCGCGAGAATACCAAACGCTGCAAGATTCGCCTCGCGAATGTGTTCTCGCCTCGCGAGAAAGCTGATTCCAGAAAGTTGTATATAAGTCAGTTTTAGACAGAACTGAAGGCTAGTTGGCTAGGCTGGTGGCTAGTAGTTAGCCAGTTTTGGCTAGTTGTTAGCTTTTAGTAGTCAGTAGTTTCAGTAGTCTATTTTATTTTCTTTTAAGTCTGTAATGGAGAACTAGTCTCCTTGATTAATCTACTGGGATTGGTTTCCATTTACATTTGAGGTTCTGTAATTCCTGTTTTCACTTACTTTTCTCTTTTCAATATGATGCTATATGTTTCTGTTTGCTTAATTCAGGAATGTATAGTGTTGAGTTGTTTTGTTTCGGTGATGTTATGTTCCTATACTTAATCGTGTTTGTTATTTCGCGTGCGTTCATTCATGTTCGTTTGTTCATGAGAGCTTAACCCCGTTTGCTTAATTCGGGAATAGGGACATATATCTGTAGTAGTGGTTTTGCTTGTAAATTGTTGCTACAACCGGGAGGGGATTAGAATCTGCTTAGGACTTGGATTTATATGAACCAATGATAGTGGGAAACCGAGAACAGTAGGTTAATCGTTTCTTTGCTATTTGATAATTTCTATTTGCATTGTCTTTCTGTTTGTTTTTTTCTTTATTTAATTTCATATCCAAACAAACCCCCCCATTCTGACTTTTTCTAACTTTTCTGTTAATAATAACAACACCAAAGAGTCCTTGTGAGACGATACCCGAGTTGTCGCTTCCCTATCTACATTATTTTGTAAACGCTCGTTCTTTTTGGCGCGTGGCGACAGCGCGACCAGTGACACCCTAAACTCGGGTCATCACATGGTTACCCGTTTGCGGAAATAAAACTTAATTTACTGGTTACTTTCGGAAAATAATGTTTTCTCAACGTTCATATATTCAAAATATGGTGATAAAAATTTTTCTTTCTTTCTTTTAACCTTACAACCACAACAACATAATCAAATTACACTTAACAACGCAATGTATATAAATCTTACAACTATACTGCCTCATATATTTTCACACCTAAATCATAATCATTTTTACCCTCAAAACATAATAGGACCTAAGCTGGTCGTAACTAACAGACACTACAGCCAATAGGAGCAGCACATCACGCTTCCAACTAGACAGCCTTCCTCTTCTTGTAGGGATCATACCCCTTGTACGTCTCTGAGATGTGTTGTAAGGGTGAGACACCAATATATGGATTTATCACCATAACTAAATGCGCAACACAAAAAGAAGGCACATACACATATACATATTTATATCAATGTACTCATTCATATTATATCACATCGTTTATCAATGGGTTTTACACCCCAAACATCAACGTTGAAAAACTATGCATGAACACTTCAAAACATCATCTAAACATTCATACCTAATCTCATGAGATATCTCCAACCTCGTGGTAAGTTGATCAGACTCGATAGTTACCGGCACACAGCCAAAACCCATCACACACTGTCCAACATCGTGGCACAGGTGTCACAACGTAGATGGGGCCTTATTGTCCACCAGGCACAATAAGAACATCTTTATGATCTACCATGACGCCACAAGGTAATCACTCGTATAAAACCTATCACACACTGTCCAACATCGTGGCACAGGTGTCACAACGTAGATAGGGCCTCATTGTCCACTAGGCACAATAAGAACATCTTTATGATCTACCATGACGCCGCATGGTAATCACTTGTTTAATCATGGCACGTCTGCCAAATGCATGCAATGAAAACCTTTTGTTCTCAACACTTTTCTTTGTGCTATATCTTTATTTGTCAAAGCTCTCAAAAGCTTTCGACCCATCATCGTTTTTAAACATCAAAGCTCTCAAAAGCTTTCATCTTATCATCGTTTTAAACATCAAAGCTCTCAAAAGCTTTCATCTTATCATCGTTTTAAACATCGAATGCTCTCAAAAGCATCATCGTTTTCAACATCGAATGCTCTCAAAAGCATCATCGTTTTCAACATCTTTACAACTTTTATTAACAACACAGGACCTCAAAGTCCGAGTGCTCAATCACGAAGCCCTTAGACCGTTGCAATCAGTCTTAGGTTCGTGGTAATAGAAAACATCTCAAAACGTTTTAACTTCTTTAAGTAGATACCCAGTCTACAACACAACGAACCTTAATACCCCGACGTCTCGGTTATTAAGTTCCATATCATCGTTTTACATCGTTTTTGTTTGTGAAAAACAAATCCAAAATAAGACAACGTCATAAGAACACTAGCACCCCGACATCTCGGTTACTAAGTTCTATATCGTCGGTTAGTAAAACTCATTTACAGAAAATCATTTCTACTTGAAAACTCTTTTACTGAAACTTCAGCTTTAAAAATTAAATCAATTCCGATTAAACCTCTTCTCAAAACAAGTACTGCTATTTTTAAACTTTCACCGTAAATAATTTCAAAACTTGCCATTGTTTATCATTTTCCAAGAAAATAATTTTAAAGTCAAACTTTGACTTTTTATTTTATATTACTATTTTATTATTTTTATTTTTATTTTTATAAAGTATTTTTGAATATTAATTTCACAAAATAACTTTTTATAATATTTCGGAATTTCTTGCGTAAAAATTAGTAGTACTAAAAAAATTTCACGGTTACACTCTCACCGTGACTCATAAATTACTTTTACACTAATAAATCATTAAAATAATAATATTTCTCAAAAGAATTCATTATTTTTACAAAATAATATTTTCCACCATTATTATATTCCAACATTTCCCATAAAACATTGAATATAATTTTCACAGCTTATTAGATCTTTTATCTGATTAATCGGTTGTGCACTGACCACTGTCAGGCCTCTCAAACAACATTCAACATTCATCATTCAACAACAACATGATAACTATATCACCAGGTAGATCATGCATCATAGCAACATAATATACTACTACAGAAAATTAAATAATTTAAAAGCAGATAAATCACCGATACACAGATAAACAACACAACGTAAGCCACATAAACAAATAACCACAACTACATATAAATCATATAAATCACACTACACACAAATAGTTATAGAGAAAAATCCCTCAGGTAAGCTCCCCTTACCTCTTGAAGACTCGAACTAAGGGTTTCAAATAATCTCCCGATTTGATCCGGTTTCCTCCGTCGACTTTAGGTCAAACCAACCCGATCGATTCCTTCATAACGAATTGCAACCAAAATAAATCAAATCAAACAACAATATACTTGGCTCATGGAGGTTAGGGTTCGGCTTCACCCAATTTTCTAGGTTAGGAAACTTAAAATTTGATTAACTTAGGGATTTATGATCCATAAGTTACTTAAGCATGATTAATCACTTTAACCATGATTATGAATTTAAAATCAAGAACTAAAACCATCTAGTTCTAAGAACTAGGGTTCGGTTTTCTCAAGATCAATAGGCTAGAAATTTTAAAATTTCTTCAACTCTTGGATTTAATCAACATATAAAACTTAGAGTTGGATTCAAGTGTCACAAACAACTTTTGAATCACTAAACCATCAAGTGTTTAAACCTAGGGTTTCGGCCTTGATTGAAACAAATAGGTTAGAGTTTGATTTTTGATCTTCTATATACTTGAATACAAGAACTATCAAGTTATAATCATGAATCAAGGCATGAAATTGAAACAAAACCTAAGAACACAAAGTTAACCTAGGTTCGGCCATGACCAGAAATCAAAGAAGGAAATTTCTCATGATCTTATGCTTCTATATGATGAAAATAGAGATGATTATAAGATCATATCAATTGGTTTCATGTCAAAAGGATTTTTCTAGAATTAGTTATGAATTTTTGAATCTAGCTCCATGAATTTGAAGTAAATGAAGAACATGTTGATCTAAGTCATGAATCTACAAAAGTTGTGAAGAGAAATGATTTAAATGACAAGAGAAGAATTTGCTACCTCTTTATGATTCAAGGAAAGTAAGATTTGGATGATGTTCTTCACAAATTTCTCATGGTGTTCTTGAGAAACTTAAGGAAGAAGATGAACATAGTTAGGGTTTAGAACAGTTTTAGTATTTTGGGTAGATCTCTCAACATACTTGTCCGTTTTGGATGATCTTTATGTTGTTGGAAAGAAGAGAGAAATATGAACAACTTTCATGTTGAAAGTTTTTCGAGATTCAAAATAGAAAATGGTCAGAATTGCTAGGCAAAATCTGACGAATTTTGAATGTTCTTGAAGTTCTTATGAGAAAAGCTAAGTTTTCAAGAAGAAGAACATGGAAATGAAAGATGAAGAGATGCTTAATGAAGAAGGCACCACGCTTAATGAAGAAGGATTGGAGCCGTGGGTTTTGGGTAAGTTTTAGTCAACTTTTCCAATGGCATTTGCTTGCAATTGTCATAAAAAGACAAGGGCAAAATGGTCATTTCATAGCAAAATTTCACTTTGTCATAAATGTACCATTATGGCCATTATGACTCGGATAAGCTCGTCATAAATGCTCGTCAAGTCGGTCAAATCCATCATCTCTGCTACATTGCCGACTCCTTAGTTCATCTGGCGCAAGCTTTTCCTAGAGATATCTCGACGTATACGCCCGCAACAAATATAATATTTTAATTTTTTTACCAAAATTTTCAAAACTTCCAGTATCGTAGTAAATACGATAAAAACATTTTTCATCTCGTTCACGACTCAAAATTAGGTCTTCTGAGCGAGAAACTTTTCTTGTCGGTGAAAACGCATGAAAACGGTGAGAAACGCTTCCTGGAATTTTCAACCAAAAGCTTCCCCGTAACCTTATAAAAATAAGTATAACAAGGAAATGACCTTGGTTTATCCAAAATCATTTTCTAAGTCTCGAATAAAAATATATATTTTTATATTTATTACCGATATTACAAAGCAGCGAAAATCGGGGTGTTACATGATGCATTGAGACGAGCTGATCTTATGTTATATGCATTTGACTTGATGAAATTTTTGTTGTTACTAAAAGTATTTTTTTTATATATTATTTTGGGAAATTACCGGATACCATGGACAGTTTTTTCGATTACCGCACCGACTGAGAACATTATTTTCAAAACATTTTATAAATGTATTGTTGTGCACTGGGATTTTATATCTCATTATAAGTGTTGTTTTCAGAGCCCGATGACATTGCTGTTGAGGATCCAGAGATCTGAAGAGTTATCTTTGATTAGCTAGTTGGTTAGTAATGTAGTATGGTTTGGAGTATTATGCGGACGACGTTCTTTGGTTTACATACTATTTTTCTCAGATTGTAATTAGACGCCCGGTTTTGAGACTTTTAGTTTTTATTCAAATGATTGGATTTAATAATATTTTTCAATACTTTGTAAATACTATTGTTTTATTTAATACGAGGTATTTTCATACTTAGTTATTTGAGAAAAATTTTATGACTTGGTTTTTTTTATTAAATGTTTTGAAGGATTTTTATTGAAATTAATTTGGGTTACTAATGTAACGAAGGGCGTTACACGCCGAAACCGATGCCACAAACGGACGAAAATGGGCCATATATTCTCTAGGTCAGTTTTTGTCGGATTGGGGGTTTTTGGCTCGAATCCGACCGGTGTCCTGCCCTAACTTAGACTATCTTTCAAACTAAAGCACTACAATGCTTAACCATTTTCTTGGGTGATACTTGTAACTTTTATACTACCGCCGTTATGAATTGGCTTATGCATACAAAGAATTCCTTGTGCCGTTAAGTTTTCATGCGCGACAATCGAAATTTTCAATATCATTGATAGATGCAACATGCGAAGATTGGAAGTCTTGACCTTGGCTCGCAATTCTATTAAGGATGTAGAGCCTAGTCATCAGAAATTTTCTTGCCCGAAGTCGCTTTCATTGAGTTTTGTTAGTATCTCGGCATTGGATTTGAGCTCTCTACTCTCCTCTTGTCCAAAATTTGAAACCTTGTATATGTTTAGTTTAGACTCTGTCAGAGTTGAGGGCTGATGTGAGAATGGAGAAAAGGAATCTATGTAAAATTGATATTGTCCCTAGAAAAGAATCCAAAATCAAGTGTACAAAGGTTAAGCAAGAGAATTCAAGTGTACAGAGAATCCCAGAGAACAAACACAACAAACCTTAGGAGAACTAAAAAGGTGCAGAACTAACATCTAACTAAAATCTACCTAACAAATACATCAGACCTCAGGAGAGCTCTTCTATGTCACAATAAGCACCACTAGAAGCAAGTCTAATGTATGAAAGCCTTTAAGTACACGCTGATCAGCCTTTGGCTCATCTAGTTTTATGGCTAGTATGACCAGGGTTTTGTGCAAATTATATCCTATTTTCACCCAAATTAGATTAGATTGTCCTCAAGAAAGGTTTTGAGTCTCTAAAGTAGTTTTAGGTTAATTTAGCCAGTTTTGAGTCAAATAATGCACTTATAGTTGTGTCTTTGTTTTCAGGTTAAGTTGGAAGTCAAGAGAATAAAGAAACAGGGGATTCACCTCGCGAGAGTATTTTCGCCTCGCGAACCTGAAAGCCAGCAGAACAGTGAAAATGTCATCCTCTCTGGTTCGCCCCGCGAACAGCTTCTCGCCTCGCGACCCCGAAGGCTGTCTGTTCTAGGAAAATGCAAGGTTTCTGGGTCGCCTCGCGAACACTTGACTCGCCTCGCGAGTAATCCAACCCTGGAAGACCAGAAGCTATCACGGTTTAACCATGCTGAAGGTCACGGCTGTGACAGTTTAGAATTTGAAGAGTCTCGCCTCGCGAGTAGTCATTCGCCCCGCGAGAAGACCAAACGTTGCTGACTTTTCACAATATTCGCCTCGCGAATATGTGCTCGCCTCGCGAGTGGACTTAATTTCTGAATAGTATAAATTGCCATTCTGAACAGCTTGGAAGGACTTTTGCCTCTCCATAGTTTTACATATTTTTTGTGTATTTCGTTATTGTCATGGAGAACTAATTTCTTAGATTAATCTACTGTATGAGAATTCCATATACTTGAGGTTTTGTAATTCCTATTTTACTTGCTTTTCCCTTTTCAATACCACATTATACATTTCTGTTTGTTATTTCAGGAGTGTATAGTGTTGTATTGATTCGTTTCAGTGATGTTATGTTCCTATACTTAATCGCGTTTGTTATTTCGCGTGTGTTCATTCATGTTCGTTAGTTCATGATGGCTTAACCCCGTTTGTTATTTCGGGAATAGGAACATATATCCGTAGTAGCGATTGCGTTGTTAATTGTTGCTACAACTGAAAGGGGATTAGAATCTGCTTAGGGCTTGGGATTACATGAACCAACGATAGTTGGGAATTCGAGAACAGTAGATTAATCGTTGCGTTGCCATTTGATAATCTCTTTGAACTGCCCTGTTTTAATTGCTTTGTTTTGCTTGTTACTTATTTGCATCCCAATCCAAACCCCCCCAAAACTTATTTTTGTGAAAAATAACACTTTAAGAGTCCTTGTGAGACGACATCCGAGTTGTCGCCCTAACTACAGTTTTAAAACCCGCTCGGTCTTTTTGGCGCGTGCGCGACAGCGCGACCAAAAATTGGCGCCGTTGCCGGGGACTCTTATTTGTTAATTTTCCATTTTTTTTCTTTCTTTTCTTTTTCTTTTATTTTCTGTTTTTGTTTTGAATTGGTCTGGCTACTAGGTCTAATTGCCCTGAATTGTGTGATTTTGATCCGGAAATTGAAAGAACACTGCACACACTCCGTAGAGAATTTCGGGCTAGCACTAGTAGTGATTCTAATTCCAAAACTGTTTTTGAAAACATGGGTGACCAGAGGACATTAAGACAGCTTGCTGCCCCTGATGTTAACTATAATGGATTGTGTATTTCATATCCTGGTGCTGATACTCCTTTTGAACTAAAATCTGGTTTCATTCACTTGTTGCCAAAGTTTAATGGTCTTGCAGGTGAGGATCCACACAAGCACTTGAAGGAACTCCAAGTTGTCTGCTCCACAACCTCGAGATCAGAGGGAGTAACTGAGGATAGCATCAAGCTGAAAGCTTATCCGTTTTCACTCCAGGGAGCTGCAAAGGATTGACTGTTGTATCTTGAGCCCAACTCTATCACCACCTGGAATGATTTGAAGAGGGTTTTCCTAGAAAGATATTTTCTTGCTTCCAGAGCTGCGTCAATAAGGAAGGAAATATGTGGCATCAGGAAAGGGAATGAATCGCTAGCTGAATATTGGGAAAGATTCAAGCATTTGGTATCCAGTTGCCCCCAGCATCAGATTTCTGAACAACTCCTTATCCAATACTTTTATGAAGGATTACTGCCGATGGATAGGAATCTTTTGGATGCTGCTAGTGGGGGAGCACTTGTTGATAAGACCCCAGCTGCTGCCAAGCATCTCATTGAGAATATGTCACTGAATTCCCAGCAGTTTACTACCAGAAGAAATTCAGTTGAGACAAGAGGTGTGCATGAGGTCCATAGCTCCTCGTCCAACCAGGCCGCCCTTGAGAATAGATTGGATGAGCTCACTTCTTTTGTAAGGCAATTGGCAATAGACAGAGTTCAGCCTGCAAAGTTATGTGGCATATGCAATTTACCTGAGCACCCATATGATCCATGCCCCATCCAGAGAGAAGAGTTTGTCAGTGAAGTGTCTCAAGCTTATTCAGTAAATCCATATAATCAAGGAAACAGTTAGAATCGGTACAACACTCCAGACCTCTCTACCAATAGGTACCATCCCAACTGGAGGAATCATCCTAATCTGCGGTATGGGAACTCATCCCAACAACAACCGATGGCACCTCAGAATCCTCCTCAAGTGACCACTTCTGCACCTTCTGGACCTTCACTAGAGGACCTGTTCAAACAAATGACTTCACAAATAACTGCACAAATTGGACAGCTCCAGGCCTCACAGACACAGTATCAGCAGCGAACAGATGCCAGCATTCAAGATTTGAGGACACAAGTTGGACAACTTGCCACATCCATGAATAACATACAGCAAGGTCAAGGGACAACCCAGCTGCCGGCACAACCAATGATAAATCCCAATGCATCCAATCCTAATGTAAGTGCCATTTCTCTGAGATCTGGAAAAGTTGTTGAGGCCACCTCTGGAAAGGATGAAGAAACTATTGAGGTAACTCCTGAGCCTTCAGTCGATGTTGAATCTGAGAAAGTGTACAGAACACCAATCCCATTCCCACACAGATTGCAGAATAATAAGAAGATTTGTGGTGAAGACAAGGAAAGGGAGATTTTAGATGTGTTCAGAAAGGTAGCTGTGAATATTCCCCTTCTAGATGTGATCAAGCAGGTGCCCAAGTATGCCAAATTTCTGAAGGATCTATGCACCAACAAGAGGAAGTTGAAGAATAATGAGAGAGTTGATTTGAGAAGAAATGTTTCAGCTCTTATCCAGTCTAGGCCTGCACCAGAGAGAGTTGCTGTTTTAGCCCCTACTCAGGCACTACCACAAAAGTGCAAGGATCCGGGCACATTTACTATTCCATGCACCATTGGAGACAGAAAATTTGAAAATTGCATGCTGGATTTGGGAGCCTCCATAAATGTCATGCCTACCTCCATCTTTAATAACCTTGATCTTGGTCCCTTGCAGTATACAGGTCTCACCATTCAGTTGGCCAAAAGGACCAGTGCCCGCCCCATGGGAATGGTAGAAGATGTGCTAGTGCAAGTTGATGATTTGATCTTCCCAGCTGACTTCTACATACTGGACATGGCAGGAGAGACACATTCCAGTAAATCTCCAATCATCCTGGGCAGACCATTCATGAAGACATCTAAGACTAAGATTGATGTTGATGATGGGACCATGTCTATGGAGTTTGGGGATATTGTGGCAAAGTTCAACATCTTTGATGCAGGGAAACATCCAGTGGAAGAGCACTCCGTTTTCCACATAGAGCTGCTTTCTGAGACTATTGAGGACACCCATGAGGACTTTTTTTCTAATTTTCCATTTATTTCTGGCTTTGATGATATTTCTTCATGTCCTGATTGTACTAACACTAACCATTGTGTGGTTTGTGCTGAGATTGCTGCATGTTTAGCAGGTGATAAATTTGTCAGTGCAGTGAATAAGGAACATGCATAAGATGAAGCAGCACCGGAGGCCCTCCCTACCTATCTGCCACCTCCCCTTGCGAAGCAACCAGAGGAAATGGATTTTGCACCATGGATAGTTAAAGGGGTAGAACCCCAATTTTATTGGGAGGACTTTGTTGAGGAAGCGGTCGTCTTTGACCCAAGAGGAGGTGACGAGTCCGCCGCATTGAACAAGGTCACCATCATTGTCAAGTGTTTACTCATATATCAAGGCTGCAAGTTATGGGACCATGGAGTGAACTCTATCTCTTTGGCCTTATGCTACAAGCAATGGGATCCAGGTGGCAGCTCCCGCATACACTGACACTTGATCAGGGAGTACCCTTTCCTTTCCCTCACTATGATTTTATAGTTCTGTTGTTCATTGGGGACAATGCATGTTTTAAGTGTGGGGGAGGGAACTAGTTGTAGTTTTGTTGTGTCTTGTTTTTTTTTTTTGTAGTTTTGTTGTGTCTTGTTTTTTTTCCTTTCTTTTAATAAAGCTCCTGAATAATTTGAGAAGCTCAGGAGTTGTGTTGAGTCTTTTGTTGGCAAGTTTATTGGATTTTGATTGATGTTGCACAGATTGATTGCATGATTTATGTGATGATTCCCCCTAGGCTGAAAAATTTTTGTTTTTGAAAAGTGATTCCCATGTGAAATTGAAAACTGAACTTTGAGATTTTGTTATGATGGCATGATTTATGATAAGTTTGGGGTGATAGGAAGCACACACTAGGGATAGAATCTCTGTCAAACAATTTGCATAAATATCCAGGTGAGGTTTTGAGCCTCCAACATGTTTTTAACTGTGAGAATCACTTTTTAAGTTGCACTTTCCTGAATTTGCTTGAATCTCTTTTTGGTTTGCATGATTATGTGTTTGCATCAAATGATTTAGGCATTTTCTTTGTAAATAACTACTTAGCCTAAAATAACCAGTCCTAATGCATGTTCCTTAGTTAGCCCCATTGAGCCTGATTAGCCTGTTAATTCTTGATAACCTAATGTTATAAGCCCAAAAAAAAATCTGGAAAACCATGTTAACCCGATCTTAGGATTAGGAGAGCATGGAATCTTAGAAAGAAAAAGGGTGCAAGAAACTAAGTTTGGGGTGGCTACAAGGTGTAATGCGTTGTTTGTGATTGAGAAAAAGAAAAAAAAATAATAATAAAAAAAAAAGAAGCAAAAATGACAAAAATGCTATCTGAATAAAAAGGCTGTAGTCACCCAAGGCATAAAGAAAAAAAATGAAAAAAAAAGGAATCTGAGTGGAAATTCAAAGTATCAAATGTTCATGCTCTCTTAGTTCCTAGGGACTTCAGCCTAGTACCTTTGTATATCCTACCCTTAGCCAGGCCCCATTACAACCCATAAAAGACCTTTTGATGTTGCATGCATGTTGTCTGTGGGAATCATTTTGAGATGAAAATCAAATTTATGGAAAGTGCTCTTGAAAAGTGAAACTGAGTGCAAAGTTGTTAGCCTAGACACAAACTGAGCGATTGAGTGAAATACTAAACTCCCTTGTGAGGAAGGAGGTTGTTTGAATTTGGTGATCTCCCTTTTGTGTGTAACTTAGATCCCTTGCTTAGATTTCTGATTGCTTGAATGATGAGATTCTCAATTGTTTAGAACGAATGATTGTGGGGATTGCTTTGCTTTAAAACGGGGGGGGGGGGGGGGGGACATTGAAGAAAACTGTTTTGATGTATTGCTTGAATTTGTGCAAGGTTGATTGAATCTTTTAAAGCTTGCCAGGTCTTGAGTCTTTTTGATTTGTGAGTTGTAGTTTGCTTGGGGACAAGCAAAGTTTAAGTTTGGGGTATTTTGATCAGCCTTTGGCTCATCTAGTTTTATGGCTAGTATGACCAGGGTTTTGTGCAAATTATATCCTATTTTCACCCAAATTAGATTAGATTGTCCTCAAGAAAGGTTTTGAGTCTCTAAAGTAGTTTTAGGTTAATTTAGCTAGTTTTGAGTCAAATAATGCACTTATAGTTGTGTCTTTGTTTTCAGGTTAAGTTGGAAGTCAAGAGAATAAAGAAACAGGGGATTCACCTCGCGAGAGTATTTTCGCCTCGCGAACCTGAAAGGCAGCAGAACAGTGAAAATGTCATCCTCTCTGGTTCGCCCCGCGAACAGCTTCTCGCCTCGCGACCCCGAAGGCTGACTGTTCTAGGAAAATGCAAGGTTTCTGGGTCGCCTCGCGAACACTTGACTCGCCTCGCGAGTAATCCAACCCTGGAAGACCAGAAGCTATCACGGTTTAACCATGCTGAAGGTCACGACTGTGACAGTTTGGAATTTGAAGAGTCTCGCCTCGCGAGTAGTCATTCGCCCCGCGAGAAGACCAAACGTTGCTGACTTTTCACAATATTCGCCTCGCGAATATGTGCTCGCCTCGTGAGTGGACTTAATTTCTGAATAGTATAAATTGCCATTCTGAACAGCTTGGAAGGACTTTTGCCTCTCCATAGTTTTACATATTTTTTGTGTATTTCGTTATTGTCATGGAGAACTAATTTCTTAGATTAATCTACTGTATGAGAATTCCATATACTTGAGGTTTTGTAATTCCTATTTTACTTGCTTTTACCTTTTCAATACCACATTATACATTTCTGTTTGTTATTTCAGGATTGTATAGTGTTGTATTGATTCGTTTCAGTGATGTTATGTTCCTATACTTAATCGCGTTTGTTATTTCGCGTGTGTTCATTCATGTTCGTTAGTTCATGATGGCTTAACCCCGTTTGTTATTTCGGGAATAGGAACATATATCCGTAGTAGCGATTGCGTTGTAAATTGTTGCTACAACTGAAAGGGGATTAGAATCTTCTTAGGGCTTGGGATTACATGAACCAATGATAGTTGGGAATTCGAGAACAGTAGATTAATCGTTGCGTTGCCATTTGATAATCTCTTTGAACTGCCCTGTTTTAATTGCTTTGTTTTGCTTGTTACTTATTTGCATCCCAATCCAAACCCCCCCAAAACTTATTTTTGTGAAAAATAACACTTTAAGAGTCCTTGTGAGACGACATCCGAGTTGTCGCCCTAACTACAGTTTTAAAACCCGCTCGTTCTTTTTGGCGCGTGCGCGACAGCGCGACCACACACCCACATAGCAGCCAAATGAGAAACCAACAAAAAGAGAATAGTGACTTCCAGCATAACCGACTTAAGAACACAGTTGCCTCAACCAATCTGCAGATCAAGATAACGCCTTATAAAACATACCACCAGTACCCAAGAACAAGAATCGTTGTGCCCAAACTAAATGCTCGATCGGTAGAAAAGACCACAAAATTGGAGAGCCAGGTAACCAGATTACAAAGTAAGGAACATCAAAAGCTATTATCCAAAAATATAAAACTGAACATTATCCAGTCCCACTAATAACTACAAAAGTTTTGAATACCTAAACAATGTCAGATAGAGCACTTAGCAACCTGCCAAAAAGGGTAACAACGTCTTTAATTTGATAATTGGATTGATCGTTTTATGTTGCTTTTTACTGCCTCACTATACTAATTTGAATGTGGTAATTTTTTTAATAATCAAAGAAATTGTATCAAGAGGAGTACAGGATGTATTCTTCCCAAATACAACTAAAAGAGAAAAGTACTACTGCAGTTCCATTAGATGCTTCTTTATAATTCTGTTTTTGTCTTGATTACCTATTCAAGTCTAACTTTATTTCTCTGCAAAGATTGTAACTTTTTACTATTTTATATGCACCCAAATATTGATTAACTCATATCACTGTCTATTTCTATATCTTAGCACTTTACGTTGTGATTTCGATGATAAAGTTTAAAAAAAAAACTATTTTGGGATTTCATTTATTTTCATATTAGGAGAATGTTAAGGAGTCAAGAAAATAAACATTTGATTGAGAATATGTGCGTTCAATGTTTTGAGAAAAGATACATTTAATTTTATCAATGAAAATGTTATGTTTTGGATTCTAGAATTACTGCTTTAATTTATGAAATCTTGAACATGCAACACATGTTCTAATAAAATAGGATTTTTTTATCAACCCAAAGAAAATAACAATATAGGGAGTACAAGGGGTACTCTAATCCTTACATCATAAGTTTGTCCTGTCAAGAAGTGGAGGGAAGCTTGACACAATCACCTCCGTACTCTTTGATTCAATGGTTGTGATTGACCCCACTAACTTATATTAAGCTCGACTAACATAGAAATAATTACCACTCAGACTATCTTTCAAACTAAAACACTGCAATGCTTAACCATTTCCTTGGGTGATTCTCATAACTTTTCTGCTACTGCTGTCACGGATTGGCTTATGCATACAAAGGATTCCTCACAAAATGAATGTTCATTTTTGAGCCAACTTCTCACTCTAAGGATGTCATTGGCGCTTCCTTTCAATTCATGCTTAGTCCCTAGATAATTACATCCAATAAGGACCACCTTCTCCGTCGCCTTCTTCCGCGCCTTCTTTGCCGCCTTCTTTGCAAACCTGTCTTCCATCAAACCCACTACCATCAAGATTTTATGGGAGATATCATCACTTGTTCAAAACGCAACACCGAACGACGTTTTTCTAGTCTACTACCGTGGACATGGATACCACATTAAGGACAACAAGGGTGACTTGGTTACCAGAATTCTCCCTATCGATTACAAAAATCCCATTTCTGGTTGGTATTTCTTTAACTTGTTTTTTATTATTCAATTCTACACACTCTTTATTATTAAGTGAATGTGAGTGTGATGTATTATAAAGAATGTATTGAAAGGAGTGTGATGTAGTGATCATGAATTAGTATATCAACCGACATCATTTGAAACACTCTGCCTCCCTCCGACCTTTTTCCATGCAGTATGTTTCTAGGTGGCGTCTAAAATGGACCAGCAAATAAGTGGTTCATGGTGGACCATGATTAAGAGCCGTTGGATTGAGTAGCTCTACCGGATCTTATAATGCACCATTTACATTGAATAAATTTTTTTCCCTCTCTCTTCTCTTCCCCTTCTCCCTTCTCCTTTCTCCAATCGGCACTATTGGAACTGCCACCGCGAACCATTGTCGGAGCTGTCGCAGTGAGTTCCTCTTCTCCAGCATACCCAGAAATGGGTGGAGGGTCGCACGGAAACTTCACCCACTGGACCTTCCTTCCAATATTGAGATTTTAGATTTTTGTGTCACCAAATTTTTTGTACCAGAGTTTTACAATATGATATCAGAAACACCAAAATTAAATAGGTCTCGGCAGTGGGGTGCTACTCTTAATGATGTTGCGATTGCTGATATTATGAATGTTTCCATTAGTTGTCCTCGATTGACACATTTATCCTTGGGTTATGATAAATTATTTGGAGCGCCTCGTGTTGGCCTGGATGGTTTGTCTCCTATGATGAATGTGGTTGTGTTAAAACTTGGATGGACTGCTGCAATCAATGACTACCTCTCAGTATTGGAAGATGGACTTGTGAAAAAATGTCCTAATTTGAAAAAATTGGTCATTTGTGGTTTTTTGGAGAAGAAGAGAATAGAGAGCTCAGATCCAATGCCAAGACACTAACAAAACTCAATGAAAGAGACTTCGAGCAAGAAAATTTCTCATCACTAGGCTCTACATCCTTAATAGAAAAGTGATTCAATGGCAACACTTCCAATCTTCGCGTTCTCCATATATCAATAATATTGAAAAAAATTATTGTCCTTGTTCTTGCCGAGATCCGACTTGCCGGAATCTCGTCGTAGAACGTCTAACCAAGAGTGAACACCGAGGTTGTTTTAGATTATGGCTTGACAGAATATTATATTCCGGTCCTACGTATCCCAATGGGAATCAAAGCCAGACGTAGTTCTTGTTTCAACCCTTGGTCATATAGTGATCTCAATCCCCTAATCTTGTATCTGATGAATACCAGCGAGCAAGGACTCTTCAATGGTCTCTTGGTCGAACTAGTTTCTCTAATACGCTTAAGGGAGATTCACCTAGGTTAGTGAAAATTGACTCTGTCTTTTGGGTTCTCCTCCTTTTATAATAGGATCCTCATATCTTTAAGAGATCTGGATTTATCTCCTTTTATCTCTTAAATCTTTTTTGAGATATGATTTCCTTAATTTTAGGGATTTTATCTCTTCTAACCGGATAAGGTTATTTGAGATAATATCATGATCATTAAAGATAATATCAATATCTTATCTTTCCCACCTTTATTGGATCGGGTATCCAAGCTCGGTGACCGGGTTTTACTCCTCGGCCAGTACACAAGCCCCCCAAGCTTTGAGCTAGAAGAAGCGTAAAAGTTTTCATGACAGTAGCCGAGCTTGACTTTTAAAAACCTTTTTTTGGAGAATCTAAGGTTTATGGTGTAGGTTTTCTTCCCCTTTTTACCATAGTCTCAATGACCGACCTTGTACCTCGGCCAATCGTTTTACCTCGGGTGACCGAACTTAGGAACTTGGTCTCCTTAGCTTTTCAAGTTGGCGAGGTAAGTGGCCGAGTTGTACTTCTCGATCTATATATATTTTATTTTGGTGAATACCTCGGTTGACCGAGCTTTTTGAATACCTCGGCCCATATACAAGTCCCCCCAAGCGTTGAGCTTTTAGAAAGCGTGGAAGCTTATGTGAAGGAGCCGAGACTAGTCGGGACGTGGGCAGTCGTTTTGCACTGTGATCAAAGTTTTGTAGCTCCCGAGATGATAAGAGACGTTGCCCTCGTTATTAAGGCAAGGCTGGTTTGTGATGCGTGGCCTTTATTGCATTATTTCCGAGGCCTACTATGTAGCTGTGTGCTCATATTTTTACTTGATGACAGCGTATATTCCGATGTCTCTGCCACGTGTTTCTTTTCCATTAGTGCGCCGAATTTGCGCAGACTTGAAGGGACGTTTTTCTTCTCTCGCACGTCAACAATCACCATCATTACTTAGAAAAGTAACGTTTCATTTCTTTTTGAAACGTTACTCTTTTTCTATAAATTGAGCGAGCTCCGGATACAGGGCTTTACTTTCCCTGAACCTTCGATTTTCTTCTCTCTCGAGCCTCTTCTTGTCCAAGCTTTTACACTCCCTTTCCTATTCGAGGTACGTCCTTCTCATCTTTTTTTTCCAGTTTCATTTCTGCTTTTTTAGCCATGGAGACTTCATTCGAGTTATCCCAGAATGCCTCTTATAGGGTTCAGATCATAGAGCCCGAAATCAATCCGATTGGGGGCTCTCCTCATCCTTCTCCGTCTTCCTCTCAGGGTGGTGGCGGTGCTAATGGTGCCTCCTCCTCTTCTGATGAGAGTAGCTCCGCTACTCCTGATGCCACACCCGTCCCTAAGCGCCGTAAGTGCACCAATAGAATGGCTAGAGTCCCATACCCAGATATTACTATTCCTGGGTATTTCTGGGTAAGGCCAGATGTGGGAGCCTTTCATTCAAACTTTAGGGATTCTGAATCCCTTTCGTCCATTAAAAACAAAGTTCCTTCTTCTAGTGGCACTGTAGAGTGTTTGCCATGTTCTGAGAATGAACATGTCTTCCTTCATGCCGCTCCGGATCAACCTTCTTTCACATACGTATATAAAACCATGTTTGATCAAATTGGAGTTACCTTGCCATTTACCCAATTTGAGTGTGATGTTTTGAAAATTATGAATGTTGCCCCTACTCAACTCCACCCAAACAGCTGGGCCTTTTTAAAGGCTTTCCAAATTCTTTGCGGGCAGATAGGAATGGTGGCCATTGCTCCTAAATTCCTCTACTTTTATAAAGTCAGGTTTGGAGATCGGGTCGGTTGGATCTCCCTGAGTGGGGTTGAGCGGAGGGGAATCATTGGGCTCTACAAGAGTTCATACAAATTTTTCAAGTCGGACTTTTTCAAAGTTTGACCTACTGTAGGAAATGAGTCCCTATTTTATGACTCGGATGGAATCTCCAAATTCCCTCTTTACTGGCAATCCCACCCCACTAAGTTTTCTAGCTATGATGTCGGCTGCACGACAACTCAATAAAGAACCGACGTTGAGCTCCTCAAGCTCTATCCTCGGCCATTGCCTTGTGGGAAACTTTTATTACTTTCCAAATCGTCAACTCGGCAAGTCGATTTTGATTGTAAGTCGATTTTGATTGTAAGTAGCTTTTTAGTGGGTATTTTACTTACCTTGCAGCATACTTGTATCTGACAGATTTCCCTTTTTCAGTGATAATGGGGAAGTTCAATTATAAAGCTTTAATAAAGAAGTCGGCTAACCAAGCTGCTGGTGGGTCATGTCCCGTTGCCGAAGCTGAGGGGAAAAATTAAAAGGTTACTGATGCTGCTGACCCGAACACACGCCTCCTTAAAAGGACTCGGGAAGATTTACAGTCCGAGGTTCCAGGGAGAAGTCCTTCTCCCCTACTGGTTGTTGAAGAAACTCCTGCCACCGAGAGGAGGTCGGGCAAGGCTCTTGTGGTGGCCGATCTTACTTCGGACACCAAATGGTACAACAGAAGTTGCAACCCGGGCTTCGGCTGACTTCATGGTAGTGAGTTTAACCCCTGTTCGCTCATCGACGGCCAGGTGCTCAAACCTGCTGATGCCCGTCTTTTGCTGGAGCAAGGACCTGGTGAAAGCATGGAGGCTGCTGCTGCCTATGCTCTTCGGATAGCTTCAATTACCCGCTTCTGGAGTCACCCGTTCTCAGAAAATGTCAAGAAGATGGAGATGATGAAGGCTGATGCGGCTCGTGCCCTGAAAATGAGGGACGAGTTGGCTCAAGCTGTGGCCAAGTGTGAGGAGCAAGCTCGGGCCGTTGGCCAGCTGAAGGCCCAAAAGGCGGAGCTGCAAAAAGGTAAGACTGCTCTTCAGGCCGAGCTGGACATAGAAAAAGCCGGGCGGCTCAATCTTCAGAAGGTCGCGGAGGAACTTCAAGCCGAGAAGGAGGCCAATCTCGAGCTGCAGAAGTCACTAGAGGCCGAGAAGGAGGCAATCTCAAGCTCCGATCTGATCTGGCTGAAGCCGAGACTTCCATTATGAAGGAGCACGTCAATGGCTTCTCTCGAGTTGTGAAGTAGCTTTAGTGCTTCAAGATGAATGCTGACTTCTCCCTTGCTGACGTGGACAAGGATTTTAACAGAGATGGAATTCTAGTTCCATTGTCCGAGCTGGAGGATGAGGAAGAGGTAGCTCAATAAGAGGAGGTTGAAAGGCAAGCGGACGAGGAGGGAGATGATGGTGAAGGAGAAATGGGCTTACCTGACCAATCTTCTGCTATGCCTCCGAGTGTCGAGGATGACCCCAACTCTATTCCCGTTCAGATCATTGCTCATTGGGATGCCCATGAGTAACCTAGGAAAAATGTTCCCAGGGCAATGCCCTTTTATTTTGAACTCTTATGTACTCTGGGCTTTGCCCCTTTTTATTAATGAAATCACGTTCTTGCTTACGAGTTTCTTTTCACTTAGAAATTTTTTTATGTTCACGCCTCGTTTTTTCCTGTCGGCTTTTTGGAACTCAATATTGTGACTTTTTTCGAAGTTAGTGATCAGCTTTTACATTTTTGCATGTTACTCGGCTTATTCAAGTTTTTTGGAGCTCGGGATACCTCTTGGTTTTTAAATAACTTTAGGCATTGTTTACCTCTTTAGTTTAGGCCATGCGACCCCAGCTCGGTCGATTTTAGTTCGGATTACCTCTTTAGGTTGTTAATTACCTTAAGGCATTGTTTACCTTTTTAGGTATTTAGTTACCTTTAGGCATTGTTTACCTATTTAGGTTCGACATTTCGACCTTAACTTGGTCGATTTTAGCTCGGTCAACCTTTTTAGGTCTTTAGTTTTTGCCTTTTTAGGTTCGACATTTTGACCTCAACTCGGTCAATTTTAGCTCGGTCAACCTTTTTAGGCTCTTTAGTTTTTGATAAATAAAATTTTGACCATATAACAGTATTCTTGCCTAATATTACAACTGAAAATGATTCTATTTATTTATTTTCCGGATGTGCCTCATTAAAACCTTCCTGGCCAAAACCTTGTGGGAAAAAGACCGGGGTAGGAAAAAGAGTACATCACCTACTTACATAACTTTAACTAAAATAAAACTTATGGTGGGAAGTGTTCCAAGTTCTCGGAACATCCTTTCCTGACAACTCTTCTAGCCTATAAGCTCAACTATTCTGAATGAGCCAGACCAATTTGCTGCGAGCTTACCCTATTTTGAGTCTTTTCTCGCATTGTTTTGCAATCTCAGCACTAAGTCACCTTGCACAAATTCCCTTAGCTGCAACCTCGAGTTGTACTTCTGAGTTGCTTTTTGCTTGCATAGTTCTTCTCTGATTTTTGCCTCATCTCGGACTTCCTCAACTATGTCAAGATCAACTCGGATTTCTTCTTCGTTCTTACTTTGATCATGATGCTGCCTTCGGAAAGAGAGTTCACCTAGCTCAACTAGAATCATTGCATCGGTTCCATAGGTTAGCTTGAATGGCGTTTCACCAGTTGAAGACTACGGTGAGCAATGGTAAGCCCAGAGGATGCTTGGTAATTCTTCAACCCATGCCCCTTTTGATTGGCCTAAACTTCTCTTGAGCTCGTTCAAAATGACTTTGTTGGCTGCTTCTGCTTAGTCGTTTGTTTGTGGATGCTCAATCGAGGTCACTTATTTTTGATTCCGAGGTTGGAGTAGAACTCTCTAAGCCCTTTACCGGTGGATTGGTTTCCATTATCTGTGACAATTGCATAAGGGAGGCCATGACTGCATATGATGTTTTTCCATACAAAACTCCGAACCTTTTTAGCTGTTATGGTAGCTAATGGTTCTGCTTCAATCCACTTAGTGAAGTAGTCTACTCCCACCAGCAAGAACTTGACTTGACCTTTAGCAACTGGGAAAGGACCGACTATATCCATCCCCCATATAGTAAAAGGCCACAATAAGAACATGGAATGGAGCTCTTCACCTGGAACTTGTGCTACATTGGCGAACTTCTGACAAGGATCACACCTATTAGTCCAGGCAGCACAATCCAATCTCATAGTCGGCCAGTAAAACCCCACTTGCAGGACCCGAGCTGCTAGAGATCGACCACCTGAATGCATTCCACAGATTCCTCGGTGCATCTCATCCATTACGTATTCGGACTAGCTCTAGTTATGCTCTACACAAGGCAACAAGGTCAGGATGAGTGAAAAATCCGAAAATTAACAATGTTTAGCAATTAAGCCCAATAATATAAAAGCAAAAACAATGATTGTAAAAGTTGTCTAATTTCCATCTCTCTCAGGCTTGTACGGCTGTAAACTTCTATTTATGCTTATTAATCCTGACCTAACCCTAGACCAAATTAAGGGCCTCTGAATAAGTTTTCCAACAAGGTATCATATGCCTTAATTGGACTTAAGATTAGTAAGTTAGGTCCATTTAAGTGAAGGAACATCATGGACTGCGCACTGATCCGTGCCAGAGAACCTGGGACCCAATTTTGCCTTGATTTTGGCCTAATTTGACAATTCTTGTGAAACCTGAAATTGTAGGTATCTTCCTTATCCTTCTAGGGACACCAAGATCACCAAAATCCGACATCTGTAGCTCTAATTATGCTCTGTGTAAGGCAACAAGGTCAGGATGAGTGAAAAATCCGAAAATTAACAATGTTTAGCAATTAAGCCCAATAATGTAAAATCAAAAACAATGATTGTAAAACTTGTCTAATTTCAGTCTCGCTCTGACTTGTGCGGCTTTAAACTGCTATTTATACTTATTAATCCTGACCTAACCCTAGACCAAAATAAGGGTCTCTGAAGAAGCTTTCCAACAAGGTATCATATGCCTTAATTGGGCTTAAGATGAGTAAGTTAGGCCCATTTAAGTGAAGGAACATCATGGATTGTGCACTGATCCGTGCCAGAGAACTCAGGACCCAATTTAGCAACGATTTTGGCCTAATTTGGCAATTGTTGTGAAACCTGAAATTGTAGGTCTCTTCCTTATCTTTCTAGGGATAGCAAGATCACCAAAATCCGATATCTGTAGCTCAAGTTATACTCTTTGCAAGGCAACAAGGTCAGGATGAGTGAAAAATCCAAAAATTAACAATGTTTAGCAATTAAGCCCAATAATGTAAAAGGAGAAACAATGATTGTAAAAGTTGTCTATTCCATCATTCTCTGGCTTGTGTGACTGTAAACTACTATTTATGCTTAATAATCCTGACCTAAAACTAGACCAAATTAAGGGCCTCCGAATAAGCTTTCCAACAAGGTATCATATTCCTTAATTGCGCTTAAGATGAATAAGTTAGGCCCATTTAAGTGATGGAACATCATGGTTTACACACTGATCCGTGCCAGAGAACTCGGGACCCAATTTAGCCTTGATTTTATCCTAATTTGACAATTCTTGTGAAACCTGAAATTATAGGTCTCTTCCTTATCCTTCTAGGGATAGCAAGATCACCAAAATCTGATATCTGTAGCTCTAGTTATGCTCTGCTCAAGGCAACAAGGTCAGGATGAGTGAAAAATCCGAAAATTAACAATGTTTAGCAATTAAGCCCTATAATGTAAAAGCAGAAACAATGATTGTAAAAGTTGTCTAATTTCCGTATATCTTTGGCTTGTGAAGCTGTAAGCTACTATTTATGCTTATTAATCATGACCTAAAACTAGACCAAATTAAGGGCCTCCGAATAAGCTTTCCAACATGGTATCATATGCCTTAATTGGGCTTAAGATAAGTAAGTTAGGCCCACTTAAGTGAAGGAACATCTTGCAGAGTGCACGGATCCGCACCATAGAACTCTGGACCCAATTTAGCCTTGATTTTGGCCTAATTTGACAATTCTTGGGAAACTTGAAATTGTAGGTCTCTTCCTTATCCTTCTAGGGACAGCAAGATCACCAAAATCCGATATCTATAGCTATATTTATGCCCTGCGCAAGGCAACAAGGTCAGAATGAGTGAAAAATCCGAAAATTAACAATGTTTAAAAATTAAGCCCAATAATGTAAAAGCAAAAATAATGATTGTAAAAGTTGTCTAATTTCCGTCTTTATCTGGCTTGTGCGGCTTTAAGCTACTGTTTATGCTTATTAATCATGACCTAAAACTAGACCAAATTAAGGGCCTTCGAATAAGCTTTCCAACAAGGTATCAAATGCCTTAATTGGGCTTAATATGAGTAAGTGAGACCCATTTAAGTGAAGGAACATTATGGACTGCGCACTCATTCGGGCCAGAGGACTCGGGAACAAATTTAGCCTTGATTTTGCCCTAATTTGACAATTCTTGTGACACCTGAATTTGTAGGTCTCTTCCTTATCTTTCTAGGGACAACAAGATCACCAAAATCCGATATCTGTAGCTTAAGTTATGCTCTGCGCAAGGCAACAAGGTCAGGATGTGTGAAAAATCCTAAAATTAACGATGTTTAGCAATTAAGCCCAATAATGTAAAAGCAAAAACAATGATTGTAAAAGTTGTCTAATTTTCGTCTCTCTCTGGCTTGTGCGGCTGTAAACTGCTATTGATGCTTATTAATCCTGACCTAACCCTAGGCCAAATTAAGGGCCTCTGAATAATCTTTCCAACAAGGTATCATATGCCTTAATTGGGCTTAAGATGAGTAACTTAGGCCCATTTAATTTAAGGAACATTATGGACTGCGCACTGATCCGCGCCAGAGAACTCGGGACCCAATTTAGCATTGATTTTGGCCTAATTTGACAATTATTGTGACACCTGAAATTGTAGGTCTCTTCCTTATCCTTCTAGGGACAGCAAGATCACCAAAATCCGATATGTGTAGCTCAAGTTATGCTCTGCAAAAGGCAATAAGGTTAGGATGAGTGAAAAATCCGAAAATTAACAATGTTTAGCAATTAAGCCCAATAATGTAAAAGAAAAAACAATGATTGTAAAAGTTGTCTAATTTCCGTCTCTCTCTGGCTTGTGTGGCTGTAAACTACTATTTATGCTTATTAATCCTGACCTAACCCTGGACCAAATTAAGGGCCTCTAAATAAGCTTTCCAACAAGGTATCATATGCCTTAATTGGTCTTAAGATGAGTAAGTTAGGCCCATTTAATTTAAGGAACATCATGGACTGCTCTCTGATCCCCGCCATAGAACTCTGGACCCAATTTAGCCTTGATTTTGGCCTAATTTGACAATTCTTGTGAAACTTGAAATTGTAGGTCTCTTCCTTATCCTTCTATGGACAGCAAGATCATCAGAATCCGATATCTATAGCTATATATATGCCCTGCGCAAGGCAACAAGGTCAGGATGAGTGAAAAATCCGAAAATTAACAATGTTTAGAAATTAAGCTCAATAATGTAAAAGCAAAAACAATGATTGTAAAAGTTGTCTAATTTCCGTCTTTCTCTGGCTTGTGCGACTGTAAGCTACTATTTATGCTTATTAATCATGACCTAAAACTAGACCAAATTAAGGGCCTTCGAATAAGCTTTCCAACAAGGTATCAAATGCCTTAATTGGGCTTAAGATGAGTAAGTGAGACCCATTTAAGTGAAGGAACATTATGGACTGCGCACTCATCCGAGCCAGAGAACTCGGGACTCAATTTAGCCTTGATTTTGCCCTAATTTGACAATTCTTGTGACAACTGAAATTGTAGGTCTCTTCCTTATCTTTCTAGGGACAACAAGATCACCAAAATCCGATATCTGTAGCTCAAGTTATGCTCTGCGCAAGGCAACAAGGTCAGGATGAGTGAAAAATCCGAAAATTAACAATGTTTAGCAATTAAGCCCAATAGTGTAAAAGCAGAAAGAATTATTGTAAATGTTGTCTAATTTTCGTCTCTCTCTGACTTGTGCGGCTGTAAACTGCTATTTATGCTTATTAATCCTGACCTAACCCAGACCAAATTAAGGGCCTCTAAATAAGCTTTCCAACAAGGTAACATATGCCTTAATTGGGCTTAAGATGAGTAAGTTAGGCCCATTTAAGTGAAGGAACATCATGGACTGTGCACTGATCCGCGCCAGAGAACTCGGGACCCAAGTTACCCTTGATTTTGGCCTAATTTGACAATTCTTGTGAACCTAAAATTGTAGGTCTCTTCCTTATCTTTCTAGGGACAGCAAGATCACCAAAATTCGATATCTGTAGCTCAAGTTATGCCCTGTGCAAGGCAACAAGGTCAGGATGAGTGAAATCTCCAAAATTAACAATGTTTAGTAATTGAGTCTAATTAAGCCTAATAATGTAAAAGCAGAAGCAATGATTGTAAAAGTTGTCTAATTTCCGTCTCTCTCTGGCTTGTGTGGCTGTAACCTGCTATTTTGCTTACTAACCCTGACCTAACCCTAGACCAAATTAAGGGCCTCTGAATAAGGTTTCCAACAAGGTATCAAATGCCTTAATTGGGCTTAAGATGAGTAAGTGAGGCCCATTTAAGTGAAGGAACACCATGGACTGCGCACTCATCCGCGCCAGAGAACTCAGGACCCAATTTATCTTGATTTTGGCCTAATTTGACAACTCTTTTGAAACCTGAAATAGTAGGTCTCTTCCTTATCTTTCTAGGGACAGCAAATTCACCAAAATCCAATATCTATAGCTCTAGTTATGCTCTGCACAAGGCAAAAAGGTCAGGATGAGTGAAAAATCTGAAAATTAACAATGTTTAGCAATTAAGCTCAATAATGTATAAGCAGAAACAATGACTGTAAAAGTTGTCTAATTTCCTTCTCTCTCTGGCTTGTGTGTCGTAAACATCTTTTTATGCTTATTAATCCAAACTTAACCCTAGACCAAATTAAGAGCCTCTGAATAATCTTTCCAACAAGGTATCATATGCCTTAATTGGGCTTAAGATGAGTAAGTTAGGCCCATTTAAGTGAAGGAACATCATGGACTGCACACTCATGCGCGCCATGGAACTCGGGACCCAATTTAGCCTTGATTTTGGCCTAATTTGACAATTCTTGTGATAACTGAAATTGTAGGTCTCTTCCTTATCTTTCTAGGGACAGCAAGATCCCCAAAATCCGATATTTGTAGCTCTAGTTATGCTCTGCACAAGGCGCAAAGGTCTGGATGTGTGAAAAATCCAAAAATTAACAATGTTTTGCAATTAAGCCCAATAATATAAGAGCAAAAACAATGACAGTAAAAGTTGTCTAATTTCCTTCTCTCTCTGGCTTGTGCGCCTGTAAACTGCTATTTATGCTTATTAATCCTGACCTAACCCTAGACCAAATTAAGGGTCTCTGAATAAGCTTTCCAACAAGATATCATATGCCTTAATTGGGCTTAAGATGAGTAAGTCAGGCCCATTTAAGTGAAGGAATATCATGGATTGCGCACTGATACGCGCTATAGAACTCGGGACCCACTATATCCTTGATTTTGGCCTAATTTGACAATTCTTTTGAAACCAGAAATTGCAGGTCTCTTCCTTATCATTCTAGGGACAGCAAGATCACCAAAATCCGATATCTTTAGATCTAGTTATGCTCTGCGCAAGGCAACAAGGTCAGGATGAGTGAAAAATCCGAAAATTAACAATGTTTAGCAATTAAGCCCAATAATGTAAAAGTACAAACAACGATTGTAAAAGTTGTCTAATTTCCGTCTCTCTCTGGCTTGTGCGGCTGTAAACTGCTATTTATGCTTATTAATCTTGACATAACCCTAGACCAAATTAAGGGCCTCTGAATAAACTTTCCAATAAGGTATCATATGCCTTAATTGGGCTTAAGATGAGTAAGTTAGGCCAATTTAAGTGAAGGAACATCATGGACTACGCACTCTCTGGAGCCCGAGAACTCGGGACCCAATTTAGTCATGATTTTGGCCTAATTTGACAATTCTTGTGACACCTCTTCCTTATCTTTCTAGGGACAGCAAGATCTCGAAAATCCGATATCTGTAGCTCAAGTTATGCTCTGCGCAAGGCAACAAGGTCAGGATGAGTGAAAAATCCGAAAATTAACAATGTTTAGCAATTAAGCCTATAATAATAGAGCAAAAACAATGACTGTAAAAGTTGTCTAATATCCATCTCTCCTTGGATTGTGTGGCTATAAACTGCTATTTATGCTTATTAATCATGACCTAACGCTAGACCAAATTAAGGGCCTCTGAATAAGCTTTCCAACAAGGTATCATATGCCTTAATTGGGCTTAAGATGAGTAAGTTAGGCACATTTAAGTGAAGGAACATCATGCACAACACACAGATCCGCGCCAGAGAACTCGGGACCCAATTTAGCTTTGATTTTTGGCCTAATTTGACAATTCTTGTGAAACTTGAAATTGTAGGTCTCTTCCTTATCCTTCTAGGGACAGCAAGATCACCAAAATCCGATATCTGTAGCTATAGTTATGCTCTGCGCAAGGCAACAAGGTCAGGATGAGTGAAAAATCCGAAAATTAACAATGTTTAGAAATTAAGCCCAATAATCTAAAAGCAGAAACATTGATTGTAAAAGTCATATAATTTCCGTCTCTCTTTGACTTGTGTGGCTGTAAACTACTATTTATGCTTATTAATCCTGACCTAACCCTGGACCAAATTAAGGGCCTCTAAATAAGCTTTCCAACAAGGTATCATATGCCTTAATTGGTCTTAAGATTAGTAAGTTAGGCCCATTTAAGTGAAGGAACATCATGGACTGCGCACTGATCTGCGCCAGGGAACTCGGGACCCAATTTAGCCGTGATTTTGGCCTAATTTGACAATTCTTGTGATACCTGAAATTGTAGGTCTCTTCCTTATCTTTCTAGGGACAGCAAGATCATCAGAATCCGATATCTGTAGCTCTAGTTATGCTCTGCGCAAGGCAACAAGGTCAGGATGAGTGAAAAATCCGAAAATTAACAATGTTTAGCAATTAAGCCCAATTAAGCACAATAATGTAAAAGCAAAAACAATGATTGCAAAAGTTGTCTAATTTCCGTCTCTCCCTGGCTTGTGCCGCAGTAAACTGCTATGTATGCTTATTAATCCCGACCTAACTCTAGACCAAATTAAGGCCATCTGAATAAGCTTTCCAACAAGGTATCATATGCCATAATTGGGCTTAGGATGAGTAAGTTAGGCCCATTTAAGTGAAGGAACATCATGGACTGCGCACTGATCCGCGCCAGAGAACTCGGGGACCAATTTAGCCTTGATTTTGACCTAATTTGACAATTGTTTTGAAACCTGAAATTGTAGGTCTCTTCCTTATCTTTCTTGGGACAGCAAGATTGAAATAGGCAGCTATAAACACAAGAAGGGGGGGGGGGGGGGGGGTTGAATTTTGTTTATCTGAATTTAAGCAAAGTTGAAATCTTTTCGTAAACAAAAAGGCTATATTTGGACGAGTGGAAGAATACAGGATGGACGGGTGACTTTTGCAAGCACACCACTTGATAGACATAAGAAAACTAAGGCAATTAAAGAGTTTAAGGGAAGAGAGATTGACGTGGTTATTTATCCTGGTTCACTCTTCAAAACAAAGAGCTACGTCCAGTCCTTGGCAGCACCAAGATTTATCCACTATAACTGATAAGGTTGCAGACTCAAGTATTATTTGCACACCTAGCCTCTTCAGGCTCAAGACAAGTATTATTTGCACACCTAGCCTCTTCAGGCTAAAGACAAGTATTATTTTCACACCTAGCCTCTTCAAGCTCACTCTGGTTTGTTTGAGAGATTGGGTTTGTAATAAATATAATTTCTCACAGGCAGATCTTTCACTAACACTCTGAGTGGTTTAAATGTAAGGCTTAGGAAAGTCTGTGTAATAACTTCAAAATGATTGAAGAATACAGAATAAAAGAATGAAGAAATTAATGCAGAGTAATGGCGTTTTAATGCATTGTGTATTCTCTTGTTCTTCATCTTCAATGACTTCTGTATTTATGGTCTTCAAGCATTTAGGATCCGTTAGTTACATCCCTTCAGATGTTGGCTTCAAGCAGAACTTCATTAAATGCAATAGAGTCGTTCTGGGCAGCCATTAATGCAATAGAGTCGTTCTGGGTAGTCATTAATGCAATAGAGTCGTTGGTTGTACTCTAACATGAAGGATCATGGCTTTATTCATCGTGCTACAGCCATATCAGAGTTGTGTAGAGAGCTTTTTGTACTTTACTGAGTACACTTATCTTTTCGTGTAAGGACCAGAGGTACTAGGGAATAAAGCACGTTGGAAGCATCCTTTAACTGGTCTTTGGTTTTGATTATCCAAGGTTGCTTGAGAGAGTAACTTCTGACTTTTCTTGATAATCGTGAAACTGAGTAGGAGAGAAGTCTTCAAGTCTCTTTCTGGTTCTTGAACTAAGATTTTGATAATCCTTATATAATTCGCGTTCATAAGATAAGTGCTTTCATCTTGAAAATAATAATGTCTATCTAGTCATTTGAGTTTTCATTCGGGCTAGTAGATGAGCTCTATATTAAGGACTCAGCAAGTCCAAAGACTAGTGGACGAACGCTTCTGTCACCTTTAGTGGACGAGCACTTCTGTTACTCTAGTGGACGAGAGCTTCTGTCACCTTTAGTGGACGAGAGCCATTGTTACTTTAGTGGACGAGAGCCTCTGTTACTTTACTGGACGAGAGTCTCAGTTAGTCTGGTGGACGAGAGTCTCAGTTACTCTGGTGGACGAGAGTCTCAGTTACTCTAGTGGACGAGAGTCTTTTGTCACGTCATTGGACGAGCCATTCTGATACCTTAGTGGACGCGCTATTCTGATACTTTAATGGACACTCTATTCTGATACTTTAATGGACGAGCTCCAAGTGCCACGTCATTGGACGGATAATTCTGATACCTCACTAGACGGGCTTTTCTGATACTTTGTTGGACGCGCTCCAAATGCCACGTTAGTAGACGCTGACTTTCATCACTTTAGTGGATGCAAGTTTCTTTCTCTTGCATTTTGGACGTGCGCTTTAAACATTTACGATGGACATGAGCTTCAATCATTTACGATGGACGTGAGCTTCAATCACTATAGTGTTGGACGTGGGTTTCAATCTTCAAACATTTGCAATGGATGTGAGCTTCAATCACTACAGTGTTGGACGTGCGTTTCAATCACTTGCGTTGGACGAATGATTCTATTACTTAATTTGCACGCTCGATAGATAGGTTAACAACCAATATGAAGGTTAATTAAATCATTAACCAATGTTTAGTTTTCATCAAAACTTAGGGAAATGCACATCATACATTTTAGAGACTTAACAATCTCCCCCTTTTTGATGATGACAAACATTGAGATGATTTAATGAACCTCAGAAAATATCAACAAAGAAAATAGCATATATCAGATAGGTTGAAATTTTCTTAAGCGGACAAGTTATATCATATTCATTCTCCCATTCTCCTATAACATATTTCTATCACAAATCTCAATTTCTCCTATTCTCCTCCTTTTGTCAACATCAAAAAGGGTTATCAAGTTTTATTTATGAGATATGTTAAGGGCAAGATAACATGTTAAGAAGATCATAGTAATGCAGCAAGCATATTAGACATACTCCACTTAAACTATTGTATCATTACTCCCCCTGAACTAATGCTTAGTTAAAATAACATGTATATAGGAGTAATGGCAGATTTAGCATAGACAGGTCATTCATACATGTCATTCAGCAATGCAATGCATGTTTAGATTATCTCTAATAAATAAAAACCTATCTTCTGCGAGGGGTTTAGTGAAAATATCAGCCCATTGATTTTCAGTTTTAACAAACTTAATATCAAAGATGCCTTTTTGAACATAATCCCTAATGAAATGATGTTTGATTTCAATATGCTTAGCCTTAGAATGCTGAATTGGATTTTTAGTTAAGCATATAACACTCGAATTATCACACCATACAGATATGTTATGTTCATAAATAGAGTAATCCTCAAGTTGATGTTTTACCCATAAGAGTTGAGAGCAGCAACTAGCAGCAGAGATATATTCTGCTTCAGCAGTAGACAGGGCAATGGTTGTCTGCCTCTTGCTTGACCATGAGACTAAACTTGCTCCAATGAAGTGACATCCTCCACTGGTGCTTTTTCTTTCTATTCTGTCTCCAGCAAAATCAGCATCACAATATCCCACTAATCTGTATTCTTTTTATCTTAAATACAGCAAACCAAAATTAGTAATTCCAAGCAAATATCTAAATATTCTTTTTACAGCCTTAAGATGAGATTCTCTAGGATCAGATTGGAATCTAGCACACATACATACACTAAATTGAATGTCAGGTCTGCTTGAAGTTAAGTACAGTAGAGAGCCAATCATACCTCTGTAGACAGTTTGATCTACCTTTTTACCTTCATCATCTTTGCTTAGTTTTGCATTGGGTTGCATAGGGGTTTTCACGAGCTTTGCATTTTCCATTTTGTATTTCTTGAGTATCTCCTTGGTATATTTTTGTTGATGAATGTAAATTCCATCACTTGTCTGCTTGATTTGTAATCCAAGGAAGAACTTCAATTCTCCCATCATGCTCATCTCAAATTCAGCTTGCATTAGATTTGAAAATTCCTTGCACAGCTTTTCATTAGTTGCTCCAAAAATAATATCATCAACATATATTTGAACTATAATAAAGTTCTCTTTAGAGCATTTTTTGAACAGAGTAGTGTCTACTTGTCCTCCAGTAAAACCATTATGCATGAGAAAAGAACTGAGTCTATCATACCATGCTCTAGGTGCTTATTTCAAACCATATAGTGCCTTTTTAAGTTTGAAAACGTGATCTGGTTTATCAGTATCCTCAAAACCAGGGGGTTGTTTAACATACACTTCTTCTTCAATTATACCATTTAGAAAAGCACTTTTTACATCCATTTGAAACAAGGTAATTTGGTGTTGTTCAGCATATGACATTAAAATGCGTATGGCTTCTATTCTAGCTACAGGTGCAAAGGTTTCAGTATAATCAATACCTTCTTGTTGGTTATAGCCTTGAGCTACTAACCTTGCTTTATTTTTGACAACTTTACCATATTCATCTAATTTGTTTCTGAAGACCCATCTTGTTCCAATAACTGACTTGTTTTTAGGCTTAGAGACAAGAGTCCAGACATCATTTCTGGTGAACTGGTTAAGTTCTTCTTGCATAGTAAGAATCCAGCTTTCATCCTCAAGAGCTTCTTCAATGTGTTTAGGCTCCAAATCTGAAATAAAGGCCACATTGCTTGATTCTCTTAATGTGGATCTGGTTGCTACTCCCTCAAAATGATTTCCAATAATAAGATCCTTAGGATGATGAGTGTTGAACTTCCAATCCCTTTCGAGATCATCATGAAGATCTTGAATTGTCTGCTATCCCTTTTCATTGAGCATAGATCTAGCCATCTCTTGAAGAGATCCGTTCTTTCTCTCAACCACTCCATTTTTCTGTGGAGTTCTAGGTGCAGAGAAATTGTGAGAGATTCCATTCTCCTCACAGAACTGCCTAAACTGCCCATTTTCAAATTCTCCCCCATGATCACTTCTAAGGGTAGAAATACAGAAACCCTGCTCATTTTGTACTCTTTTATAGAATACCGAGAAAGCCTTAAAAGACTCATCCTTGTGTGTTAGGAAGAGTACCCATGTGTATCTAGAATAGTCATCAACTATGACAAATCCATATTTTCTTCTAGCTAGGCTGGCAACACTAACTGGTCCAAACAGATCCATGTGTAACAACTGAAGAGGTCTAGAGGTTGATACTTGGTTTTTAGATTTGAAACTTGATTTTATCTGTTTACCTCTTTGACATGAGTCACACAAGACATCTTTCTTAAATCTAATATCAGGCAATCCTCTCATGAGATTATTCTTTTTTAATTCAGAAATTAGTTTCATACTAGCATGTCCTAGTTTCTTATGCCATAACCATCTCTCATCCTCTTTATACATCAGACAGGTTACACTTTGATCTGAGAGATCAGACAGTTCAATCTTATAAAGATTTTGTTGCCTTTTAGCTGAAAAAGAAGGTTTTGCCACTACAGTCTTTAACTGTGCATACATCCTTGTTAAAGGAAACATCAAAACCACTATCACATAATTGACTTAAGCTAAGCAAATTGTGTCTTAATCCTTTAACCATAAGAACATTAGATATAGAGGGAAGAGGGGGTTTACCACCAATAGTACCAATTCCTATAACTTTCCCTTTCTGATTTCCTCCGAAGGCAACATGTCTTCCTTTCTTAAGTTGGAGGTGTAGGAACATAGACCTTTCTCCTGTCATATGACGCGAGCAGCCACTGTCCAGGTACCAGCAGTGGTGTTCTCTTTGTCCTGTTGAGGACATCTGCAACAAAAACTATTTGATCTTTAGGTACCCATATTTTTCTGGGTCCTTTTCTGTTAGTTCTAGGAGTCTGTAAAGACTTCATTATCTTCTTATGGATACACTTAGACATAACATGCCCAGTTTTTCCACAGAAGTTACAAATAGGTGTTATTTGGTTACAGTTGACTTAACAGATACTGTTGGAACTTTAGTTGATACTTTATGATGTGTCTGATGGACATATCCAATACCTTCTTTGTTAAGAGAGTGCTTCTGAATGCCAAGTAGCTTAGTCAGATTGTCTCTACCATTAACAAATTTGGCAAGATCAGAAGTGAGCTCTTCCACTTTCTGTTGAAGTTTTTCAACTTCTTCAGATGGTGATGTTTTACTTGATATCTTAGCTTCATTAGACTTTTCAGTCTTCAGCTCACTGTTCTCTTTAGCCAGCTTCTCACACTCTTGAGATTTCTGTTTATGCTTATTGGTGAGCTTTACATACTCTCTCTTGAGGGATTTGAAGGCTTTAGATAAGCAGTTGGATTCCTCCAACAACTCCTCATAGGCATCAAGTAATTCCTCATAGTCAGGATGTACCTCATCATCAGAGTCTGATTCAGTGTTGGCCATCAAACAGAGATTGGCTTCTTCCTCAGTTTCTTCATCAGAAGATGTTGACTACAGATCCTCCTAAGTAGCCATCATTTCTTTCTTCTTCTTCTTGAAGAATTTCTTAGAAGGGGCCTTCTTGAATTGAGGACATTCATCCTTGAAGTGACCGGGCTTCTTGCACTCATAGCAAACAATTGGACTTTTGTCTGTTGAGGTGGATTCTTTGAAGTTCTTGTCCTTGTTGAACCTTCTGAATGGCCTATCCCTCTTGAACTTCTTTTTCTATAGGAGAAGTTTTATCTTCCTGGTCAGGAGAGACAACTCTTCATCACTCTCAGAATCCTCAAGTTCTGATAGGTCAGCATCACTGGATGACTCATCTGCCTTCAGAGCATTGGAAACTTTTGATGACTTTTGATCAGCTTTCAGAGCAATTGACTTGACCTTCTTTGGTGCAACTTCATCTCCAAGTTCTTGCTCATGAACAGTGAGTGTTCCAAGAAGTTCATCCATAGTCAAGGTAGTGAGATCCTTGGCTTGGGTGATAGCAGTGACCAAAGGTCTCCACTGTTTAGGTAGACTTCTCAGAATCTTTCCAACCTTCTCAACATTGGTATAGACTTTGCCAAGAGATTTCAAACTGTTGATTATAGTTTGGAATCTTCCTATCATTGATAAGCCTCTGGCTTATCTAGTTTTATGACTAGATGAACTAGGGTTTATGTGCCAATTTATTCGAGTTCACTCTCGTTTTCGCCCAAATCTGCCTTGTTTTGTTCCTAAGTTGGACTTTGACTCGTTTTGCGTCTTTTGTATAGTTTTTAGCTTCTTTTGGATAGAATTACGCTTGTGGTTGCTTGTGTTGTTTTCAGGTCCATAAGTGAAGCTCTAAGAATTAAGGAAAGTCAAGAAATAGTGGAGATTGCTATTCTGGAGATTCTCGCCCCGCGAGAGGAAGCTCGCCCCGCGAGAGTTTGAAGACCTGGGAAGACAGAGACCATCACGGCCTAGCCGTGATTCACATCACGGGGCGTGAAAGGAAGGTTCACGTCGCGAGACGTCCTTCGCGTCGCGAGTGTGTGAATTCCAGAAAAGTACCAGAGTCAGAGACCATCACGGCCTAGCCGTGATTCTTATCACGGCCGTGACCTAAAAGCCACACAAGTCAGAGACCATCACGGCCTAGCCGTGATATGTATCACGGCCGTGACCCAAGATCCACACAAGGCAGAGAACATCACGGCCTGGCCGTGATTCACATCACGGGCCGTGAAAGGCGGGCTCGCGTCGCGAGACATCATTCGCGTCGCGAGAGTTCGAATTCCAGAAGTGCGCCAGAAACAGAAACCGTCACGGCCTGGCCGTGATGGCCGTCACGGCCGTGACGCGTGGCCTCCTTATAAATAGAGCAGATCAGAACAGAAAAAGAGGACTTTTTGGATCAGAATTTTCAGAGATCTTTTGTAATCCTTATTCTGGGGCTGCGTCTCCTTTTCTTTTCTCTTGATTCTTAGTCCTAGGATGATTTCCAATTGTACGTGCGTCGTTGTTACGGACATGAGGAACTAATCCTCTTGTCTAGGGGATCGATGAAGCCACCCATGGCGGCATAGTGTTCATGTAATGTAACTCTCTCTCCTTTAATTCAATTATGATTTTCCAATTCTGTTTTCATTGTGTTGATTATATGCTAGCGTGATCGACTAGTTAAGCGTGTTGAGGTCTAGCGGCGATTCGCGTTTTAGAACTTGAATTGGGAACATCGGTCGAGTATTGCACGAGAGTGAGTAGGAGATCGATGCAACCTATAGGGAACAAGAATTAATAGAATTCGAGATTAGGGTTAAAAGACCTAGCAAGTAATTAACTCAAATCATCGAATACGTCCTAATGAGCACGGAAGTGGATTTAGGAGAATTTAGGGGTCCCGGTTGACATTAAAATTGAACTTAGGGAGGAGAATATCATCACTTGGGTACTTTGTGTGATTGGGTAGGTGGATTCGAAACCTTAGATGCTTTTAATTCCAGATTTCATCACCATATCTTTGATCGATTCTATTTGTTAATTTGAATTGCGAATCTAGTTTCTTTCCAACCACTTTCTCTACTTAACCAACTTATCGGATTTCTTGACAAATTAGTCGAATTGGTAACCCAATCCTTGTGTTCGACCTCGGTAGACTCTTGCCTTGTTTTATCACTTGCGACGACCCGGTACACTTGCCGGAGTCACAACAAGTTTTTGGCGCCGTTGCCGGGGATTGGCACAACCAAATTTCCTGATTTTTGGGAAATTCGGCTGTTTGGTTAAGCTGACTTTTAGCTTTATTTTCTTTTATTTAATTGCCATTATTTTTTCTCTGTTTCTTTGATTCCACTTGGTCTTTGCCTGTTTTTGTATGCGAGGTACTCTTCTACAAGAGGACTTGCTATTCGATTCAGAGATCACCAGGACCGAGAGGCAGTTAAGAAAAGAGGCCAGAGAAAGGAAGAGGTTGGAAGCAATTAAAATAGAAGGCATGGCTGAAGAAAATCCTCCTCCTCCTCCTCCCTCGTTACAAGCCTCTCTTTGAGTACGATCTACCAAGCTTGGTAGATTGTGACTCTTCTATTGTAAGGGCAACCTGAACACGACTCTTTCGTGAGTGGAAGCCTGTGTCACATACCGGATCCGGAGAATCGGTTTGATGGGAGTGGCAAACAGGACCCGCATAGACATATCACTCGCTTCTCGGAAGCTTGTGACTTGCGTAAGACCAGGGAGTCTCTCGGGATGAGTTTCGCTTGCGGCTTTTCCCTCTTTCTCTTAGGGATGTCGCTCGCGATGGGTTGGCAGTTTGGATAGGAACAAAGATCGTAACTTGGGAGCAAATGGCACGAAGGTTCCTAACCAAATACTTTCCTCCTCAGAAGGCGGCACAAGCAAGAATAGCCGTCACTTCATTCAGGCAAACGGAGGATGAAACATATAATGAAGCTTGGGAGAGGTACAATGGTTTGTTGAGAAGATGTCCCTCTGCGTTCTTTGACCCCGTTTCCAAAGTACAACACTTCTTTAATGGGTTGAGGGGACGCTATCAGATGAACTGTGATGCCGCAGCTGGCGGTTCTTTTGTATATTTATCGGCTGAGGATGGATGGGCACTGTTAGAGAAGATGTCATATAATGATTACAACCGTGGTAGGGAGACCTCGAGTGGAATCGGTTCTGGGACAATGGAAGCCATTTTAGAGCAAAACAGACTTTTGAAGATGCAGAATGAGGCTTTGTCCGGGAACAAGAGGGTTAATGCTATACACGAGGGAACGCCTCCGGGTTGTGCAAATTGTAATGGAGATCATGACACTCAGATTTGCCCGCTAAATTTCTCTCAGGAACATGTGGACTCATGCCACAACTTCTATGACACTGTGCCCCAGAACAATTATCAGAGGAACAATCAGAATTAGAATAGGGGCTACAAGAGAAGAGACCATCCGGGATTTGCTTGGAGTGATGTTAATGGTGGTCTAGCCGGTCAACAACACCCTCAACAGAATTGGCAACAACCTCAACAGGGTCTGAGACCGGACATTGGAATTCAACAGCGCAATACTCAGCAGGCTCCTCCGGGGCCTAATCGATTCTGCCCGACGAGATAGTGGAAGACAACCTTGGGAGATGGCTTTTGAGAAGTTGTCAACCTTTAGAGGCACATCTTTTGAGAAGATGAATACAGCAAGGGAGAAGTTGTCAATCGACACAAATACTGCCATTAACAAGTTGGCGACTCATACAGGTTCAAAGAATTCGGAACCTTGAGACACAAATAAGCGCAGCTCATGAAGCAACTTAATGAGCATCTTCCAGGCACTCTCCCGGGTAGTACCGAGAACAACCCCAAGGGACAATGCAACGTCATATCTACTAGAAGCGGAAGGGTGTTGGAACCTAGCAGGGGTACCACTAGTTCTCGAGGATGACAAGGGCCCGAACAACTACCGATTGAGGAAGAGCAACCAGAGAAAGAAGGGGTTGGCAAGTGACAAGGGACCGGAGCAAGGGGAAGGCTGAAACTTGTGGATGAAGAGTTCGAAGGAAGAAGTGGGTTGAACCCCAAGACCTCCCCTCCTTACATGAAGGTACCGTATCCTAAACGATTGAAGAAGCCTCAACAGGATAAGCAATTCAATAAGTTCCTTGATGTCTTCCGAAAACTCCAGATTAACATTCCATTTGCGGAAGCCTTGGAACAAATGCCATCATATGCTCGGTTTATGAAGGAACTTCTCACTAAGAAGCGGAGGATTGTGGATGAAGAAACGGTTGCTTTGACCGAGGAGTGTAGTGCCATTCTTCAACGGAAGCTGCCTCCGAAGTTGAAGGATCCCGGTTCCTTCTCGATACCATGCACCATTGGGGGAATGACCTTCGGAAAGGCATTATGTGATCTAGGGGCAAGCATCAACTTGATGCCCCTCTCGATGATGAAGATGCTAGGGATCAAGGAAGTAAAGGATACGCGAATGTCACTCCAATGGGCGATCGTTCTATCAAATATCCCTATGGAGTAGTTGAAGACTTGCTCGTGAAAGTTGACAAGTTCATATTCCCAATGGACTTTGTGGTGCTCGATATGGATGAAGACGCCGAGATCCCTCTCATATTGGGTAGGCCCTTCTTGGCCACCGGGGTGCCTTGATAGATGTGCGGAAAGGGAAACTCACTTTAAGGGTGAATGATGATGAGGTGGTCTTCAATGTCTTTGAAGCGATTAAGCACCCGAAGAGAAGTCAGCGTGTATCGAGTGGATGTGGTGGACCCAACTGAAAAGGTAAAGGCAACTCGAGAAGACCATGATCCTTCACTTGCAACAGTATCGGTAGAATCTCATGAGGAAGACAGTGAGGAAAAAGGCCCTTCGGGGGATAAAGTCTACATTGAGTGGCTACGAGACATGGAACCCATACCGAGTCTCCCAAGGGAAGAATGTGCAAGGAAAGAACTCAGCAGCAAGGGAATGAAAAAGAAGGGTAAAGCAACAAGGTTGAAAGGTAGTACAACCGTGGTGGTCAAGAAAGACAACAAGTTGATCCCAAAAAAAGACCATCGCGGAGTGGAGAGTGCGTGCAGATTATAGAAGGATACTGGACTTAAATGGGTTGTCCGGGAACAGCTTGCGAATATATAAAAGTGCACAAACCTACAAAGAACAGGCCAAGGAATGGCATGGCCAGCAGGATCTTCCTCCGGATTAACCCTTAGGGGTGACTTGAGTCAGGCTCGGTACGTTAAACAAGCGCTACTTGGGAGGCAACCCAAGCTAGGTACTCTCTCTTTTCCTCACTCTTGTTTTTGTGTTTGTGTTTGTTTTGTTTTTGTTTGTCACTCTTGAATAATTTGAGAAGATCAAGAGTTTTTGTATGAAATGTCGTGTCGGCAAGCTTGTTGGATTTTAATTATATTAAGCATAGATGGATTGCTTGAATTATATTGACCATTGATAATTTCCCCCTAAGTTCTAATAATAGAAAAGTTGATCCCCACTTAAAAATTGAAAATTGAACTTTGAGATTTATTATGATTGCTTGATTTATGATAAGTTTGGGGTGAGGGGGGTGCACACACTAGGAATCGTATCTCGGTCAAACAATTTGCAAAATGTCCAGGTGAGGATTTGAGCCTCCAACTCTGTTTTTGAATGTGTGAATCACTGTTAAGTTGCACTTTCCCGAATTTGCTTGAATCTCTATATGGTTTGCATGATTATGTGTTGCATCAAATGATTTAGGCAATTTTCTTTGAATAACTATGCCTGAAAAGAACCATCCCTAATGCATGTTCCCTAGTTAGCCAAATTGAGCCCAATTGACCTATGGTTTCTTGATGACCCTACATTACGAGCCAAAATCTGAAAAACCATGTTAACCCAATCTTAGGATTAGGAGAGCATGGAAATGAGCAAGAGAAAGGTTGTGAGAAACTAAGTTTGGGGTGGCTACAAGGTATGTATCATATTGGGATGAGAAAAAGAAAATAAAGGTTGACCCAAGGCAAAAAGAAAAGAAAAGAAAAGAAGAAAACAAAAAAATTGCCAAAAGAAAAGGGGCAAAACAAAAATAATATCAAGGAAAAGGTTGTAGTCACCCGAGCCCAAATGAAAAATGGAAAGAAAGGAATTTGAGTGGAAAATGTGTTTAATGCTCATGCTCTCTTAGTTCCTAGGGACTTAAGCCTAAACATCCTTGATTATCCTACCCTCAGCCAGGCCCCAATACAACCTTTAAAAGACCTTTTGATGTTGCATGCATGTTTTCGTGGGAACTATGTTTGAGATGAAAATCAAATTCATGGGAAGTGCTCTTGATAAGTGAAATTGAGTGAAAAAGTTGAAAGCCTAGACAAACTTGAGCGAATGAGTGAAATACTAAATGCCCTTTGTGAGGAAGGCGGTTGTTTGAAATTGGTGATCTTCCTTTTGTGTGTGACCCTGATCCTCAACTTAGACTAATGATTGCATGAATGATAATTTCTCAATTGTTTAAAGTAGATGAATGTGGGGATTACATTGATAAAAAAGGGGGGGAATCAAAGAAGAAAAATTGTTTTTTAAAGTCGCATGAAATTTGTGCGAAATTGATTAGATCTTTAGGCTTGCCAAGTCTTGGGTCGTTTTTGAGTTTTAAGCTTGCTTGGGGACAAGCAAGGTTTAAGTTTGGGGTATTTTGAGAAGCCTCTGGCTTATCTAGTTTTATGACTAGATGAACTAGGGTTTATGTGCCAATTTATTCGAGTTCACTCTCGTTTTCGCCCAAATTTGCCTTGTTTTGTTCCTAAGTTGGACTTTGACTCGTTTTGCGTCTTTTGTATAGTTTTTAGCTTCTTTTGGATAGAATTACGCTTGTGGTTGCTTGTGTTGTTTTCAGGTCCATAAGTGAAGCTCTAAGAATTAAGGAAAGTCAAGAAATAGTGGAGATTGCTATTCTGGAGATTCTCGCCCCGCGAGAGGAAGCTCGCCCCGCGAGAGTTTGAAGACCTGGGAAGACAGAGACCATCACGGCCTAGCCGTGATTCACATCACGGGCGTGAAAGGAAGGTTCGCGTCGCGAGACGTCCTTCGCGTCGCGCGAGTGTGTGAATTCCGAGAAAAGTACCAGTCGAGACCATCACGGCCTAGCCGTGATTCTTATCACGGCCGTGACCTAAAAGCCACACAAGTCAGAGACCATCACGGCCTAGCCGTGATATGTATCACGGCCGTGACCCAAGATCCACACAAGGCAGAGAACATCACGGCCTGGCCGTGATTCACATCACGGGCCGTGAAAGGCGGGCTCGCGTCGCGAGACATCATTCGCGTCGCGAGAGTTCGAATTCCAGAAGTGCGCCAGAAACAGAAACCGTCACGGCCTGGCCGTGATGGCCGTCACGGCCGTGACGCGTGGCCTCCTTATAAATAGAGCAGATCAGAACAGAAAAAGAGGACTTTTTGGATCAGAATTTTCAGAGATCTTTTGTAATCCTTATTCTGGGGCTGCGTCTCCTTTTCTTTTCTCTTGATTCTTAGTCCTAGGATGATTTCCAATTGTACGTGCGTCGTTGTTACGGACATGAGGAACTAATCCTCTTGTCTAGGGGATCGATGAAGCCACCCATGGCGGCATAGTGTTCATGTAATGTAACTCTCTCTCCTTTAATTCAATTATGATTTTCCAATTCTGTTTTCATTGTGTTGATTATATGCTAGCGTGATCGACTAGTTAAGCGTGTTGAGGCCTAGCGGCGATTCGCGTTTTAGAACTTGAATTGGGAACATCGGTCGAGTATTGCACGAGAGTGAGTAGGAGATCGATGCAACCTATAGGGAACAAGAATTAATAGAATTCGAGATTAGGGTTAAGAGACCTAGTAAGTAATTAACTCAAATCATCGAATACGTCCTAATGAGCACGGAAGTGGATTTAGGAGAATTTAGGGGTCCCGGTTGACATTAAAAATTGAACTTAGGGAGGAGAATATCATCACTTGGGTACTTTGCATGATTGGGTAGGTGGATTCGAAACCTTAGATGCTTTTAATTCCAGATTTCATCACCATATCTTTGATCGATTCTATTTGTTAATTTGAATTGCGAATCTAGTTTCTTTCCAACCACTTTCTCTACTTAACCAACTTATCGGATTTCTTGACAAATTAGTCGAATTGGTAACCCAATCCTTGTGTTCGACCTCGGTAGACTCTTACCGTGTTTTTATTACTTGCGACGACCCGGTACACTTGCCGGAGTCACAACAATCATCTGAGCAACAGACTCACCTTCCTCCATGATGAACAGTTCATACTTTCCGACAAGTATGGCAATCTTTGATTCTTTGACTTTAGCTGTTCCTTCACGAGTGACAACCAAAGTGTCCCATATTTCCTTCGCAGAGTCACAAGCACAAACCTTCTCAAACTCCTCCGGACTGAGAGCACAGATGATGTTATATCTGGCTTTATGGTTAAGCTCCCATTTTGTCTTTTCAGCACCAGTCCACTGAGCTTTTGGTTTGTCAGTGTTATCATCATTTTTGGGAATGAATGGACCATCTGTGATGACATCCCAAAGATCAGATTTTGTGGATAGAATAAACCACTGAAATCTATCTTTCCAGTAGTTGTAATTTTCTCCATTAAAGTAAGGAGGTCTAGTTAGGGAGGCTCCTTCAGTCTGATGACTTCCACTTGTACTAGCTCCAGCTGTCATGTCTATTCTTCAAGACCTTTTACCTCTACACTGTTAGATGCTCAACCCAAAGGCTGAGCTCTGATACCAACTGAAATACACAACTATAAACACAAGAAGGGGGGTTGAATTGTGTTTATCAGAATTTAAGCAAAGTTGAAATCTTTTTGCAAACAAAAAGGCTAGATTTGGACGAGTGGAAGAATACAGGATGGACGAGTGACTTTTGCAAGCACACCGCTTGATAGACGTAAGAAAACTAAGGCAATTAAAGAGTTTAAGGGAAGAGAGATTTGTTGGTAGTGGCTACGGTCTCAAGAGGGGGGGGGGGGGGGGGTGAATTGAGATATTGAAAATTTATTCAACAATTTAAAGCAAAACAATGTTTCTTTAAAGAAAATTGGTTTTCACTTAATTTTAATTCCAAGAATTAGGTTATGGAACATGTAATGATGACAAGAAGAATTATAAGTAGTAACAACATATTTTAACACAGATTGTAGATTTAAAGATTCAAGTGTAACAAGTATATGGAGTTTAGGGATTAGAAGAACACGCAAACCAATTTATCCTGGTTCGGCTACCTCCTCTGGTAAGCCTACATCCAGTCCCACACCTCTGTGGATTTCTTCACTATAATCAGCAATTTACACAATTCTAATTACAGCAACACAAGGATACCCTCCTTGCTTGAAAAATCTCCAGAAAACACACTAGCTTTCTTTACCCAAGGATCCCTTATATCCTTGTTGAACCCTAAGAGTTACCCTCTCTTAGTCACTCTAATTCACGAAAAGAATTGAGTAGAAGCAAGACTCTAAAAGCCTGATAAAACAAATTGAAGTTCTAACTATCACACTTTTCTCAGAGATAAAGCACTTTGTTTCACAATCAGTATGAGTTGCGTTGTTGTTGTTGTTGTTGTTGTTGTTGTTTGTTGTATAGAAAACTGTTCCTTTGATCTCTCTTTATATAGAAGACAAATTATAGCCGTTGGGACCATTAAAGATAGATTTGGATCTGATTTGACAAAATCTGCTTTCTTGATTCTTGATCTCAAAATGTGATTCTGTTTGATCTTTGTAGAGATTGCGTCCTTCTTGAGATATAACTGTTTCCATCTGAAGGGATAGCCAAATCTTTTTTTTTGAAGAGTAATTAATCCGTGTTTATTTGAAGAGAAAAATATCCATGTTTAATTGAAGAGAAAAATATCCGCGTCCATTTGCCACGTCAGCAGAGGGAAGTATTAGCTCAAGGTAATTGGACGGGCTCCAACTGGTAGATGAGATTTATATATCATGTTAGTGGACGGAGCTTCTTATTTACATCAGTGGACGTGCGCTTCTGTTTCATCAGTGGACGCAAGCTTCTTTTTACATCAATGGACGCGCGCTTCTGTTTCATCAGTGGACGCGAGCTCCTTTTTACATCAGTGGACGCGAGCTTCTTTTATATCAGTGGACGCGTGCTTCTGTTATATCAGTGGACGCGCTTTTCTTTTACATCAGTAGACGAGCTCTCCTGTTTTCATCAGTGGACGAGCTACATGTGCCATGTCAACAGACGAGATCTTCTGTTTCCTTAGTGGACGCGCTTCATGTGCCACGTTAGTAGACGAGATCTTCTGTTTCCTTAGTGGACGCGCTTCGTTTGCCACGTTAGCAAACGAGCTCTTCTGTTTCTTTCAATGGACGTCAGCTTTTTATTTTGTTGTTCCTTTAGTGGATGTGCTTTCTTTGTTCTTTCAGTGGACATCAGCTTTTTACTTTGTTGGACGTCATTCTTGGTTCACTTCATTGGACGTGCGCTTATATTTTCCCTGTGTTGGACGTGCGCTAGTTTTGCTTTGTTGGATGAGTGATCTTGTATGCAACTTAACACGTAATGAGTACATAGTCAGAATTACAAATCTTATGCAAAATACACTTTGTTTGTCATACATCAAAACATGAATGAGGGCTTAGTCTTACAAACTCCCCCTTTTGTATTATGACAAACCTTACCATACTTAACCTTAGTTATTAAGAAATCAGAGTGCAGCTATTCAGTAAGCATGGTTCTTGAGTTATTTTCGTCCTCCCCTTGTGTCATTGATATCTTTCAAAAGATCAAGTGTTATCATATCATTATCAGAAAAAAATCATCTTGCATTTATTACAAGTTCAAGTATGTCTTTTCATAGCAGTTCATACTCAAGTATTAGAGAAAAAAAAGAATTTACATATTAAATTTTTTTTACAGCAAATGCATGATTCATCTTTATGGTTCATATTTCTCCCCCTTTGTCAGAGAAATAAAAATTTAAAAATTTGCATATCAGAAAATTCATGGTTCATTTTTATGGTTCATATTTCTCAGATGTATGGTTCATCTTTCTTGTTCATCTCAGATGTATGGTTCATCTTTCTCCCCCTTTGTCATTATCAAAAAGAAACTACGGAGAATATTGAAATCAATCTTAATAAACAGTCTTGCATTCATTGATAATAAAGCATTTCAGAACTTATGCAATCCATTCAAAATACCAAACAAAATTACAGACACCTAAGGACGCTTAGCATCTTGCCCATGTCCTTCATAATTTTCAGCAACTTGTGCTGCCTTGCGTGCCATCTATTATTAGTTATTTTGAAGATCAATTATGCCAAGTTCCCTTCTTATAAAGAAGAAACTTTCCTTATTAAGTGGTTTGGTTAAAATATCAGCTAATTGCTTAGATGTATCTATATGTTCAATCACAACATCACCACTTTGAATATGATCCCTGATAAAATGATGTCTAATTTCAATATGCTTGGTTCTTGAGTGCATAATTGGGTTCTTTGTTAGATTTATTGCACTAGTGTTATCACATTTTATTGGTATATGATCTAGATAAACACCATAGTCAATTAATTGTTGTTTCATCCATAGGATTTGAGCACAACAACTCCCAGCTGCAACATATTCTGCTTCAGCTGTGGATAAGGCCACAGTAGTTTGCTTTTTACTAAACCAGGACACTAGGGAATTTCCTAATAAATGGCATGCTCCACTTGTGCTCTTCCTATCTAACTTGCATCCAGCAAAGTCAGTGTCGGAATATCCTATTAATGTGCAAGTGGATCCCTTGGGATACCACAGCCCCATTTCTTTTGTTCCTAAGAGGTACTTCATGATTCTTTTAACTGCAGTAAGATGTGATTCTTTAGGTTTAGCTTGATACCTTGCACACATACACATACTGAACATTATATCTGGTCTACTAGCAGTGAGATAAAGTGAGGATCCGATAATACCTCTATACTTGGATACATCTATAGATTTACCAAGTTCATCTTTGTCCAAGTAGCAGGCTGGACTAATTGGTGTTGCCATTTCTTTTGCGCTTTCGATTCCAAACTTCTTTAGTAGTTCCTTGCAATACTTTGTTTGGATTATGAAGGTTCCGTCTTGGCATTGTTTAATTTGAAGTCCAAGAAAGAAGGTAAGTTCTCCCATCATGGACATTTCAAATTCACTTTGCATTAGTTCACCAAATTCCTTGCATAAAGACTCATTAGTAGCACCAAAAATAATGTCATCAACATATATTTGAACAAGTAAGATATTGTGTGCTTTTGTTCTAGTAAATAGTGTAGTATCAACTTTTCCTCTTTTAAAGCCTTTCTCTAGGAGAAAATTGCTTAACCTCTCATACCAAGCTCTAGGAGCTTGCTTGAGTCCATAGAGGGCTTTAGTCAGTTTATAGACATGATTTGGGAACTCACTATCAATAAAGCCAGGGGGTTGGCTTACATATAGTTATTCTTGTATTATTCCATTTAAAAAGGCACTTTTTACATCCATTTGGTACAGTTTAAAGTTCATTATACAAGCATAGGCTAAGAGCATTCTTATGGCTTCTAATCTAGCTACGGGAGCATATGTTTCATCATAATCAATTCCTTCTTCTTGATTTTATCCCTTAGCTACTAGTCTAGCCTTGTTTCTTACTATTATTCCATTCTCATCCATTTTGTTTCTAAACACCCATTTAGTTCCGATTATTTGGTTACTTTTGGGTTTTGGAACTAAATCCTAAACTTTGTTCCTTTTAAATTGATTTAACTCCTCTTGCATTGTAATCATCCAATGTTCATCATTAATAGCATCATCAACACATTTTGGTTCTATTTGAGATACAAACGCCATGGTATTGCAAATATTCCTTAAAGAGTTTCTAGTGGTTACCCCTTTGGTGATCTCACCAATTATATTGTCTAGGGGATGATTCTTTGAAGCTTGCCACTCCTTAGGAAGATTATCTTGTTAAAGTTCTGCTTGAGGTTCTTTATTGCTTTCTTCATTTTCCTTTTCCTTGTTGCTCTCCTTTCCTTCATCAGATATCACTTCATCCTCAAGAGTTTCTGCATCATCAAAAATGTCCTTTCCCAACCTTTTGGGGTTAGACTCATCAAATGTTATGTGAACAGATTCCTCTATTGATAAAGTATGCTTATTAAACACTATATATGCTTTGCTAGTTAATGAATAACCTAGGAAAATACCCTCATCAGCTTTGGGATCAAATTTCCCAAGATTATCCTTGCCATTGTTTAGTACAAAACATTTACAACCAAAGACATGAAAATGAGAAATGTTAGGTTTTCTTCCCTTGTAAAGTTCATATGGAGTTTTCTTCAGAATTGGCCTTATTAGAACTCTATTTAAAACATAGCATGTAGTACTCACAGCATCAGCCCAAAAATACTTTGGTAAATTAGAGTCACTTAATATGGTTCTATCAATTTCTTCAAGTGACCTATTTTTCCTCTCAACTACTCCATTTTGTTGTGGAGTCCTAGGTGCAGAAAAGTTATGTTTTATACCATGTTCATGACAAAAGTTAGCAAACTCCTCATTTTGGAATTCTCCTCCATGGTCACTCCCAATTGAAACAATTTTCACGTCTTTCTCATTTTGAGCAACCTTAGCCATTTAATTAAAAGCTTTAAAGGCTTCATTCTTTTGTGCTAAGAAAAAGGTACAAGTGAATCTAGAGAAGTCATCAACAATTACAAGAGTATAGAGATTTCCACCAAAGTTTTTTGTCCTAGAAGCTCCAAAAAGGTCCATGTGCAGTAATTGTAAGGGTCTACTAGTTGAAACAGTGTTTTTAGCCTTAAATGAGGTTTTCACTTCTTTACCCTTTTGGCATGCATCACATAGGCCTTCTTTAACAAACTTTTTATTTGGTAAACCGATTACAAGTTCTTTGGAAATCAATTTATTCAAGTGATCCATATAAATGTGAGCTATTCTCCTATGCCAAAGCCAATTTTCATCTTCTTTGGAAATTAAGCAACATGCATCATTGGAAATTAAGTTGTCTATGTCTAGCATATAGATGTTATTGATTCTATTTCCAATCAGTTTTATGTTATTATCATGAATAGATTCGATCATACACAATTTTGAGTTAAAGTTTACCTTGTAGCCTTTATCACATAATTGGCTTATACTTAGTAGATTGTGTTTGAGCCCTTCCACATAGAGAACATCCTCAATCTTGATTGCTGGAATTTTTCCTATTGTTCCAACACCAAGGATTCTTCCTTTGTTGTTGTATCCATAGGTGGCATTTCCTCCTTCCTTGGGAGTGAAAGATGTAAATTTTGTGATGTCTCCGATCATGTGTTTGGAGCAGCCACTGTCCAAAAACCAGCTTGAGGTTTTGGCCTTCAAACACACCTCGGTTTCACTATCACTTTGATGATTTGCCATGAGACAAAGGTTGGCTTCTTCATTTTCAGATTCACTACTGGTGGAATCCATATCATTTTCTTCCCAAGCTATGTATGCTCTTCTGGGCTTTCTTCCTTTCTTTTCTTTGCTGTCATTCTTCTCATATTTTTGTTTCTTTTGTAGCTTTGGACATTCATTTTTGTAGTGTCCAAGCTTTCCACATTCAAAGCATTTGATTGTTGAGGAAGAGCTTTCACCTTTGTTCGTGTTCTTTTTGGTAGGAAAACTGAATTGCTTCTTGTTTCTATTCTTCTTGATGAATCTTTTAAATTTACTCACAAGCAATCCGATGTCTTCTTCTTCGGATTCTTCACTTTCATCAAGGTGTTCATCTTCATCACTTTCTATTGATTCTTTGGAAATATGAGCCTTGAGTGAGAGTCCTTTCTTCGTTTTCTCCTTATCTTCATGATCTTTCAATCTATTTAGTTCCAATTCGTGTTCTTTCAATTTGCCAAATAGAGTAGCAATCTGCATTGTGTCAAGATCCTTTGCTTCAGCAATTGCAGTAACTTTTGGCTGCCATTCACGACTCAAACATCTCATAATCTTGTTAATCTTTTTCTCATCTGTGATTTTATGTCCGAGTCCTTCTAACTGGTTCACAATGTGTGTAAACCTCTTTTGTAGATCATCTATCTCCTCACTATTCTTCATGTGAAAGAATTCATATTCATGGACTAGTGCATTCATCCTTGCTCTTTTCACATCGTTGGTTCCTTCATGAGTGAGTTGAAGAGTATCCCACATCTGTTTTACCGTTTTGTAATTTTAGACCCTGAAAAACTCATCATAATTCAAAGCAGCTGTTATAATATTCTTTGCTTTAGCATTATAACCAACTCTTCTTTTATCATCATCATTCCAGTCATCTTTTGGTTTAGATTGTTTATTTCCCTTAGCATCAAGAATAAATGGAACATAGGGACCATTTTCAACAGCATCTAAAACATCTAAACCTGCAACCTCAAGAAAGATAAGCATTCTTTCTTTCCAGTACATGTATTGGGAGCCATTAAAGGCAGGGGGTCTAGTTAGTGAAGCCCCATCACCAAGGATATCATTTGAGCCATCTCTTGAAGCTATTAAGCTTTGTAACAAGTGTTTTAGCTCTGATGCCAATTGTTGGTAGTGGCTACGGTCTCAAGAGGGGGTGGGGGGTGGGGTGGGGGGTGAATTGAGATATTGAAAATTTATTCAACAATTTAAAGCAAAACAATGTTTCTTTAAAGAAAATTGGTTTTCACTCAATTTCAATTCTAAGAATTAGGTTATGGAACATGTAATGATGACAAGAAGAATTATAAGTAGTAACAACATATTTTAACACAGATTGCAGATTTAAAGATTCAAGTTTAACAAGTATATGGAGTTTAGGGATTAGAAGAACACGCAAACCAATTTATCCTGGTTCGGCTACCTCCTTTGGTAAGCCTACATCCAGTCCCACACCTCTGTGGATTTCTTCACTATAATCAGCAATTTACACAATTCTAATTACAGCAACACAAGGATACCCTCCTTGCTTGAAAAATCTCCAGAAAGCACACTAGCTTTCTTTACCCAAGGATCCCTTCTATCCTTGTTGAACCCTAAGAGATACCCTCTCTTAGTCACTCTAATTCACGAAAAGAATTGAGTAGAAGCAAGACTCTAAAAGCCTGATAAAACAAATTGAAGTTCTAACTATCACACTTTTCTCAGAGATAAAGCACTTTGTTTCACAATCAGTATGAGTTGTGTTGTTGTTGTTGTTGTTTGTTGTATAGAAAAGTGTTCCTTTGATCCCTCTTTATATAGAAGACAAATTATAGCCGTTGGGACCTTTAAAGATAGATTTAGATCTAATTTGACAAAATCTGCTTTCTTGATTCTTGATCTCAAAATGTGATTCTGTTTGATCTTTGTAGAGATTGCGTCCTTCTTGAGATATAACTGTTTCCATCTGAAAGGATAGCCAAATCTTTTTTTTTTGAAGAGTAATTAATCCATGTTTATTTGAAGAGAAAAATATCCGCGTTTAATTGAAGAGAAAAATATCTGCATCCATTTGCCACGTCAGCAGAGGGGAGTATTAGCTCAAGGTAATTGGACGGGCTCCAACTGGTAGACGAGCTTTATATATCATGTTAGTGGACGGAGCTTCTTATTTACATCAGTGGATGCGCGCTTCTGTTTCATCAGTGGACGCGAGCTTCTTTTTACATCAGTGGACGCGCGTTTCTGTTTCATCAGTGGACGCGAGCTCCTTTTTACATTAGTGGATTCGAGCTTCTTTTATATCAGTGGATGCGTGCTTCTGTTATATCAGTGGATGCACTTTTCTTTTACATCAGTAGACGAGCTCTCCTGTTTTCATCAGTGGACGAGCTTCATGTGCCACGTCAGCATACGAGATCTTCTGTTTCCTTAGTGGACGCGCTTTATGTGCCACGTCAGCAGACGAGATCTTCTGTTTCCTTAGTGGACGCGCTTCGTTTGCCACGTCAGCAGACGAGCTCTTCTGTTTCTTTCAGTGGCCGTCAGCTTTTTACTTTGTTGTTCCTTTAATGGACGTGCTTTCTTTGTCCTTTTAGTGGACGTCAGCTTTTTACTTTGTTGGACGTCATTCTTGGTTCACTTCATTGGACGAGCGCTTATATTTTTCCTGTGTTGGACGTGCGCTAGTTTTGCTTTGTTGGAAGGGTGATCTTGCATGCAACTTAACACGTAATGAGTACGTAGTCAGAATTACAAATCTTATGGAAAATACACTGTTTGTCATACATCAAAACATGAATGAGGGCTTAGTCTTACAAGATTGACACGGTTATTTATCCAGGTTCACTCTTCAAAACAAAGAGCTACGTCCAGTCCTTGGCAGCACCAAGATATATCCATTATAACTGATAAGGTTACAGACTGAAGTATTATTTGCACACCTAGCCTCTTTAGGCTCAAGACAAGTATTATTTGCACACCTAGCCTCTTCAGGCTCAAGACAAGTATTATTTTCACACCTAGCCTCTTCAGGCTCACTTTGGCTTGTTTGAGAGATTGGGTTTGTAATAAATACAATTTCTCACAGGCAGATCTTTCACTAACACTCAGAGAGTGGTTTAAATGTAAGGCTTAGGAAAGTTTGCGTAATAACTTCAAAATGATTGAAGAATACAGAATAAAAGAATGAAGAAATTAATGCAGAGTAATGGCGTTTTAATGCAATGTGTATTCTCTTGTTCTTCATCTTCGATGACTTCTGTATTTATGGTCTTCAAGCATTTAGGATCCGTTAGAGACATCCCCTCGGATGTTGGCTTCAAGCAGAACTTCATTAAATGCAATAGATTCGTTGGTTGTACTCTAACATGAAGGATCATGGTTTTATTCATCATGCTACAGTCATATCAGAGTTGTGTAGAGAGCTTTTTGTACTTTACTGAGTACACTTCTCTTTTCGTGTAAGGACCATAGGTACTAGGGAATAAAGCACGTTGGAAGCATTCTTTAACTGGTTTTTGGTTCTGATTATCCAAGGTTGCTTGAGAGAGTAACTTCCGACTTTTATTGATAATCGTGAAACTGAGTAGGAGAGAAGGCTTCAAGTCTCTTTCTGGTTCTTGAACTAAGATTTTGATAATCCTTATAGAATTCGCGTTCATAAGATAAGTGCTTCCATCTTGAAAATAATCACGTCTATCTAGTCATTTGAGTTTTCATTCGGGCTAGTAGACGAGCTCTATATTAAGGACTCAGCAAGTCCAAAGACTAGTGGACGAGTGCTTCTGTCACCTTTAGTGGACGAGAGCCTTTGTTACTTTAGTGGACGAGAGCCTCTCATTTCTTTCTTTGGACGAGAGTCTCAGTTAGTCTGGTGGACGAGAGTCTCAGTTACTCTGGTGGACGAGAGTCTCAGTTACTCTGGTGGACGAGAGTCTCATTTACTCTAGTGGACGAGAGTCTCAGTTACCCTAGTGGACGAGAGTCTCAGTTACTCTAGTGGACGAGAGTCTTTTGCCACGTCATTGGATGAGCCATTCTGATACCTTAGTGGAAACGCTATTCTGATACTTTAATGGACGCGCTATTCTTATACTTTAATGGACGCGCTATTCTGATACTTTAATGGACGAGCTCCAAGTGCCACGTCAATGGACGGATAATTCTGATACCTCACTGGACGAGCTTTTCTGATACTTTGATGGACGCGCTCCAAATGCCACGTTAGTAGATGCTGGCTTTCATCACTTTAGTGGACGCAAGTTTCTTTCTCTTGCATTTTGGACGTGCGCTTTAAACATTTGCGATGGACGTGAGCTTCAATCATTTACGATGGACGTAAGCTTCAATCACTACAGTGTTGGACGTGCATTTCAATCTTCAAACATTTGCGATGGACGTGAGCTTCAATCACTACAGTGTTGGACGTGCGTTTCAATCACTTGCGTTGGACAAATGATTCTATTACTGAATCTGAACACTCGATAGATAGGTTAGAAACCAATATGAAGGTTAATTAAATCATTAACCAATGTTTAATTTTCATCAAAACTTAGGGAAATGCACATCAAACATTTTAGAGACTTTACAAAGATCACCAAAATCCGATATCTGTAGCTCTAGTTATGCTCTGCGCAAGGCAACAAGGTCAGGATGAGTAAAAAATCCGAAAAATAACAATGTTTAGCAATTAAGCCCAATAATATAAAAGCATAAACAATGATTGTAAAAGTTGTCTAATTTCTGTCTCTCCCTGGCTTGTGCGACTGTAAACTGCTATTTATTCTTATTAATCCCGACCTAACCCTAGACCAATTTAAGGGCTTCTGAATAAGCTTTCCAACAAGGTATCATATGCCTTAATTGGGCTTAAGATGAGTAAATTAGGCCCATTTAAGTGAAGCAACATCATGGACTGCGCACTCATCCGCGCCAGAGAACTCGGGACCCAATTTAGCCATGATTTTGTCTAATTTCCGTCTCTCTCTGGCTTGTGTGGCTGTAAACTGCTATTTATGCTTATTAATCCTGACCTAACCCTAGACCAAATTAAGGGCCTCTGAATAAGCTTTCCAACAAGGTATCAAATGCCTTAATTGGGCTTAAGATGAGTAAGTGAGGCCCATTTAAGTGAAGGAACATCATGGACTGCGCACTGATCCGCCCCATAGAATTCGGGACCCAATTTAGCTTGATTTTAGCCTAATTTGACAATTCTTTCGAAACCTGAAATTGTAGGTCTTTTCCTTAACTTTCTTGGGACAGCAAGATCACCAAAATCCGATATCCGTAGCTCTAGTTATGCTTTGCGCAAGGCAACAAGGTCAGGATGTGTGAAAAATCCTAAATTAACAATGTTTAGCAATTAAGCCCAACTAAGCCCAATAATGTAAACGCATAAACAATGATTGTAAAATTTGTCTAATTTTCGTCTCTCTATGGCTTGTGCGACTGTAAACTGCTATTTATGCTTATTAATCCTGACCTAACCCTAGACCAAATTAAGGGCCTCTGAATATGCTTTCCAACACGGTATCATATGCCTTAATTGGGCTTAAGATGAGTTAGTTAGGCCCATGTAAGTGAAGGAGCATCGTGGACTGCGCACTGACCCGCGTCAGATTTCGGGACCTAATTTAGCCTTGATTTTGGCCTAATTTGACAATTCTTATGATACTTAAAACTGTAGGTCTCTTACTTATCTTTCTGGGGACATCAAGATCACCAAAATCCGATATCTGTAGCTCAAGTTATGTTCTGCGCAAGGCAACAAGGTCAAGATGAGTGAAAAATCCCAAAATTAACAATGTTTAACAATTAAGCCCAATAATGTAAAAGCAAAAACAATGATTGTAAAAGTTGTCTAATTTCCGTCTCTCTCTGGCTTGTACGGAAGTAAACTGCTATTTATGCTTATTAATCCTGACCTAATCCTAGACCAAATTAAGGGCCTCTGAATAAGCTTTCCAACAAGGTATCGTATGCCTTAATTGGGCTTAAGATGAGTAAGTTAGGCCCATTTAAGTGAAGGAACATCATGGACTGCGCACTGCTCCGTGCTAGAGAACTCAGGACCCAATGTAGCCTTGATTTTGGCCTAATTTGACAATTCTTGTGATACCTAAAATTGTAGGTCTCTTCCTTATCTTTCTAGGGACATCAAGATCACCAAAATCCGATATCTGTAGCTCTAGTTATGCTCTGCGCAAGGCAAGAAGGTCAGGATGAGTGAAAAATCCGAAAATTAATAATGTTTAGCAATTAAGCCCAATTAAGCCCAATAATGTAAAAGCAGGAACAATGATTGTAAAAGTTGTCTAATTTCTGTCTCTCTCTGGCTTGTGCAGCTGTAAACTGTTATTTATGCTTATTATCCTGAACTAACCCTACACCAAATTAAGGGGCTCTGAATAAGCTTTCCAACAAGGTATCAAATGCCTTAATTGGGCTTAAGATGAGTAAGTGAGTCCCATTTAAATGAAGGAACATCATGGACTGCGCACTCATCAGCGCCAGAGAACTTGGACCCAATTTAGCTTGATTTTGGTCTAATTTGAGAATTCTTTTGAAACCTGAAATTGTAGGTCTCTTCCTTATCTTTCTAGGGACAGCAAGATCACAAAAATCCGATATCTGTAGCTCTAGTTATACTCTGCGCAAGGCAACAAGGTCAGGATGAGTGAAAAATCCGAAAATTAACAATGTTTAGCAATTAATCCCAATTAAGCCCAATAATATAAGAGCAAAAACAATGATTGTAAAAGTTGTCTAATTTCCATCTCTCTCTGGCTTGTGTGACTGTAAACTGCTATTTATGCTCATTAATCATGACCCAACCATAGAACAAATTAAGGGCCTCTGAATAAGCCTTCCAACAAGGTATCATATGCCTTAATTGGGCTTAAGATGAGTAAGTTAGGCACATTTAAGTGAAGGAACATCATGCACAGCGCACTGATCTGCACCAGAGAACTCGGGACCCAATTTAGCTTTGATTTTGGCCTATTTTGACAATTTTTGTGAAACCTGAAATTGTAGGTCTCTTCCTTATCCTTCTAGGGAGAGGAAGATCACCAAAATCCGATATCTGTAGCTATAGTTATGCTCTGTGCAAGGCAACAAGGTTAGGATGAGTAAAAAATCCAAAAATTAACAATGTTTAGAAATTAAGCCCAATTCAGCCCAATAATGTAAAAGCAGAAAAAATGATTGTAAAAGTGATCTAATTTCCGTCTCTCTCTGGCTTGTGAGGCTGTAAACTGCTATTTATGCTTATTAATCCTGACCTAACCCTAGACCAAATTAAGATGAGTAAGTTAGGCCCATTTAAGTGACGAAACATCATGGACTGCGCACTGATCAGCGCCAGGGAACTCGGGACCCAATTTAACCTTGATTTTGGCCTAATTTGACAATTCTTGTAAAAGCTGAAATTGTAGGTCTCTTCCTTATCTTTCTAGGGATAGCAAGATCACCAAAATCCGATATCAGTAGCTCTAGTTATGCT
>CM061070.1:121167795-121205978 GCA_030762895.1 Sophora flavescens
GGTATCAAATGCCTTAATTAGGCTTAAGATGAGTAAGTGAGGCCCATTTAAGTGAAGGAACATCATGGACTCCGCACTCATCCGGGCCAGAGAACTCGGGACCCAATTTAGCCTTGATTTTGCCCTAATTTGACAATTCTTGTGAAACCTGAAATTGTAGGTCTCTTCCTTATGTTTCAAGGGACAACAAGATCTCCAAAATCCGATATCTGTAGCTCAAGTTATGCTTTGTGCAAGGCAACAAGGTCAGGATGAGTGAAAAATCCGAAAATTAATAATGTTTTGGAATTAAGCCCAATAATGTAAAAGCAGAAAGAATTATTGTAAAAGTTGTCTAATTTTCGTCTCTCTCTGGCTTGTGCGGCTGTAAACTGCTATTTATGCTTATTAATCTTGACCTAACCCTAGACCAAATTAAGGGCCTATAAATAAGCTTTCCAACAAGGTAACATATGCCTTAATTGGGCATAAGATGAGTAAGTTAGGCCCATTTAAGTGAAGGAACATCATGGACTGTGCACTGATCCGCGCCAGAGAACTCGGGACCCAATTTACCCTTTATTTTGGCCTAATTTGACAATTCTTGTGAAACCTGAAATTGTAGGTCTCTTCCTTATCTTTCTAGGGACAACAAGATCACCAAAATTTGGTATATGTAGCTCTAGTTATGCTCTGCGCAAGACAACAAGGTTATGATGAGTGAAAAATCCGAAAATTAACAATGTTTAGCAATTAAGTCCAATAATGTAAAAGCAGAAACAATGATTGTAAAAGTTGTCTAATTTTCGTCTCTCTCTGGCTTGTGTGGCTGTAAACTGCTATTTATGCTTACTAATCCTAACCTAACCCTATTCCAAATTAAGGGCCTCTGAATAAGGTTTCCAACAAGGTATCAAATGCCTTAATTGGGCTTAAGATGAGTAAGTGAGGCCCATTTAAGTGAAGGAACACCATGGACTGCACACTCATCCGCGCCAGAGAACTCGGGACCCAATTTAGCAATGATTTTGGCATAATTTGACAATTCTTGTGAAACCTGAAATTGTAGGTCTCTTCCCTATCCTTCTAGGGACAGAAAGATCTCCAAAATCCGATTTCTGTAGCTCTAGTTATGCTCTGCGCAAGGCAACCAGGTAAGGATGAGTGAAAAATCCGAAAATTAACAATGTTTAGCAATTATGCCCAATTAAGCACAATAATGTAAAAGCAAAAACAATGATTGCAAAATTTCTCTAATTTTCGTCTCTCCTTTGCATGTGCGGCATTAAACTGCTATGTAATCTAATTAATCCCGACCTAACCCTAGACCAAATTAAGGCCATCTGAATAAGCTTCCCAACAAGGTATCATATGCCATAATTGGGCTTAAGATGAGTAAGTTAGGATCATTTAAGTGAAGGAACACCATGGACTGCGCACTGATCCGTGCCAGAGAACTCGGGACCCAATTTAGCCTTGATTTTGGCATAATTTTGTCAATTGTTTTGAAACCTGAAATTGTTGGTCTCTTCCTTATCGTTCTTGGGACAGTAAATTCACCAAAATCCTATATCTGTAGCTCTAGTTATGCTCTGTGCAAGGCAACAAGGTCAGGATGAGTGAAAAATCCGAAAATTATCAATGTTTAGCAATTAAGTCCAATAATTTAAAACCAGAAACAATGATTGTAAAAGTTGTCTAATTTCCCTCTCTCTGGCTTGTGCGGCTGTAAACATCTTTTTATGCTGTTTAATCCTGACTTAATCATAGATCAAATTAAGGGCCTCTGAATAATCTTTCCAACAAGGTATCATATGCCTTAATTAGGCGTAAGATGAGTAAGTTAGGCCCATTTAAGTGAAGGAACATCATGGACTGGACACTCATTCGCGCCATGGAACTCGGGACCCAATTTAGCCTTGATTTTGGCCTAATTTGACAATTCTTTTGACACCTGAAATTGTAGGTCTCTTCCTTATCTTTCTAAGGACAGCAAGATCCCCAAAATCCGATATCTGTAGCTCTAGTTATGCTCTGCACAAGGCAACAAGGTCAGGATTTGTGAAAAATCCAAAAATTAACAATGTTTATCAATTAAGCCCAATAATATAAGAGCAAAAACAATGACTGTAAAAGTTGTCTAATTTCTATCTCTCTCTGGCTTGTGCGGCTGTAAACTGCTATTTATGCTTATTAATCCTGACCTAACCCTAGGCCAAATTAAGGGCCTCTGAATAAGCTTTCCAACAAGGTATCAAATGCCTTAATTGGGCTTAAGATGAGTAAGTGAGGCCCATTTAAGTGAAGGAACATCATTGACCGCGCACTCATCCTCGCCAGAGAACTCGGGACCCAATTTAGCTTGATTTTGGCCTAATTTGACAATTCTTTTGAAACCTGAAATTGTATGTCTCTTCCTTATCTTTCTTGGGACAGCATGATCACCAAAATCCGATATCCATAGCTCTAGTTATGCTTTGCGCAAGGCAACAAGGTCAGGATGTGTGAAAAATCCTAAAATTAACAATGCTTAGCAATTAAGCCCTACTAAGCCCAATAATGTAAACGCATAAACAATGATTATAAAAGTTGTCTAATTTCCGTCTCTCTCTGGCTTGTGCGGCTGTAAACTACTATTTATGCCTATTAATCCTGGCCTAACCCTTGATCAAATTAAGGGCCTCTGAATATGCTTTCCAACAAGGTATTATATGCCTTAATTGGGCTGAAGATGAGTAAGTCATGCCCAATTAAGTGAAGGAACATCATGGACTGCATACAGATCCGCGCCAGAGAACTCAGGACCCAATTTAGCTTGATTTTGGCCTAATTTGACAATTCTTTTGACACCTGAAATTGTAGGTCTCTTCCTTATCTTTCTAGGGACAACAAGATCACCAAAATCCGATATCTGTAGCTTTAGTTATGCTCTGCGCAAGGCAACAAGGACAGGATGAGTGAAAAATCCGAAAATTAACAATGTTTAGCAATTAAGCCCAATAATGTAAAAGCAGAAACAATGATTGTAAAAGTTGATTAATTTCCATCTCTCTCTGGCATGTGCGGCTGTAAACTGCTATTTATGCTTATTAATCCTGACCTAACCCTAGACCAAATTAAGGGCCTCTGAATAACCTTTCCAACAAGATATCATATGCCTTAATTGGGCTTAAGATGAGTAAGTCAGGCCCATTTAAGTGAAGGAATATCATGGATTGCGTACTGATACTCGCTATAGAACTCGGGACCCAATATATCCTTGATTTTGGCCTAATTTGACAATTCTTTTGAAACTAGAAATTGTAGGTCTCTTCCTTATCTTTCTAGGGACAACAAGATCATCAAAATCCGATATCTTTAGCAATAGTTATGCTCTGCGCAAGGCAACAAGGTCAGGATGAGTGAAAAATCCGAAAATTAACAATGTTTAGCAATTAAGCCCAATTAAGCCCAATAATGTAAAAGTACAAACAACGATTGTAAAAGTTGTCTAATTTCCGTCTCTCTCTGGCTTGTGCGGCTGTAAACTGCTATTTATGCTTATTAATCTTGACCTAACGCTAGACCAAATCAAGGGCCTCTGAATAAGCTTTCCAACAAGGTATCATATGCCTTAATTGGGCGTAAGATGAGTAAGTTAGGCACATTTAAGTGAACGAACATCATGAACAACACACAGATCCGCGCCAGAGAACTCGTGACCCGATTTAGCTTTGATTTTTGGCCTAATTTGACAATTCTTGTGAAACCTGAAATTGTAGGTCTCTTCCTTATCCTTCTAGGGACAGCAAGATCACCAAAATCCGATATCTGTAGCTATAGTTATGCTCTGCGCAAGGCAACAAGGTCTGGATGAGTGAAAAATCCGAAAATTAACAATGTTTAGAAATTAAGCCCAATAATCTAAAAGCAGAAACATTGATTGTAAAAGTCATCTAATTTCCGTCTCTATTTGACTGGTGTGGCTGTAAACTGCTATTTATGCTTATTAATCCATACATAACCCTGGACCAAATTAAGGACCTTTGAATAAGCTTTCCAACAAGGTATCATATGCCTTAATTGGGCTTAAGATGAGTAAGTTAGGTACATTTAAGTGAAGGAACATCATGCACAACGCACTAATCCGCGCCAGAGAACTCGGGACCCATTTTAGCATTGATTTTGGCCTAATTTGACAATTCTTGTGAAACCTGAAATTGTAGGTCTCTTCCTTATCCTTCTAGGGACAGCAAGATCACCAAAATCCGATATCTGTAGCTATATTTATGCTCCGCGCAAGGCAACAAGGTCAGGATTAGTGAAAAATCCGAAAATTAACAATGTTTAGAAATTAAGCCCAATAATGTAAAAGCAAAAACAATGATTGTAAAAGTTGTCTAATTTCCGTCTTTCTCTGGCTTGTGCGGCTGTAAGCTACTATTTATGCTTATTAATCATGACCTAAAACTTGACCAAATTAAGGGCCTTCGAATAAGCTTTCCAACAAGGTATCAAGTGCCTTAATTGGGCTTAAGATGAGTAAGTGAGGCCCATTTAAGTGAAGGAACATCATGGACTGCGCACTCATCCGGGCCAGAGAACTCGGGACCCAATTTAGCCTTGATTTTGCCCTAATTTGACAATTCTTGTGAAACCTGAAATTGTAGGTCTCTTCCTTATCTTTTTAGGGACAGCAAGATCACCAAAATCCTATAGCTGTAGCTCAAGTTATGCTCTGCGCAAGGCAACAAGGTCAGGATGAGTGAAAAATCCGAAAATTGACAATGTTTTGCAATTAAGCCCCATAATGTAAAAACAGAAAGAATTATTGTAAAAGTTGTCTAATTTTCGTCTCTTTCTGGCTTGTGCGGCTGTAAACTGCTATATATTTATGCTTATTAATCTTGACCTAACCCTAGACCAAATTAAGGGCCTCTAAATAAGCTTTCCAACAAGGTAACATATGCCTTAATTGGGCTTAAGATGAGTAAGTTAGGCCCATTTAAGTGAAGGAACATCATGGACTGTGCACTGATCCGGGCCAGAGAACTCGAGACCCAATTTACCCTGGATTTTGGCCTAATTTGACAATTCTTGTGAAACCTGAAATTGTAGGTCTCTTCCTTATCTTTCTAGGGACAACAAGATCACCAAAATTTGGTATCTGTAGCTCTAGTTATGCTCTGCCCAAGACAACAAGGTTAGGATGTGTGAAAAATCCGAAAATTAACAATGTTTAGCAATTAAGCCCAATAATGTAAAAGCAGAAACAATGATTGTAAAAGTTGTCTAATTTTCGTCTCTCTCTGGCTTGGGCCGCTGTAAACTGCTATTTATGCTTGTTAATCCTGACCAAACCCTAGACCAAATTAAGGGCCTCTGAATAAGCTTTCCAACAAGGTATCATATGCTAAAATTTGGCTTAAGATGAGTAAGTTAGGCCCATTTAAGTGAATGAACATCATGGACTGCGTACTCATCCGCGCCAAAGAACTCGGGACCTAATTTAGCCATGATTTTGGCCTAATTTGAAAATTCTTTGAAACCAGAAATTGTAGGTCTCTTCCTTATCTTTCTAGGGATAGCAAGATCACCAAAATTCGATATCTGTAGCTCAAGTTATGCCCTGTGCAAGGCAACAAGGTCAGGAGGAGTGAAAAATCCAAAATTAACAATGTTTAGTAATTGAGCCTAATTAAGCCCAATAATGTAAAAGCAGAAACAATGATTGTAAAAGTTGTCTAATTTCCGTCTCTCTCTGGCTTTTATGGCTGCAAACTGCTATTTATGCTTACTAATCCTGACCTAACCCTAGACCAAATTAAGGGCCTCTGAATAAGGTTTCCAACAGGGTATCAAATGCCTTAATTGGGCTTAATATGAGTAAGTGAGGCCCATTTAAGTGAAGGAACACCATGGACTGCGCACTCATCCGCGCCAGAGAACTCGCGACCCAATTTATCTTGATTTTGGCCTAATTTGACAACTCTTTTGAAACCTGAAATAGTAGGTCTCTTCCTTATCTTTCTAGGGACATCAAATTCACCAAAATCCAATATCTGTAGCTCCAGTTATGCTCTGCGAAAGGCAACAAGGTCAGGATGAGTGAAAAATCTGAAAATTAACAATGTTTAGCAATTAAGCCCAATAATGTATAAGCAGAAACAATGACTGTAAAAGTTGTCTAATTTCCCTCTCTCTCTGGCTTGTACGGCTGTAAACATCTTTTTATGCTTTTTAATCCTGACTTAACCATTGACCAAATTAAGGGCCTCTGAATAATCTTTCCAACAAGGTATCATATGCCTTAATTGGGCTTAAGATGAGTAAGTTAGGCCCATTTAAGTGAAGGAACATCATGGACTGGACACTCATTCGCGCCATGGAACTCGGGACCCAATTTAGACTTGATTTTGGCCTAATTTGACAATTCTTGTGATAACTGAAATTGTAGGTCTCTTCCTTATCTTTCTAGGGACAGCAAGATCCCCAAAATCCGATATTTGTAGCTCTAGTTATGCTCTGCCAAGGCAACAAGGTCTGGATGTGTGAAAAATCCAAAAATTAACAATGTTTAGCAATTAAGCCCAATAATATAAGAGCAAAAACAATGACTGTAAAAGTTGTCTAATTTCTGTCTCTCTCTGGCTTGTGCGGCTGTAAACTGCTATTTATGCTTATTAATCCTGACCTAACCCTAGACCAAATTATGGGCCTCTGAATAAGCTTTCCAACAAGGTATCAAATGCCTTAATTGGGCTTAAGATGAGTAAGTGAGGACCATTTAAGTGAAGAAACATCATGGACTGCGCACTCATCCGCGCCAGAGAACTCGGGACCCAATTTAACTTCATTTTGGCCTAATTTGACAATTCTTTTGAAACATGAAATTTTAGGTCTCTTCCTTATCTTTATAGGGACAGCATGATCACCAAAATCCATATCTGTAGCTCTTGTTATGCTCTGCGCAAGGCAACTAGGTCAGGATGAGTGAAAAATCCGAAAATTTACAATGTTTAGCAATTAAGACCAACTAAGCCCAATAATATAAGAGCAAAAACAATGACTGTAAAAGTTGTCTAATTTCGGTCTCTCTCTGGCTTGTTTGGCTGTAAACTACTATTTATGCTTATTAATTATGACCTACCCCTAAACCAAATTAAGGGCCTCTGGATAAGCTTTCCAACAAGGTATCATATGCCTTAATTGGGCTTAAGATGAATAAGTTATGCACATTTAAGTGAAGGAATATCATGCACAGTGGACTGATCCGCGCCATAGAACTCGGGACCCAATTTAGCTTTGATTTTGGCATAATTTGACAATTCTTGTGAAACCTGAAATTGTAGGTCTCTTCCCTATCCTTCTAGGGACAGAAAGATCTCCAAAATCCGATTTCTGTAGCTCTAGTTATGCTCTGCGCAAGGCAACCAGGTAAGAATGAGTGAAAAATCCGAAAATTAACAATGTTTAGCAATTAAGCCCAATTAAGCACAATAATGTAAAAGCAAAAACAATGATTGCAAAAGTTCTCTAATTTTCGTCTCTCCCTGGCATGTGCGGCATTAAACTGCTATGTAAGCTAATTAATCCCGACCTAACCCTAGACCAAATTAAGGCCATCTGAATAAGCTTCCCAACAAGGTATCATTTGCCATAATTGGGCTTAAGATGAGTACGTTAGGCTCATTTAAGTGAAGGAACACCATGGACTGCGCACTGATCCGTGCCAGAGAACTCGGGACCCAATTTAGCCTTGATTTTGGCATAATTAGACAATGGTTTTGAAATCTGAAATTGTTGGTCTCTTCCTTATCGTTCTTGGGACATCAAGATCACCAAAATCCGATATCTGTAGCTCTAGTTATGCTCAGTGCAAGGCAACAAGGTCAGGATGAGTGAAAAATCCTAAAATTATCAATGTTTAGCAATTAAGTCCAATAATTTAAAACCAGAAACAATGATTGTAAAAGTTGTCTAATTTTCGTCTCTCTCTGGCTTGTGCGGCTGTAAACTACTATTTATCCTTATTATTCCTGACCTAACCCTAGACCAAATTATGTGCCTCTAAGTAAGCTTTCCAACAAGGTATCATATGCCATAATTAGGCTTAAGATGAGTAAGTTAGGCCCATTTAAGTGAAGGAACATCATGGACTGCGCATTCATCCGCGCTAGAGAACTCGGGACCCAATTTAGCCACGATTTTGGCCTAATTTGACAATTCTTTTGAAACCTGAAATTGTAGGTCTCTTCCTTATCTTTCTAGGGACAGCAAGATCACCAAAATCCGATATCTGTTGCTCAAGTTATGCTCTTCCCAAGGCAACAAGGTCAGGATGTGTGAAAAATCCTAAAATTAACAATGTTTAGCAATTAAGCCTGATAATGTAAAAGCAGAAACAATGATTGTAAAAGTTGTCTAATTTCCGTCTCTCTCTGGCTTGTGCGGCTGTAAACTGCTATTGATGCTTATTAATCCTGACCTAACCCTAGGCCAAATTAAGGGCCTCTGAATAAGCTTTCCAACAAGGTATCGAATGCCTTAATTGGGCTTAAGATGAGTAAGTGAGGCCCATTTAAGTGAAGGAACATCATGGACCGCGCACTCATCCTCGCCAGAGATCTCGGGACCCAATTTAGCTTGATTTTGGCCTAATTTGACAATTCTTTTGAAACCTGAAATTGTATGTCTCTTCCTCATCTTTCTTGGGACAGCATGATCACCAAAATCCGATATCCATAGCTCTAGTTATGCTTTGCGCAAGGCAACAAGGTCAGGATGTGTGAAAAATCCTAAAATTAACAATGTTTAGCAATTAAGCCCTACTAAGCCCAATAATGTAAACGCATAAACAATGATTGTAAAAGTTGTCTAATTTTCGTCTCTCTCTGGCTTGTGCGGCTATAAACTGCTATTTATGCTTATTAATCCTGACCTAACCCTAGATCATATTAAGGGCCTCTGAATATGCTTTCCAACAAGGTATTATATGCCTTAATTGGGCTGAAGATGAGTAAGTCCGGCCCATTTAAGTGAAGGAACATCATGGACTGCATACTGATCCGCGCCAGAGAACTCGGGACCCAATTTAGCTTGATTTTGGCCTAATTTGACAATTCTTTTGACACCTGAAATTGTATGTCTCTTCCTTATCTTTCTAGGGACAACAAGATCACCAAATTCCGATATCTGTAGCTCTAGTTATGCTCTGCGCAAGGCAACAAGGTCAGGATGAGTGAAAAATCCGAAAATTAACAATGTTTTGTAATTAAGCCCAATAATGTAAAAGTAGAAACAATGATTGTAAAAGTTGATTAATTTCCATCTCTCTCTGGCGTGTGCGGCTGTAAACTGCTATTTATGCTTATTAATCCTGACCTAACCCTAGATCAAATTAAGGGCCCCTGAATAAGCTTTCCAACAAGATATCATATGCCTTAATTGGGCTTAAGATGAGTAAGTCAGGCCCATTTAAGTGAAGGAATATCATGGATTGCGTACTGATACGCGCTATAGAACTCGGGACCCATTATATCCTTGATTTTGGCCTAATTTGACCATTCTTTTGAAACCAAAAATTGTAGGTCTCTTCCTTATCCTTCTAGGGACAGCAAGATCACCAAAATCCGATATCTGTAGCTATAGTTATGCTCTGCGCAAGGCAACAAGGTCAGGATGAGTGAAAAATCCGAAAATTAACAATGTTTAGAAATTAAGCCCAAAAATCTAAAAGCAGAAACATTGATTGTAAAAGTCATCTAATTTCCGTCTCTCTTTGACTTGTGTGACTGTAAACTGCTATTTATGCTTATTAATCCTGACCTAACCCTGGACCAAATTAAGGGCCTCTGAATAAGCTTTCCAACAAGGTATCATATGCCTTAATTGGGCTTAAGATTAGTAACTTAGGCCCATTTAAGTGAAGGAACATCATGGACTGCGCACTGATCTGCGTCTGGGAACTCGGGACCCAATTTAGCCTTGATTTTGACCTAATTTGACAATTTTTGTGATACCTGAAATTGTAGGTCTCTTCCTTATCTTTCTAGGGACAGCAAGATCATCAGAATCCGATATCTGTAGCTCTAGTTATGCTCTGCGCAAGGCAACAAGGTCAGGATGAGTGAAAAATCCGAAAATTAACAATGTTTAGCAATTAAGCCCAATTAAGCACAATAATGTAAAAGCAAAAACAATGATTGCAAAAGTTGTCTAATTTCCGTCTCTCCCTGGCTTGTGCGGCAGTAAACTACTATGTATGCTTATTAATCCCGACCTAACCCTAGACCAAATTAAGGCCATCTGAATACGCTTTCCAACAAGGTATCATATGCCTTAATTGGGCTTAAGATGTGTAAGTTAGGGCCATATAAGTGAAGGAACATCATGGACTGCGCACTGATCTGCGCCAGAGAACTCGGGGACCAATTTAGCCTTGATTTTGGCCTAATTTGACAATTGTTTTGAAACCTGAAATTGTAGGTCTCTTCCTTATCTTTCTTGGGACAGCAATATTGAAATAGACAACTATAAACACAAGAAGGGGGGGGTTGAATTGTGTTTTTCAGAATTTAAGCAAAGTTGAAATCTTTTCTTAAACCAAAAGGCTAGATTTGGACGAGTGGAAGAAAACAGGATGGACGGGTGACTTTTGCAAGCACACCACTTGATAGACGTAAGAAAACTAAGGCAATTAAAGAGTTTAAGGAAGAGAGATTGACACGGTTATTTATCCTGGTTCACTCTTCAAAACAAAGAGCTACGTCCAGTCCTTGGCAGCACCAAGATTTATCCACTATAACTGATAAGGTTGCAGACTCAAGTATTATTTGCACACCTAGCCTCTTCAGGCTCAAGACAAGTATTATTTGCACACCTAGCCTCTTCAGGCTCAAGACAAGTATTATTTTCACACCTAGCCTCTTCAAGCTCACTCTGGTTTGTTTGAGAGATTGGGTTTGTAATAAATACAATTTCTCACAGGCAGATCTTTCACTAACACTCTGAGTGGTTTAAATGTAAGGCTTAGGAAAGTCTGTGTAATAACTTCAAAATGATTGAAGAATACAGAATAAAAGAATGAAGAAATTAATGCAGAGTAATGGCCTTTTAATGCATTGTGTATTCTCTTGTTCTTCATCTTCAATGACTTCTGTATTTATGGTCTTCAAGCATTTAGGATCCGTTAGAGACATCCCCTTAGATGTTGACTTCAAGCAGAACTTCATTAAATGCAATAGAGTCGTTCTGGGCAGCCATTAATGCAATAGAGTCGTTCTGGGTAGTCAATAATGCAATAGAGTCGTTGGTTGTACTCTAACATGAAGGATCATTGCTTTATTCATCATGCTACAACCATATCAGAGTTGTATAGAGAGCTTTTTGTACTTTACTGAGTACACTTCTCTTTTCGTGTAAGGACCAGAGGTACTAGGGAATAAAGCACGTTGGAAGCATTCTTTAACTGGTCTTTGGTTCTGATTATCCAAGGTTGCTTGAGAGAGTAACTTCTGACTTTTCTTGATAATCGTGAAACTGAGTAGGAGAGAAGGCTTCAAGTCTCTTTCTGGTTCTTGAACTAAGATTTTGATAATCCTTATAGAATTTGCATTCATAAGATAAGTGCTTCCATCTTGAAAATAATCACGTCTATCTAGTCATTTGAGTTTTCATTCGGGCTAGTAGATGAGCTCTATATTAAGGACTCAGCAAGTCCAAAGACTAGCGGACGAGTGCTTCTGTCACCTTTAGTGGACGAGCACTTCTGTTACTCTAGTGGTCGAGAGCTTCTGTCACCTTTAGTGGACGAGAGCCTTTGTTACTTTAGTGGACGAGAGCCTCTGTTACTTTACTGGACGAGAGTCTCAGTTAGTCTGGTGGACGAGAGTCTCAGTTACTCTGGTGGACGAGAGTCTCAGTTACTCTAGTGGACGAGAGTCTCAATTACTCTAGTGGACGAGAGTCTTTTGCCACGTCATTGGATGAGCCATTCTGATACCTTAGTGGACGCGCTATTCTGATACTTTAATGGACGCACTATTCTGATACTTTTATGGACGAGCTCCAAGTGCCACGTCATTGGACGGATAATTCTGATACCTCACTGGACGGGCTTTTCTGATACTTTGATGGACGCGCTCCAAATGACATGTTAGTAGACACTGGCTTTCATCACTTTAGTGGACGCAAGTTTCTTTCTCTTGCATTTTGGACGTGCGCTTTAAACATTTATGATGGACGTGAGCTTCAATCATTTACGATGGACGTGAGCTTCAATCACTATAGTGTTGGACGTGGGTTTCAATCTTCAAACATTTGCGATGGACGTGAGCTTTAATCACTACAGTGTTGGACGTGCGTTTCAATCACTTGTGTTGGACGGATGATTCTATTACTTAATTTGCACGCTCGATAGATAGGTTAGCAACCAATATGAAGGTTAATTAAATCGTTAACCAATGTTTTGTTTTCATCAAAACTTAGGGAAATGCACATCATACATTTTAGAGACTTAACAATATCCCCCTTTTTGATGATGACAAACATTGAGATGATTTAATGAACCTCATAAAATATCAACAAAGAAAATAGCATATATCAGATAGGTTGAAATTTTCTTAAGTGGACAGGTTATATCATATTCATTCTCCCATTTCATATTCATTCTCCCATTCTCCTATAACATATTTCTATCACAAATCTCAATTTCTCCTATTCTCCTCCTTTTGTCAACATCAAAAAGGGTTATCAAGTTTTATTTATGAGATATGTTAAGGGCAAGATAACATGTTAAGAAGATCATAGTAATGCAGCAAGCATATTAGACATACTCCACTTAAACTATTGTATCATTACTCCCCCTGAACTAATGCTTTGTTAAAAGAACATGTATATAGGAGTAATGACAGATTTAGCATAGACAGGTCATTCATACATGTCATTCAGCAATGCAATGCATGTTTAGATTATCTCTAATAAATAAAAACCTATCTTCTGGGAGGGGTTTAGTGAAAATATCAGCCCATTGATTTTCAGTTTTAACAAACTTAATATCAAAGATGCCTTTTTGAACATAATCCCTAATGAAATGATGTTTGATTTCAATATGCTTAGCCTTAGAATGCTGAATTGGATTTTTAGTTAAGCATATAGCACTCGAATTATCACGCCATACAGATATGTTATGTTCATAAATAAAGTAATCCTCAAGTTGATATTTTACCCATAAGAGTTGAGAGCAGCAACTAGCAGCAGAGATATATTCTGCTTCAGCAGTAGACATGGCAATGGTTGTCTACCTCTTGCTTGACCATGAGACTAAACTTGCTCCAATGAAGTGACATCCTCCACTGGTGCTTTTTCTTTCTATTCTGTCTCCAGCAAAATCAGCATCACAATATCACACTAATCTGTATTCTTTTGATCTTAAATACAGCAAACCAAAATTAGTAATCCCAAGCAAATATCTAAATATTCTTTTTACAGCCTTAAGATGAGATTCTCTAGGATCAGATTGGAATCTAGCACACATACATACACTAAATTGAATGTCAGGTCTGCTTGAAGTTAAGTACAGTAGAGAGCCAATCATACCTCTGTAGACAGTTTGATCTACCTTTTTACCTTCATCATCTTTGCTTAGTTTTGCATTGGGTTGCATAGGGGTTTTCATGAGCTTTGCATTTTCCATTTTGTATTTCTTGAGTATCTCCTTGGTATATTTTTGTTGATGAATGTAAATTCCATCACTTGTCTGCTTGATTTGTAATCCAAGGAAGAACTTCAATTCTCCCATCATGCTCATCTCAAATTCAGCTTGCATTAGATTTGAAAATTCCTTGCACAGCTTTTCATTAGTTGCTCCAAAAATAATATCATCAACATATATTTGAACTATAATAAAGTTCTCTTTAGAGCATTTTTTGAACAGAGTAGTGTCTACTTGTCCTCCAGTAAAACCATTATGCATGAGAAAAGAACTGAGTCTATCATACCATGCTCTAGGTGCTTGTTTCAAACCATATAGTGCCTTTTTAAGTTTGAAAACGTGATCTGGTTTATCAGTATCCTCAAAACCAGGGGGTTGTTTAACATACACTTCTTCAATTATACCATTTAGAAAAGCACTTTTTACATCAATTTGAAACAAGGTAATTTGGTGTTGTGCAACATATGACATTAAAATGCGTATGGCTTCTATTCTAGCTACAGGTGCAAAGGTTTCGGTATAATCAATACCTTCTTGTTGGTTATAGCCTTGAGCTACTAACCTTGCTTTATTTTTGACAACTTTACCATCTTCATCTAATTTGTTTCTGAAGACCCATCTTGTTCCAATAACTGACTTGTTTTTAGGCTTAGAGACAAGAGTCCAGACATCATTTCTGGTGAACTGGTTAAGTTCTTCTTGCATAGAAAGAATCCATCTTTAATCCTCAAGAGCTTCTTCAATGCGTTTAGGCTCCAAATCTGAAATAAAGGCCACATTGCTTGATTCTCTTAATGTGGATCTGGTTCTTACTCCCTCAAAAGGATTTCCAATAATAAGATCCTTAGGATGATGAGTGTTGAACTTCCAATCCCTTCTGAGATCATCATGAAGATCTTGACTTGTCTGCTGACTGGTCTGTTCCACTTGTCTTTCAGCTTCAGGCACATGTTCTGTTTTGGTTAGATCGGGTTGTTGATTTTCTGGCTTGTTTATATCAAGACCTGCAAGACCATCTTCTAGATCTGATAGTTCTTTATCAGTCTTTAATCCATCATTGAATTTAACATGAACAGATTCTTCAATAATACAAGTTCTTGAATTGTAAACTCTAAAAGCCTTAGACTTTTCAGAATAACCTACGAAAATACCTTTATCTACCTTAGAATCAAACTTTCCAAGATTATCTTTGGTATTCAGAATAAAACATTCACATACAAAAGCATGAAAGTAAGATATGTTGGAGCTTTTTCCTTTCCACAATTCATAAGGAGTCCTTTTTAGAAAAGGCCTAATAAGTATTCTGTTTTGTACATAGCAAGCAGTGTTTACAGCTTCTGCCCAGAAGTACTTAGGGAGATTATTTTCATTGAGCATAGATCTAGCCATCTCTTGCAGAGATCTGTTCTTTCTCTCAACCACTCCATTTTTCTGTGGAGTTCTAGGTGCAGAGAAATTGTGAGAGATTCCATTCTCCTCACAGAACTGTCTAAACTGCTCATTTTCAAATTCTCCCCCATGATCACTTCTAAGGGTAGAAATACAGAAACCCTGCTCATTTTGTACTCTTTTATAGAATACTGAGAAAGCCTTAAAAGACTCATCCTTGTGTGTTAGGAAGAGTACCCATGTGTATCTAGAATAGTCATCAACTATGACAAATCCATATTTTCTTCCAGCTAGGCTGGCAACACTAACTGATCCAAACAGATCCATGTGTAACAACTGAAGAGGTCTAGAGGTTAATACTTGATTTTTAGATTTGAAACTTGATTTTATCTGTTTACCTCTCTGACATGCATCACATAAGACATCTTTCATAAAGCTAATATCAGGCAATCCTCTCACGAGATTATTCTTTTTTAATTCAGAAATTAGTTTCATACTAGCATGTCCTAGTTTCTTATGCCATAACCATCTCTCATCCTCTTTAGACATCAGACAGGTTACACTTTGATCTGAGAGATCAGACAGTTCAATCTTATAAAGATTTTGTTGCCTTTTAGCTGAAAAAGAAGGTTTTGCCACTACAGTCTTTAACTGTGCATACATCCTTGGTAAAGGAAACATCAAAACCACTATCACATAATTGACTTATGCTAAGCAAATTGTGTCTTAATCCTTTAACCATAAGAACATTAGATATAGAGGGAAGAGGGGGTTTACCACCAATAGTACCAATTCCTATAAATTTCCCTTTTCTGATTTCCTCCGAAGGCAACATGTCCTCCTTTCTTAAGTTGGAGGTGTAGGAACATAGACCTTTCTCCTGTCATATGACGCGAGCAGCCACTGTCCAGGTACCATCAGTGGTGTTTTCTTTGTCCCGTTGAGGACATCTGCAACAAAAACTATTTGATCTTTAGGTACCCACATTTTTCTGGGTCCTTTTCTGTTAGTTGTAGGAGTCTGTAAAGACTTCATTCTCTTCTTATGGATACACTTAGACATAACATGCCCAGTTTTTCCACAGAAGTTACAAATAAGTGTTGATTTGGTTACAGTTGACTTAACAGATACTGTTGGAACTTTAGTTGATACTTTATGATGTATCTGATGGACATATCCAATACCTTCTTTGTTAAGAGAGTGCTTCTGAATGCCAAGTAGCTTAGTCAGATTGTCTCTACCATTAACAAATTTGGCAAGATCAGAAGTGAGCTCTTCCACTTTCTGTTGAAGTTTTTCAACTTCTTCAGATGGTGATGTTTCACTTGAGATCTTAGCTTCATTAGACTTTTCAGTCTTCAGCTCACTGTTCTCTTTAGCCAGCTTCTCGCACTCTTGAGATTTCTGTTTATGCTCATTGGTGAGCTTTACATACTCTCTCTTGAGGGATTTGAAGGCTTTAGATAAGCAGTTGGATTCCTCCAACAACTCCTCATAGACATCAAGTAATTCCTAATAGTCAGGATGTACCTCATCATCAGAGTTTGATTCAGTGTTGGCCATCAAACAGAGATTGGCTTCTTCCTCAGTTTCTTCATCAGAAGATGTTGACTCCAGATCCTCCCAAGTAGCCATCATTCCTTTCTTCTTCTTCTTGAAGAATTTCTTAGAAGGGGCCTTCTTGAATTGAGGACATTCATCCTTGAAGTGACCGGGCTTCTTGCACTCATAGCAAACAATTGGACTTTTGTCTGTTGAGGTGGATTCTTTGAAGTTATTGTCCTTGTTGAACCTTCTGAATGGCCTATCCCTCTTGAACTTCTTTTTCTATAGGAGAAGTTTTATCTTCCTGGTCAGGAGAGACAACTCTTTATCACTCTCAGAATCCTCGAGTTCTGATAGGTCAGCATCACTGGATGACTCATGTGCCTTCAGAGCCTTGGAAACTTTTGATGACTTTTGATCAGCTTTCAGAGCAATTGACTTGCCCTTCTTTGGTGCAACTTCATCTCCAAGTTCTTGCTCATGAACAGTGAGTGTTCCAAGAAGTTCATCCATAGTCAAGGTAGTGAGATCCTTGGCTTGGGAGATATCAGTGACCAAAGGTCTCCACTGTTTAGGTAGACTTCTCAGAATCTTTCCAACCTTCTCAACATTGGTATAGACTTTGCCAAGAGATTTAAAACTGTTGATTATAGTTTGGAATCTTCCTATCATCTGAGCAACAGACTCACCTTCCTCCATGATGAACAGTTCATACTTTCTGACAAGTATGGCAATCTTTGATTCTTTGACTTTAGCTGTTCCTTCACGAGTGACAGCCAAAGTGTCCCATATTTCCTTCGTAGAGTCGCAAGCACAAACCTTCTCAAACTCCTCCGGACTGAGAGCACAGATGATGTTATATCTGGCTTTGTGGTTAAGCTCCCATTTTGTCTTTTCAGCACCAGTCCACTGAGCTTTTGGTTTGTCAATGTTATCATCATTTTTGGGAATGAATGGACCATCTGTGATGACATCCCAAAGATCAGAGTTTGTGGATAGAATAAGCCACTGAAATCTATCTTTCCAGTAGTTGTAATTTTCTCCATTAAAGTAAGGAGGTATAGTTAGGGAGGCTCCATCAGTCTGATGACTTCCACTTGTACTAGCTCCAGCTGTCATGTCTATTCTTCAGGGCCTTTTACCTCTACACTGTTATATGCTCAACCCAGAGACTGAGCTCTGATACCAACTGAAATAGACAGCTATAAACACAAGAAGAGGGGGTCGAATTGTGTTAATCAGAATTTAAGCAAAGTTGAAATCTTTTTGCAAACAAAAGGCTAGATTTGGATGAGTGGAAGAATACAGGATGGACGAGTGACTTTTGCAAGCACACCACTTGATAGACGTAAGAAAACTAAGGCAATTAAAGAGTTTAAGGGAAGAGAGATTTGTTGGTAGTGGCTACAGTCTCAAGGAGGGGGGGGGGGGGGGGGGTGAATTGAGATATTGAAAATTTATTCAACAATTTAAAGCAAAACAGTGTTTCTTTAAAGAAAATTGGTTTTCACTCAATTTTAATTCCAAGAATTAGGTTATGGAACATGTAATGATGACAAGAAGAATTATAAGTAGTAACAACAGATTTTAACACAGATTGTAGATTTAAAGATTCAAGTTTAACAAGTATATGGAGTTTACGGATTAGAAGAACACGCAAACCAATTTATCCTGGTTCGGCTACCTCCTCTGGTAAGCCTACATCTAGTCCCACACCTCTGTGGATTTCTTCACTATAATCAGCAATTTACACAATTCTAATTACAGCAACACAAGGATACCCTCCTTGCTTGAAAAATCTCCAGGAAGCACACTAGCTTTCTTTACCCAAGGATCCCTTCTATCCTTGTTGAACCCTAAGAGATACCCTCTCTTAGTCACTCTAATTCATGAAAAGAATTGAGTAGAAGTAAGACTCTAAAAGCCTGATAAAACAAATTGAAGTTCTAACTATCACACTTTTCTCAGAGATAAAGCACTTTGTTTCACAATCAGTATGAGTTGCAGTGTTGTTGTTGTTGTTTGTTGTATAGAAGAGTGTTCCTTTGATCCCTCTTTATATAGAAGACAAATTATAGCCGTTGGGATCATTAAAGACAGATTTGGATCTGATTTTACTTTGTTGTTCCTTTAGTGGACGTGCTTTCTTTGTTCTTTCAGTGGACGTCAGCTTTTTACTTTGTTGGACGTCATTCTTGGTTCACTTCATTGGACGAGCGCTTATATTTTCCCTGTGTTGGACGTGCGCTAGTTTTGCTTTGTTGGACGAGTGATCTTGTATGCAACTTAACACGTAATGAGTACGTAGTCAGAATTACAAATCTTATGCAAAATACACTTTGTTTGTCATACATCAAAACATGAATGAGGGCTTAGTCTTACAAACTCCCCTTTTTGATTATGACAAACCTTACCATACTTAACCTTAGTTATTAAGAAATCAGAGTGCAGCTATTCAGTAAGCATGGTTCTTGAGTTATTTTCGTCCTCCCCCTGTGTCATTGATATCTTTCAAAAGATCAAGTGTTATCATATCATTATCAGAAAAAAATCATCTTGCATTTATTACAAGTTCAAGTATGTCTTTTCAAAGCAGTTCATACTCAAGTATCGGAGAAAAAAGAATTTACATATTAAATTTTTTTTACAGCAAATGCATGATTCATCTTTATGGTTCATATTTCTCCCCCTTTGTCAGAGAAATAAAAATTAAAAAATTTGCATATCAGAAAATGCATGGTTCATTTTTATGGTTCATATTTCTCAGATGTGTGGTTCATCTTTCTTGTTCTTCTCAGATGTATGGTTCATCTTTCTCCCCCTTTGTCATTATCAAAAAGAAACTACGGAGAATATTGAAATCAATCTTAATAAACAGTCTTGCATTCATTGATAATAAAGCATTTCAGAACTTATGCAATCCATTCAAAATACCAAACAAAATTACAGACACCTAAGGACGCTTAGCATCTTGCCCATGTCCTTCATAATTTTCAGCAACTTGTGCTGCCTTGCGTGCCATCTGTTATTAGTTATTTTGAAGATCAATTATGCCAAGTTCCCTTCTTATAAAGAAGAAACTTTCCTTATTAAGTGGTTTGGTTAAAATATCAGCTAATTGCTTAGATGTATCTATATGTTCAATCACAACATCACCACTTTGAATATGATCCCTGATAAAATGATGTCTAATTTCAATATGCTTGGTTCTTGAGTGCATAATTGGGTTCTTTGTTAGATTTATTGCACTAGTGTTATCACATTTTATTGGTATATGATCTAGATAAACACCATAGTCAATTAATTGTTGTTTCATCCATATGATTTGAGCACAACAACTCCTAGCTGCAACATATTCTGCTTCAGCTGTGGATAAGGCCACACTAGTTTGCTTTTTACTAAACCAGGACACTAGGGAATTTCCTAATAAATGGCATGTTCCACTTGTGCTCTTCCTATCTAACTTGCATCCAGCAAAGTCGGAATATCCTATTAATGTGCAAGTGGATCCCTTGGGATACCACAACCCCATTTCTTTTGTTCCTAAGAGGTACTTCATGATTCTTTTAACTGCAGTAAGATGTGATTCTTTAGGATTAGCTTAATACCTTGCACGCATACACATACTGAACATTATATCTGGTCTACTAGCAGTGAGATAAAGTGAGGATCCGATAATACCTCTATACTTGGATACATCTATAGATTTACCAAGTTCATCTTTGTCCAAGTAGCAGGCTGGACTCATTGGTGTTGCCATTTCTTTTGCGCTTTCGATTTCAAACTTCTTTAGTAGTTCCTTGCAATACTTTGTTTGGATTATGAAGGTTCCATCTTGGCATTGTTTAATTTGAAGTCCAAGAAAGAAGGTAAGTTCTCCCATCATGGACATTTCAAATTCACTTTGCATTAGTTCACCAAATTCCTTGCATAAAGACTCATTAGTAGCACCAAAAATAATGTCATCAACATATATTTGAACAAGTAAGATATTGTGTGCTTTTGTTCTAGTAAATAGTGTAGTATCAACTTTTCCTCTTTTAAAGCCTTTCTCTAGGAGAAAATTGCTTAACCTCTCATACCAAGCTCTAGGAGCTTGCTTGAGTCCATAGAGGGCTTTAGTCAGTTTATAGACATGATTTGGGAACTCACTATCAATAAAGCCAGGGGGTTGGCTTACATATACTTCTTCTTGTATTATTCCATTTAAAAAGGCACTTTTTACATCCATTTGGTACAGTTTAAAGTTCATTATACAAGCATAGGCTAAGAGCATTCTTATGGCTTCTAATCTAGCTACGGGAGCATATGTTTCATCATAATCAATTCCTTCTTCTTGATTTTATCCCTTAGCTACTAGTCTAGCCTTGTTTCTTACTATTATTCCATTCTCATCCATTTTGTTTCTAAACACCCATTTAGTTCCGATTATTTGGTTACTTTTGGGTTTTGGAACTAAATCCCAAACTTTGTTCCTTTTAAATTGATTTAACTCCTCTTGCATTGCAATCATCCAATGTTCATCATTAATAGAATCATCAACACATTTTGGTTCTATTTGAGATACAAACGCCATGGTATTGCAAATATTCCTTAAAGAGTTTCTTGTGGTTACCCCTTTGGTGATCTCACCAATTATATTGTCTAGGGGATGATTCTTTGAAGCTTGCCACTCCTTAGGAAGATTATCTTGTTGAAGTTCTGCTTGAGGTTCTTTATTTCTTTCTTCATCTTCATTTTCCTTGTTGCTCTCCTTTCCTTCATCAGATATCACTTCATCCTCAAGAGTTTCTGCATCATCAAAAATGTCCTTTCCCAACCTTTTGGGGTTAGACTCATCAAATGTTATGTGAACAGATTCCTCTATTGATAAAGTATGCTTATTAAACACTATATGCTTTGCTAGTTAATGAATAACCTAGGAAAATACCCTCATCAGCTTTGGGATCAAATTTCCCAAGATTATCCTTGCCATTGTTTAGTACAAAACATTTACAACCAAAGACATGAAAATGGGAAATGTTAGGTTTTCTTCCCTTGTAAAGTTCATATGGAGTTTTCTTCAGAATTAGCCTTATTAGAACTCTATTTAAAACATAGCATGCAGTACTCACAGCATCAACCCAAAAATACTTTGGTAAATTAGAGTCACTTAATATGGTTCTAGCAATTTCTTCAAGTGACCTATTTTTCCTCTCAACTACTCCATTTTGTTGTGGAGTCCTAGGTGTAGAAAAGTTATGTTTTATACCATGTTCATGACAAAAGTTAGCAAACTCCTCATTTTGGAATTCTCCTCCATGGTCACTCCTAATTGAAACAATTTTCACGTCTTTCTCATTTTGAGCAACCTTAGCCATTTTATTAAAAGCTTTAAAGGCTTCATTCTTTTGTGCTAAGAAAAAGGTCCAAGTGAATCTAGAGAAGTCATCAACAATTACAAGAGTATAGAGATTTCCACCAAAGCTTTTTGTCCTAGAAGGTCCAAAAAGGTCCATGTGCAGTAATTGTAAGGGTCTACTAGTTGAAACAATGTTTTTAGCCTTAAATGAGGTTTTCACTTGTTTACCCTTTTGGCATGCATCACATAGGCCTTCTTTAACAAACTTTTTATTTGGTAAACCGATTACAAGTTCTTTGGAAATCAATTTATTCAAGTGATCCATATTAATGTGAGCTATTCTCCTATGCCAAAGCCAATTTTCATCTTCTTTGGAAATTAAGCAACATGCATCATTGGAAATTAAGTTGTCTATGTCTAGCATATAGATGTTATTGATTCTATTTCCAATCAGTTTTATGTTATTATCATGAATAGATTCGATCATACACAATTTTGAGTTAAAGTTTACCTTGTAGCCTTTATCACATAATTGGCTTATACTTAGTAGATTGTGTTTGAGCCCTTCCACATAGAGAACATACTCAATCTTGATTGCTGGAATTTTTCCTATTGTTCCAACACCAAGGATTCTTCCTTTGTTGTTGTCACCATAGGTGACATTTCCTCCTTCCTTGGGAGTGAAAGATGTAAATTTTGTGATGTCTCCGGTCATGTGTTTGGAGCAGCCACTGTCCAAAAACCAGCTTGAGGTTTTGGCCTTCAAACACACCTCGGTTTCACTATCACTTTGATGATTTGCCATGAGACAAAGTTTGGCTTCTTCATTTTCAGATTCACTACTGGTGGAATCCATATCATTTTCTTCCCAAGCTATGTATGCTCTTCTGGGCTTTCTTCCTTTCTTTTCTTTGCTGTCATTCTTCTCATATTTTTCTTTCTTTTGTAGCTTTGGACATTCATTTTTGTAGTGTCCAAGCTTTCCACATTCAAAGCATTTGATTGTTGAGGAAGAGCTTTCACCTTTGTTCGTGTTCTTTTTGGTAGGAAAACTGAATTGCTTCTTGTTTCTATTCTTCTTGATGAATCTTTTAAATTTCCTCACAAGCAATCCGATGTCTTCTTCTTCGGATTCTTCACTTTCATCAAGGTGTTCATCTTCATCACTTTCTATTGATTCTTTGGAAATATGAGCCTTGAGTGAGAGCCCTTTCTTCTTTTTCTCCTTATCTTCATGATCTTTCAATCTATTTAGTTCCAATTCGTGTTCTTTCAATTTTCCAAATAGAGTAGCAATCTGCATTGTGTCAAGATCCTTTGCTTCAGCAATTGCAGTAACTTTTGGCTGCCATTCACGACTCAAACATCTCATAATCTTGTTAATCTTTTTCTCATATGTGATTGTATGTCCGAGTCCTTCTAACTGGTTCACAATGTGTGTAAACCTCTTTTGCAGATCATCTATCTCCTCACCATTATTCATGTGAAAGAATTCATATTCATGGACTAGTGCATTCATCCTTGCTCTTTTCACATCGTTGGTTCCTTCATGAGTGAGTTGAAGAGTATCCCACATCTGCTTTGCCGTTTTGCAATTTTAGACCCTGAAAAACTCATCATAATTCAAAGCAGCTGTTATAATATTCTTTGCTTTAGAATTATAACCAACTCTTCTTTTATCATCATCATTCCAGTCATCTTTTGGTTTAGATTGTTTATTTCCCTTAGCATCAAGAATAAATGGAACATAGGGACCATTTTCAACAGCATCTAAAACATCTAAACCTGCAACCTCAAGAAAGATAAGCATTCTTTCTTTACAGTACATGTATTGGGAGCCATTAAAGGCAGGGGGTCTAGTTAGTGAAGCCCCATCACCAAGGATATCATTTGAGCAATCTCTTGAAGCTATTAAGCTTTGTAACAAGTGTTTTAGCTCTGATGCCAATTGTTGGTAGTGGCTACGGTCTCAAGAGGGGGGGGGGGGTGAATTGAGATATTGAAAATCTATTCAACAGTTTAAAGCAAAACAATGTTTCTTTAAAGAAAATTGGTTTTCACTCAATTTTAATTCCAAGAATTAGGTTATGGAACATGTAATGATGACAAGAAGAATTATAAGTAGTAACAACAAATTTTAACACAGATTGAAGATTTAAAGATTCAAGTTTAACAAGTATATGGAGTTTAGGGATTAGAAGAACATGCAAACCAATTTATCCTGGTTCGGCTACCTCCTCTGGTAAGCCTACATCCAGTCCCACACCTCTGTGGATTTCTTCACTATAATCAGCAATTTACACAATTCTAATTACAGCAACACAAGGATACCCTCCTTGCTTGAAAAATCTCCAGAAAGCACACTAGCTTTCTTTACCCAAGGATCCCTTCTATCCTTGTTGAATCCTAAGAGATACCCTCTCTTAGTCACTCTAATTCACGAAAAGAATTGAGTAAAAGCAAGACTCTAAAAGCCTGATAAAACAAATTGAAGTTCTAACTATCACACTTTTCTCAGAGATAAAGCACTTTGTTTCACAATCAGTATGAGTTGCGTTGTTGTTGTTGTTTGTTGTATAGAAAAGTGTTCCTTTGATCCCTCTTTATATAGAAGACAAATTATAGCCGTTGGGATCATTAAAGACAGATTTGGATCTGATTTGACAAAATCTGCTTTCTTGATTCTTGATCTCAAAATGTGATTCTGTTTGATCTTTGTAGAGATTGCGTCCTTCTTGAGATATAACTGTTTCCATCTGAAGGGATAGCCAAATCTTTTTTTTTGAAGAGTAATTAATCCGTGTTTATTTGAAGAGAAAAATGTCCACGTTTAATTGAAGAGAAAAATATCCGCGTCCATTTGCCACGTCAGTAGAGGGGAGTATTAGCTCAAGGTAATTGGACGGGCTCCAACTGGTAGACGAGCTTTATATATCATGTTAGTGGATGGAGCTTCTTATTTACATCAGTGGACGCGCGCTTCTGTTTCATCAGTGGACGCGAGCTTCTTTTTACATCAGTGGGCGCGCGCTTCTGTTTCATCAGTGGATGCGAGCTCCTTTTTACATCAGTGGACGCGAGCTTCTTTTATATCAGTGGACGCGTGCTTCTGTTATATCAGTGGACGCGCTTTTCTTTTACATCAGTAGACGAGCTCTCCTGTTTTCATCAGTGGACGAGCTTCATGTGCCACGTCAGCATACGAGATCTTCTGTTTCCTTAGTGGACGTGCTTCATGTGCCACGTCAGCAGACGAGATCTTCTGTTTCCTTAGTGGACGCGCTTCGTTTGCCACGTCAGCAGACGAGCTCTTCTGTTTCTTTCAGTGGACATCAGCTTTTTACTTTGTTGTTCCTTTAATGGACGCGCTTTCTTTGTTCTTTTAGTGGACGTCAGCTTTTTACTTTGTTGGACGTCATTCTTGGTTCACTTAATTGGACGAGCGCTTATATTTTTCCTGTGTTGGACGTGCGCTAGTTTTGCTTTGTTGGACGGGTGATCTTGCATGCAACTTAACACGTAATGAGTATGTAGTCAGAATTACAAATCTTATGGAAAATACACTTTGTTTGTCATACATCAAAACATGAATGAGGGCTTAGTCTTACAAGATTGACACGGTTATTTATCCAGGTTCACTCTTCAAAACAAAGAGCTACGTCCAGTCCTTGGCAGCACCAAGATTTATCCATTATAACTGATAAGGTTACAGACTTAAGTATTATTTGCACACCTAGCCTCTTTAGGCTCAAGACAAGTATTATTTGCACACCTAGCCTCTTCAGGCTCAAGACAAGTATTATTTTCACACCTAGCCTCTTCAGGCTCACTCTGGTTTGTTTGAGAGATTGGGTTTGTAATAAATACAATTTCTCACAGGCAGATCTTTCACTAACACTCAGAGAGTGGTTTAAATGTAAGGCTTAGGAAAGTCTGCGTAATAACTTCAAAATGATTGAAAAATACAGAATAAAAGAATGAAGAAATTAATGCAGAGTAATGGCATTTTAATGCAATGTGTATTCTCTTGTTCTTCATCTTCAATGACTTCTGTATTTATGGTCTTCAAGCATTTAGGATCCGTTAGAGACATCCCCTCAGATGTTGACTTCAAGCAGAACTTCATTAAATGCAATAAAGTCGTTCTGGGCAGCCATTAATGCAATATAGTCGTTCTGGGTAGTCAATAATGCAATAGAGTCGTTGGTTGTACTCTAACATGAAGGATCATTGCTTTATTCATCATGCTACAGCCATATCAGAGTTGTATAGAGAGCTTTTTGTACTTTACTGAGTACACTTCTCTTTTCGTGTAAGGACCAGAGGTACTAGGGAATAAAGCACGTTGGAAGCATTCTTTAACTGGTCTTTGGTTCTGATTATCCAAGGTTGCTTGAGAGAGTAACTTCTGACTTTTCTTGATAATCGTGAAACTGAGTAGGAGAGAAGGCTTCAAGTCTTTTTCTGGTTCTTGAACTAAGATTTTGATAATCCTTATAGAATTCGCGTTCATAAGATAAGTGCTTCCATCTTGAAAATAATCACGTCTATCTAGTCATTTGAGTTTTCATTCGGGCTAGTAGATGAGCTCTATATTAAGGACTCAGCAAGTCCAAAGACTAGTGGACGAGTGCTTCTGTCACCTTTAGTGGACGAGCACTTCTGTTACTCTAGTGGTCGAGAGCTTCTGTCACCTTTAGTGGACGAGAGCCTTTGTTACTTTAGTGGACGAGAGCCTCTGTTACTTTACTGGACGAGAGTCTCAGTTAGTCTGGTGGACGAGAGTCTCAGTTACGCTGGTGGACGAGAGTCTCATTTACTCTGGTGGACGAGAGTCTCAGTTACTCTGGTGGACGAGAGTCTCAGTTACTTTAGTGGACGAGAGTCTCAGTTACTTTAGTGGACGAGAGTCTTTTGCCACGTCATTGGATGAGCCATTCTGATACCTTAGTGGACACACTATTCTGATACTTTAAGGGACGCGCTATTCTGATACTTTAATGGATGCGCTATTCTGATACTTTAATGGACGAGCTCCAAGTACCACATCAATGCTCGGATAATTCTGATACCTCACTGGACGAGCTTTTCTGATACTTTGATGGACGCGCTCCAAATGCCACGTTAGTAGATGCTGGCTTTCATCACTTTAGTGGACGCAAGTTTCTTTCTCTTGCATTTTGGACGTGCGCTTTAAACATTTGCGATGGTCTTGGGCTTCAATCATTTACGATGGACGTAAGCTTCAATCACTACAGTGTTGGACATGCATTTCAATCTTCAAACATTTGCGATGGACATGAGCTTCAATCACTACAGTGTTGGACGTGCGTTTCAATCACATGCGTTGGACGGATGATTCTATTACTGAATCTGAACACTCGATAGATAGGTTAGAAACCAATATGAAGGTTAATTAAATCATTAACCAATGTTTAATTTTCATCAAAACTTAGGGAAATGCACATCAAACATTTTAGAGACTTTACAAAGATCACCAAAATCCGATATCTGTAGCTCTAGTTATTCTCTGCGTAAGGCAACAAGGTCAGGATGAGTAAAAAATCCAAAAATTAACAATGTTTAGCAATTAAGCCCAATAATATAAAAGCATAAACAATGATTGTAAAAGTTGTCTAATTTCTGTCTCTCCCTGGCTTGTGCGGCTGTAAACTGCTATTTATGCTTATTAATCCTAACCAAACCCTAGACCAATTTAAGGGCTTTTGAATAAGCTTTCCAACAAGGTATCATATACCTTAATTGGGCTTAAGATGAGTAAATTAGGCCCATTTAAGTGAAGCAACATCATGGACTGCGCACTCATCCGCGCCAGAGAACTCGGGACCCAATTTAGCCATGATTTTGTCTAATTTCCGTCTCTCCCTGGCTTGTGTGGCTCTAAACTGCTATTTATGCTTATTAATCCAGACCTAACCCTAGAACAAATTAAGGGCCTCTGAATAAGCTTTCCAACAAGGTATCAAATGCCTTAATTGGGCTTAAGATGAGTAAGTGAGGCCCATTTAAGTGAAGGAACATCATGGACTGCGCACTGATCCGCCCCAGAAAACTCGGGACCCAATTTAGCTTGATTTTAGCCTAATTTGACAATTCTTTCGAAACCTGAAATTGTAGGACTTTTCCTTAACTTTCTTGGGACAGCAAGATCACCAAAATCCGATATCCGTAGCTCTAGTTATGCTTTGCGCAAGGCCACAAGGTCAGGATGTGTGAAAAATCCTAAATTAACAATGTTTAGCAATTAAGCCCAACTAAGCCCAATAATGTAAACGCATAAACAATGATTGTAAAAGTTGTCTAATTTCCGTCTCTCTGGCTTTGCGGCTGGAAACTGCTATTTATGCTTATTAATCCTGACCTAACCCTAGACCAAATTAAGGGCCTCTGAATATGATTTCCAACAAGGTATCATATGCCTTAATTGGGCTTAAGATGAGTTAGTTAGGCCCATGTAAGTGAAGGAACATCGTGGACTGCGCACTGACCCGCGTCAGATTTCGGGACCTAATTTAGCCTTGATTTTGGCCTAATTTGACAATTCTTGTGAAACCTGAAATTGTAGGTCTCTTCCTAATCTTTCTAGTGACAACAAGATCACCAAAATCCAATATCTGTTGCTCTAGTTATGTTCTGCGCAAGGCAACAAGGTCAGGATGAGTGAAAAATCCCAAAATTAACAATGTTTAACAATTAAGCCCAATAATGTAAAAGCAAAAACAATGATTGTAAAAGTTGTCTAATTTCCGTCTCTCTCTGGCTTGTGCGGCATTAAACTGCTATTTATGCTTATTAATCCTGACCTAACCCTAGACCAAATTAAGGGCCTCTGAATAAGCTTTCCAACAAGGTATCGTATGCCTTAACTGGGCTTAAGATGAGTAAGTTTGGCCCATTTAAGTGAAGGAGCATCATGGACTGCGCACTGCTCCGTGCTAGAGAACTCAGGACCCAATTTAGCCTTGATTTTGGCCTAATTTGACAATTCTTGTGATACCTGAAATTGTAGGTCTCTTCCTTATCTTTCTAGGGACATCAAGATCACCAAAATCTGATATCTGTATCTCTAGTTATGCTCTGCGCAAGGCAAGAAGGTCAGGATGAGTGAAAAATCCGAAAATTAATAATGTTTAGCAATTAAGCCCAATAATGTAAAAGCAGGAACAATGATTGTAAAAGTTGTCTAATTTTTGTCTCTCTCTGGCTTGTGCAGCTGTAAACTGTTATTTATGCTTATTATCCTGACCTAACCCTAGACCAAATTAAGGGCCTCTGAATAAGCTTTCCAACAAGGTATCAAATGCCTTAATTGGGCTTAAGATGAGTAAGTGAGTCCCATTTAAGTGAAGGAACATCATGGACTGCGCACTCATCTGCGCCAGAGAACTTGGGACCCAATTTAGCTTGATTTTGGTCTAATTTGACAATTCTTTTGAAACCTGAAATTGTAGGTCTCTTCCTTATCTTTCTAGGGACAACAAGATCACAAAAATCCGATATCTGTAGCTCTAGTTATCCTCTGCGCAAGGCAACAAGGTCAGGATGAGTGAAAAATCCGAAAATTAACAATGTTTAGCAATTAATCCCAATTAAGCCCAATAATATAAGAGCAAAAACAATGATTGTAAAAGTTGTCTAATTTCCATCTCTCTCTGGCTTGTGTGGCTGTAAACTGCTATTTATGCTCATTAATCATGACCCAACCCTAGAACAAATTAAGGGCCTTTGAATAAGCCTTCCAACAAGGTATCATATGCCTTAATTGGGCTTAAGATGAGTAAGTTAGGCACATTTAAGTGAAGGAACATCATGCACAACGCACTGATCTGCACCAGAGAACTCGGGACCCAATTTAGCTTTGATTTTGGCCTATTTTGACAATTTTTTTGAAACATGAAATTGTAGGTCTCTTCCTTATCCTTCTAGGGACAGCAAGATCACCAAAATCCGATATCTGTAGCTATAGTTATGCTCTGTGCAAGGCAACAAGGTTAGGATGAGTAAAAAATCCAAAAATTAACAATGTTTAGAAATTAAGCCCAATTCAGCCCAATAATGTAAAAGCAGAAAAAATGATTGTAAAAGTGATCTAATTTCCATCTATCTCTGGCTTGTGAGGCTGTAAACTGCTATTTATGCTTATTAATCCTGACCTAACCCAAGACCAAATTAATATGAGTAAGTTAGGCCCATTTAAGTGAAGGAAAATCATGGACTGCGCACTGATCAGCGCCAGGGAACTCGGGACCCAATTTAACCTTGATTTTGGCCTAATTTGACAATTCTTGTAAAAGCTGAAATTGTAGGTCTCTTCCTTATCTTTCTAGGGATAGCAATATCACCAAAATCCGATATCTGTAGCTCTAGTTATGCTCTGCGCAAGGCAACAAGGTCAGGATGAGTGAAAAATCCTAAAATTAACAATGTTTAGCAATTAAGCCCAATTAAGCACAATAATGTAAAAGCAAAAACAATGATTGCAAAAGTTGTCAGATTTCCGTCTCTCCCTGGCTTGTGTGGCAGTAAACTACTATGTATGCTTATTAATACTGACCTAACCCTAGACCAAATTAAAGCCATCTGAATAAGCTTCCCAACAAGGTATCATATGGCATAATTGGGCTTAAGATGAGTAAGTTAGGCCTATTTAAGTGAAGGAACATCATGGACCGTACACTGATCCGCGCCAGATAACTCGGGACCCAATTTAGCCTTGATTTTGGCATAATTTGACAATTGTTTTGAAACCTGAAATTGTTGGTCTCTTCGTTGTCTTTCTTGGGACATCAAGATCACCAAAATCCGATATTTGTATCTCTAGTTATGCTCTGCGCAAGGCAACAAGGTCAGGATGGGTGAAAAATCCGAAAATTAACAATGTTTAGCAATTAAACCCAATAATTTAAAAGCAGAAACAATGATTGTAAAAGTTGTCTAATTTCCGTCTCTCTCTGGCTTGTGCGGCTGTAACCTGCTATTTATGCTTATTAATTGATCAGCCTCTGGCTCGACTGGTTTTTTGACTAGTAAGACGATGGTTTTATTCGAGTTTAATCTTGTTTTCGCCCAAATTTGGATTTAATTGTCCTCAAGCAACATTTTGAGTCTTTTAAGTAGTTTTAGGGTATTTTAGTTGATTTTGAGTCAAATAAAGCATTTACTGCTATTTCATGTTTTCAGGTTAATAAAAAGAGCAAAAAGGGAAGGACACCTGAAGCAGAAGCCATCACGCCTAGACCGTGACACTGGTCACGACCGTGATGAGCTACCCATGAAAGCAAGAAAGGATCACGACCCAGCCGTGATAAGCATCACGCACGTGATGAGAAGATCATGAAAGTCAGAAAGCATCACGGCTCAGCCGTGACACTCATCATGGGCGTGATGAGGAGACCCAGGAAGTCAAAATTGATCACGGCCTAGCCGTGATGAAGATCACGGCCGTGACATACCAGAATTTGAATGCATGCCCTTGGCAGAATTGGTCACGGCCTGGCCGTGACGGCCATCACGGCCATGACGCGCGGCCTCTCTATAAATAGGAGCGCAGCAGACACAGAGAAGAAGGGGGAATTTTCACTGTTTACATATTATTCCCTTAGGTTTTTGTCATATTTGTGATGGAGAACTAATCCCCTTGGATTAATCTACTGTAATCAATTGCCGCCGACACTTGAGGTTCTGTAATTCCCGGATCAATTTGCTTCTTCCTTTCAATACTATCATATATGTTCTGTTTGCTTAATTCAGGATTGTATAGAATAAGTATTGATTTATTTCGATGATTCTATGTTCCTATACCTAATCGCGTTTGCTTAATTCGCGTGTGTTCAATCGTGTTTGCTAAATTCACGAGAGCTTCACCCCGTTTGCTTAATTCGGGAATTAGGAACATACATCTCGTAGTGCCAATTTCGCTTGTTAATTGTTGCTATAATCGAAAAGGGATTAGAATCCGCTTAGGGCATGGAGTTTATATGAATCAATGATAGTGGGAAACCGAAACAACATGTTAATCGTTTTTAGCTTATTGATTACCACTTAATTGCTCTGTTTCTGCTCTGTTTTCTCAATCAAATTTCAAATCTTAACCCCCCCCCCCAAAACTGATTTTTCTGTCAATAACAATCCAAGAGTCCTTGAGAGACGATACTCGAGTTGTCGCGCCCTAACTACACTTTTTCCAATCACTCGCTTTTTGACCAGTGTGCGACAGCGTGTCAAAATTGGCGCCGTTGCCAGGGACTCTTGTTGTTATTATCGGATTTACTGATTAATTTCTGAATTAGTTCTGGCTACTAGGTTTGGTTGTTATAATCTGTTTGATTTTGATCCTGAAATTGAAAGAACTTTGCACACACACCGTAGAGCAATTCGGGCTAGCACTACTTCACCAACCAGTAGTGGTTCTGATTCTGAACTTGCTTTTGATAACATGGCTGATCAAAGAACATTAAGACAGCTTGCTGCTCCTGATGTTAATTATAATGATTTGTGTATTGAGTATGCTGATGTTGTTGCTCCTTTTGAGTTAAAATTTGGTTTAATACACTTGTTGCCAAGGTTTAGTGGTCTTTCAGGTGAGGATCCGCACAAGCATCTGAAGGAATTCCAGGTTGTCTGCTCTACACCTTTGAGACCGGAAGGAATAACTGAAGACCATATCAAGCTGAGGGCCTTCCCATTCTCACTTCAAGGTGCTGCGAAGGATTGGTTGTACTACCTTGAACCGAATTCTGTTACAACCTGGAATGATTTGAAGAAGGTCTTCCTAGAGAGATATTTCCCTGCCTCCAGAGCTACATCAATCAGGAAGGAGATATGTGCTATTAGACAGGGAAATGAATCATTGGCTGAATACTAGGAGAGATTCAAGAAGCTAGTGTCCAGTTGTCCTCAGCACCAGATTTCCGAGCAGCTGCTCATTCAGTACTTTTATGAGGGGTTGCTACCGATGGATAGGAACATTTTGGATGCTGCCAGTGGGGGAGCACTTGTTGATAAGACTCCAGCTGCTGCCAAGCAATTGATTGAAAACATGTCACTCAACTCCCAGTAGTTCACAACTAGAAGCAATTCTGTCGAAGCAAGGGGTGTGAATGAGATCCATGGTTCTTATTCCAACAAGGCCCTTGAAACCAGAATTGATGAGCTTATTTCTCTAGTGAAACAGTTGGAAATGGATAAAGTTCAAATGGCAAGGTTGTGTGGTATTTGTACTTCTCCTGAGCACCTGACCGATGCATGCCCCATTCTGAAGGATGAGTCAGTCACTGATTTGCCTCAAGCATATGCAGCCAATCTTTACAATCAAGGCAACAATCAGAACCGGTACAACATTCCTGACCTTTCCACTAATAAGTACCACCCCAACTGGAGAAACCATCCGAACTTTCGGTATGGAAACTCATCTGCATAACAGCAACAAATGATGTTACCACTGGCACCACCACAGAATTCTCCCCAAGTGACCACCTCTGCACCTTCTGGACCTTCACTAGAGGACCTTGTCAAGCAAATGGCTGCACAAAATCTCCAGTTTCAACAGCGAACGGATTCTAGTATTCATGCTTTGCAAACACAGATTGGACAGCTTGCCACTTCGATGAATGCCATGCAGCAAGCTCAGGGATCGAACCAACTACCTGCACAACCAGTAGTGAATCCTAATGTCCCAAATCCTAATGTGAGTGCAATGACTTTGAGATCCGGAAAAGTTGCAGAACCAGCCCCTGAAAATTAGAAAGCTGCTAAGGTAACACCGGAACCTTCTGCTGTTGTTGAGGCTGAAAATGAGTATGTGCCACCAATCCCCTTCCCACAAAGAGTACTGAAAAATAAAAAGATTGATGTGGAAGATAAAGAGAGAGAGATCATGTATGTATTCAGAAAGGTGGCAGTAAACATTCCGCTCCTTGATGTGATTAAGCAGGTTCCGAAATATGCAAAGTTTCTGAAGGATTTGTGCACACACGAGAGGAGGTTGAAGGGTAATGAGAGAGTCAATTAAGGGCGAAATGTTTCAGCCCTCATTCAACCTAAGCCTGCACCTGAAAAGGTTACCGTTTCAGCCCTCACTCAGGCGATGCCACAGAAATGCAAGGATCCGGGAACTTTTGCTATTCCGTGCACCATTGGGGATACTAAATTCGACAATTGCATGTTGGATTTAGGAGCTTCTATTAATGTCATGCCTACTTATGTTTTCAACAATCTTGATATTGGTCCCTTGGAGCATACAAGTCTTACTATTCAGTTGGCAAACAGGACCAATGCTCGCCCCATTGGAGTGGTAGAAGATGTGCTGGTACAAGTTAATGACTTGATTTTCCCTGCTGATTTTTTCATCCTGGACATGGCAGGGGAAACAAATTCAAGCAGATCACCAATCATTTTGGGCAGACCGTTCATGAAAACGGCGAAGACAAAGATTGATGTTGATGATGGAACCATGTCCATGGAATTTGGTGACATTGTTGCAAAATTCAACATTTTCGATGCTATGAAGAATCCCTTGGAAGAGCACTCAATCTTTCAAATAGAGTTGCTCTCTGAAATTGTTGATGACACTTATGATGACTTGGCTGCTGATTTTCCCTCTATTTCTGGTTTTGATGATGTTTAATCATGTGCTGATTGTACTAACAATGACCCTTGTGCTGTTTGTGTGAGATTGATGCTACCTTATAGGGTGACAGTGTAAGTGAAGCTGTTTGTTCAGCTGAAGTTCTTGACAGCACGGCTGCCCCAAACATACCATCCATTGAGCAGCCACCCTCCCTAGAGCTTAAGCCACTTCCTGGAAATCTGAAGTATGCATATTTGGAGAGGAATGAAAAACTTCCAGTTATTTCCTCTAACCTTGATTCTGACCAGGAAACTAAGCTCTTGAAGGTTTTGAAGAAGCACAAGAAGGCAATTGGGTGGACCTTGGCCGACATTGCAGGCATTAGCCCCTCCAGCTGTATGCATAGGATTTTGTTGGAGGATGGGGCTAAAACAGTTAGACTGCCCCAAAGGCGGCTCAATCCCTTGATTCTTGATGTTGTGAAGAAGGAGGTAACGAAACTCTTGCATGCGGGTATCATATACCCTATCTCTGACAGTAATTGGGTGAGCCCAGTGCAAGTTGTACCTAAGAAATCTGGACTCACAGTGGTAAAGAATGAAAACAATGAACTTGTTCCCACTAGAGTTCAGAATAGCTGGAGAGTTTGCATTGATTACAGGAGATTGAACCAGGCTACTAGAAAGGATCACTTTCCTTTGTCATTCATCGATCAGATGCTTGAACGGCTAGCTGGTAAATCACACTACTGTTTTCTTGATGGTTTTTCAGGTTACTTCTAGATCCTCATTGCACCAGAGGATCAGGAGAAGACAACTTTCACGTGCCCTTTCGGCACTTTTGCTTATAGGAGGATGCCATTTGGTCTTTGCAATGCTCCTGGCACATTCTAGAGATGCATGATTAGTATTTTCACTGAATATATTGAGAACTGCATGGAAGTGTTCATGGATGATTTCACTATTTATGGTTCCTCATTTGATGCATGCTTGCATAGTCTGAATCTGGTTTTGGAAAGATGCATTGAAACTGACCTTGTTTTAAATTATGAAAAATGCCATTTTATGGTTGAACAGGGAATTGTTTTGGGGCATATTATTTCTGAAAAGGGTATTTCAGTAGATCCTGCTAAGATTGATGTGATTTCTACACTGCCTTACCCATCTTGCGTTCGCGAGATTCGTTCTTTTCTTGGTCATGCAGGTTTTTACAGGCGTTTCATAAAGGATTTCAGCAAGATAGCTCTCCCTCTGTCAAACTTGTTGAAGAATGACGCCATTTTCAACTTTGATGACAACTGCAAAAAGGCGTTTGATTTCTTGAAGAAGGCATTGACCTCAACCCCCATCATCTAGCCTCCTGACTGGACCCTCCCTTTTGAGATTATGTGCAATGCCTCTAACTATGCTGTGGGGGTGGTCCTCGCACAAAGGGTGGGCAAGGCTGCCCATGTCATTTACTATGATTCTAGAACTTTAGATGTTGCACAGGCTAATTACACCACTACTGAAAAAGAACTTCTAGCCATTGTTTTTGATCTTGATAAATTTAGATCATATTTGCTAGGTTCCAAGGTTATTGATTTCACTGACCATGCAGCTCTAAAGTACTTGTTGAAGAAACCAGAAGCAAAACCGAGATTGATTCGGTGGATGTTGTTACTCCAAGAGTTTAGTGTGGAGATAAAGGATAAGAGTGGAGCTGAGAATTTGGTGGCTGATCACTTGAGCAGAATAGAGAGGGATGAGGATCCTTCCCCCATTCAGGATGACTTTCCTGACGAGCAGCTTTTACAGTTACATGGGGTAACTCCTTGGTTTGTTGATATTGTTAACTATCTTGTTGCTGGTGTTTTTCCAACAGCTGCAACTAGGGCACAAATGCACAAACTCAAGAGTGATGCCAAATATTATGTTTGGGATGATCCATATCTTTGGAAATTTGGCAGTGATCAGGTAATTAGGAGATGTATCCCCGACTATGAGATTGAGTCTATTTTGCACTTTTCTCATGCTTCTCAAGTAGGGGGACACTTTGGGCCACATAGGAATGCAAGAAAAATCCTAGACTCAGGTTTTTATTGGCCCACCATTTTTAAAGATGCTTATGAGGTTTACGGCACTTGTAGAGAGTGTTAGACAGCAGGTACAACCATCACTCGTAAGAGTGAAATGCCTCAGCAACCTATGCTTTTCTGTGAGGTGTTTGATGTGTGGGGAATTGACTTTATGGGCCCTTTACCTGCATCTTTTGGTTTTCTCTATATTCTACTTGCTGTTGATTATGTTTCAAAGTGGGTGGAAGCTGTCCCCACTAGGACTAATGATTCTAGAGTTGTTGCAAATTTTGTCAGGTCCAATATTTTCTGCAGGTTCGGAATACCTCGGGCTATCATAAGTGACCAAGGCACCCATTTTTGCAACCGCACCATGGAAGCTTTACTCCGCACAGTGTCTCCACTGCATATCATCCCCAAACTAATGGGCAAGCTGAGATCTCAAACAGAGAAATCAAACAGATCTTAGAGAAAGTGGTGCAGCCCAATAGGAAGGACTGGAGCCGCCTTCTAGAAGACGCACTTTGGGCTCAAAGAACAACTTTCAAGACACCAATAGGGATGTCTCCCTATAGACTTGTGTTCGGTAAGGCATGTCACCTTCCTGTAGAAATTGAGCATCGTGCATATTGGGCGGTCAGAAGCTGTAATTTGGAAATACAGAAAGCAGGCATTGAAAGGAAACTCCAATTACACCAGCTTGAAGAGCTTAGGCTAGAGGCCTATGAAAGCTCTCGAATCTACAAAGAGAAAACTAAGCACTTCCATGATCAGATGATTTCTAGGAAGGAATTCTCTGTGGGCCAGCAGGTTTTATTGTTCAACCCCCGCCTGAAAGTGATGGCTGGGAAACTTCGATCCAAGTGGATTGGCCCATTTGTTGTCACTAATGTTTTCCCTCATGGTGTAGTAGAAATAAAAAGTGCATGTAGCAACAAGGTCTTTAAGGTTAATGGGCAGCGCTTGAAGCTATTCCATGAGAGCTCGAGTGCAAGATGATACAGCGTTGAAGAGCTCTCCTTGGGAGAGCCCACCTACACTACAACTTGATCAGGGAGCACCTTCTCCTTTCCCTCACTCTTATTTTATATTTATGTTCTTTCATTGAGGACAATGTATGTTTTAAGTGTGGGGGAGGGAACCAATTGTTTTGTTTTGTTTGTTTGTGTTGCTTTGAGTCGTTTGTGTGTGAGTCTTGCATCGGTGAGCTTGTTGGATTTTAATCAAATTTTGCATAGATGGATTGCATGATATATGTTGACTGTTGATGATTTCCCTCTAGGTTTTGAAAAATAAAAAATTTGATCCCCATGTGAAAAATTGAAAATTGAACTTTGAGAAATTCCATTGTGATTGCATGATTTATGATAAGTTTGGGGTGAAGGGATGCATACACTAGGGATTGAATCTCGGTCAAACAATTTGCGAAAAATGTCCAGGTGAGGATTTGAGTCTCCAACATGTTTTTAATTGTGTGAATCACTTTCAAGTTGCACTTTCCCGAATTTTCTTGAGTCTCTTCATGGTTTGCATGTTTATGTGCTTGCATCAAATGATTTAGGCAATTTTCTTTGAATTAACTACTTGGACG
>CM061070.1:121206478-121243823 GCA_030762895.1 Sophora flavescens
TTAACAATGTTTAGCAATTAAGCCCAATTAAGTCCAATTAACAATGATTGTAAAAGTTGTCTAATTTCTGTCTCTCTCTGGCTTGTGCGGCTGTAAATTCTTATTTTGCTTATTAATCCTGACCTAACCCTAGACCAAATTAAGGGCCTCTGAATAAGCTTTCCAACAAGGTATCATATGCCTTAATTGGGCTTAAGATGAGTACGTTAGGCCTATTTAAGTGAAGGAACATCATGGACTGCGCACTGATCCGCGCAAGAGAACTCGGGACCCAACTTAGCCTTGATTTTGGCCTAATTTGACAATTCTTGTGAAATTGTAGGTCTCTTCCTTATCTTTATAGGGACAACAAGATCACCGAAATCCGATATCTGTAGCTGTAGTTATGCTCTGCGCAAGGCTACAAGGTCCGGATGAGAGAAAAATCCTAAAATTAACAATGTTTAGCAATTAAGCCCAATAATGTAAAAGCAAACACAATGATTGTAAAAGTTGTCTAATTTCCGTCTCTTTCTGGCTTGTGCGGTTATAAACTGCTATTTATGCTTAATAATCGTGACATAACCCTAGACTAAATTAAGGGCCTCTGAATTAGCTATCCAACATGGTATCATATTCCTTAATTGGGCTTAAGATGAGTAAGTTAGGCCAATTTAAGTGAAGGAACATCATGGACTGCGCACTGATCCGCGCCAGAGAATTCGGGACCCAATTTAGCCTTGATTTTGGGCTAATTTGAGAATTCTTGTGACACCTAAAATTGTAGGTCTCTTCCTTATCTTTCTAGGGACAGTAAGATCACCAAAATCCGATATTTGTGGCACTAGTTATGCTCTGCGCAAGGCAACAAGGTCAGGATGAGTGAAAAATCCGAAAATTAACAACGTTTAGCAATTAAGCCCAATAATGTAAAAACAAAAACAATGATTGTAAGAGTTGTCTAATTTTCGTCTCTATCTGGCTTGTGCTGCTGTAAACTACTATTTATGCTTATTAATACTGACCTAACCCTAGACCAAATTAAGGGCCTCTGAATAAGCTTTCCAACAAGGTTTCATATGCCTTAATTGTGCTTAAGATGAGTAAGTTAGGCTCATTTAAGTGAAGGAACATCATGGACTGCGCGCTGATCCACGCAGAGAACTCGGGACCCAATTTAGCCTTGATTTTGGCTTAATTTGACAATTCTTGTGAAACCTGAAATTGTAGGTCTCTTCCTTATCTTTCTAGGGACAGCAAGATCACCAAACTCCGATATCTGTAGCTCAAGTTATGCTCTGCGCAAGTCAACAAAGTCAGGATGAGTGAAAAATCCAAAAATTAACAATGTTTATCAGTTAAGCCCAATAATGTAAAAGCAAAAACAATGATTGTAAAAGTTGTCTAATTTTCGTCTCTCTCTGGCTTGTGCGGCTGTAAACTGCTATTTATGCTTATTAATCCTGACCTAACCCTAGAGCAAATTAAGGGCCTCTGAATAAGCTTTCCAACAAAGTATCATATGCCTTAATTGGGCTTAAGAGGAGTAAGTTAGGCCCATTTAAGTGAAGGAACATCATGGACTGCGCACTGATCCGCGCCAGAGAACTCGGGACCCAACTTAGCCTTGATTTTGGCCAAATTTGACAATTCTTGTGAAATTGTAGGTCTCTTCCTTATCTTTCTAGGGACAACAAGATCACCAAAATCCGATATCTTTAGCTCTAGTTATGCTCAGCGGAAGGCAACAAGGTCAGGATGAGTGAAAAATCCAAAAATTAACAATGTTTAGCAATTACGCCCAATAATGTAAAAGTAAAAAGAATGATTGTAAAAGTTATCTAATTTCCGTCTCTCTGTGGCGTGGGCGGCTGTAAACTGCTATTTATGCTTAATAATCCTGACATTACCCTAGACTAAATTAAGGGCCTCTGAATAAGCTTTCCAACACGGTATCATATGCCTTAATAGGGCTTAAGATGAGTAAGTTAGGCCAATTTAAGTGAAGGAACATCATGGACTGCGCACTGATCCATGCCAGAGAACTCGGGACCCAATTTAGCCTTGATTTTGGGCTAATTAGACAATTCTTGTGAAACCTAAAATTGTAGGTCTCTTCCTTATCTTTCTAGGGACAACAAGATCACCAAAATCCGATATTGGTAGCTCTAGTTATGCTCTGCGCAAGGCAACAAGGTTAGGATGAGTGAAAAATCCGAAAATTAACAATGTTTAGCAATTTAGCCCAATAATGTAAAAGCAAAAACAATGATTGTAAAAGTTGTCTAATTTCCATCTCTCTCTGGCTTGTGCGGCTGCAAACTGTTATTTATGCTTATTAATCCTGACCGAACCCTAGAACAAATTAAGGGTCTCTGAATAAGCTTTCCAACAAGGTATCATATGCCTTAATTGGGCTTAAGATCAGTAAGTTAGGCCCATTTAAGTGAATGAACAACATGGATTAAGCACAGATCCGTGCCAGAGAACTTGGGACCCAATTTAGCCATGATTTTGGCCTAATTTGACAAATCTGGTGAAACCTGAAATTGTAGGTCTCTTCATTATCTTTCTAGGGACAACAAGATCACCAAAATGCGATATCTGTAGCTCTAGTTATTGTCTGCGCAAGGCAACAAGGTCAGGATGAGTGAAAAATCTGAAAATAAACAATGTATTGCAATTAAGCCCAATTAAGCAAAATAATGTAAAACCAAAAACAATGATTGTAAAAGTTGTCGAATTTCCGTTTCTCTCTGGCTTGTGCGGCTGTAAACTGCTATTTAGGGTTATTAACCCTGACCTAACCCAAGACCAAATCAAGGAACTCTGAATAAGCTTTCCAACAAGGTATCATATGCCTTAATTGGGCTTCAGATGAGTACTTTAGGCCCATTTAAGTGAAGGAACATCATGGACTGCGCACTGTTCCGCGCCAGAGAACTTGGGACCCAATTTAGACTTGATTTTGGCCTAATTTGACAATTCTTTTGAAAACTGAAATTGTAGGTCTCTTCCATATCTTTCTAGGGTCAGCAAGATCACCAAAATCCGATATATGTAGCTCTAGTTATGCTCTGCGCAAGGCAACAAGGTCAGGATGAGTGAAAAATCCGAAAATTAACAAAGTTTAGCAATTAAGCCCAATAATGTAAAAGCAAATACAATGATTGTAGAAGTTGTCTAATTTCCATCTCTCTCTGGTTTGTGCGGCTGTAAACTGCTATTTATGCTTAATAATCCTGACTTAACCCTATACTAAATTAAGGGCCTCTGAATAAGCTTTCCAACACGGTATCATATGCCTTAATTGGGCTTAAGATGAGTAAGTTAGGCCCATTTAAGTGAAGGAACATCATGGACTGAGCATTGATCCACGCCAGAGAACTCGGGACCCAATTTAGCCTTGAGTTTGGGCTAATTTGACAATTCTTGTTAAAACTAAAATTGTAGGTCTCTTCCTTATCTTTCTAGGGATAGCAAGATCAACAAAATCCGATATTTGTAGCTCTAGTTATGCTCTGCACAAGGCAACAAAGTCAGGATGAGTGAAAAATCCGAAAATTAACAATGTTTAACAATTAAGCCCAATAATGTAAAAGCAAAAACAGTGATTGTAAAAGTTGTCTAATTTCCGTCTCTCTCTAGCTTGTGCGGCTATAAATTGATATTTATGCTATTTAATCCTAACCTGACCCTAAACTAAATGAAGGGCCTCTGGATAAGCGTTCCAACAAGGTACCATATACCTTAATTGGGCTTAAGAGGAGTAAGTTAGACCTATTTAACTGAAGTAACATCATGGACTGCGCACTGATCCGTGCCATAGAACTCGGGACCCAATTTAGCCTTGATTTTGGCCTAATTTGACAATACTTGTGCTCATTGAATTGTAGGTCCCTTCCTTATCTTTCTAGGGACAGCAAGATCACGAAAATCCGATATCTGTAGCTCTAGTTATGCTCTGCGTAAGGCAACAAGGTCAGGATGAGTGAAAAATCCAAAAATTAACAATGTTTAGCAATTAAGCCCAATAATGTAAAAGAAAAAACAATGATTGTAAAAGTTGTCTAATTTCCGTCTTTCTCTGGTTTGTGCGGCTGTAAGCTGCTATTTATGCTTATTAATCCTGACCTAACCCTAGACCAAATTAAGAACCTCTGAATAAGCTTTCCTACAAGGTATCATATGCCTTAATTGGGCTTCAGATGAGTAAGTTAGGCCCATTTAAGTGAAGGAACATCATGCACTTAGTACTGATCCACGCCAGAGAACTCGGGACCCAATATAGCCTTGATTTTGGTCTAATTTGACAATTCTTGTGAAACCTGAAATTGTAGGTCCCTTCCTTATCTTTCTAGGGACAACATTATCACCAAAATCCGATATCTGTAGCTGAAGTTATGCTTTGCGCAAGGAAAAAAGGTCGGGATGAGTAAAAATTCCGAAAATTTACAATGTTTAGAAATTAATCCCAATTAAGCCCAAAAATGTAAAAGCAAAAACAATGATTTTAAAAGTTGTCTAATTTTCGTCTCTCTCTGGCTTATGCGGCTGTAAACTCATATTTATGCTTATTAATTCAGAACTAACCTTAGAACAAATTAAGGGCCTATGAATAAGCTTTCCAACAAGGTACCATATGCCTCAATTGGGCTTAAGATGAGTAAGTTAGGCCCATTTAAGTGAAGCAACATCATGCACTGCACACTGATCCGCTCAAGAGAACTCGGGACCCAATGTAGCCTTGATTTTGGCCTAATTTGACAATTCTTGTGACACCTGAAATTGTAGGTCTCTTCCTTATCTTTCTAGGGTCAGCAAGATCTCCAAAACTCTATATTTGTAGCTCTAGTTATGCTCTGCGCAAGGCAACAAGGTCCGGATGAGTGAAAAATCCAAAAATTAACAATATTTAGCAATTAAGCCAAATTAAGCCCAATAATGTAAAAGCAAAAACAATGATTGTAAAAGTTGTCTAATTTTCGCCTCTCTCTGGCTTGTGCGGCTGTAAACAGTTATTTATGCTTATTAATCCTGACCTAACCCTAGACCAAATTAAGGGCCTCTGAATAAGCTTTCCAACACGGTATCATATGCCTTAATTGTTATTAAGATGAGTAAGTTAGGCCCATTTAAGTGAAGGAACATCATGCACTTCTCACTGATCCACGCCGGAGAACTCGGGACCCAATATAGCCTTGATTTTGGTCTAATTTGACAATTCTTGTGAAACCTGAAATTGTAGGCCTCTTCCTTATCTTTCTAGGGACAACAATATCACCAAAATCCGATATTTGTAGCTCAAGTTATGCTCTGCGCAAGTTAACAAGGTCAGGATGAGTGAAAAATCCGATAATTAACAATCTTTAGCAATTAAGCCCAATTAAGCTAAATAACGTAAAAGCAAAAGCAATGATTGTAAAAGTTGTCTAATTTCCGTCTCTCTCTGGCTTGTGCGGCTGTAAACTGCTATTTATGCTGATTAATCCTAACCTTACCCTAGACCAAATTAAGGGTCTCAGGATAAGATTTCCAACAAGGTATCATATGCCTTAATTTGGCTTAGGATGAGTAAGTTAGGCCCATTTAAGTGAAGGAATCATGGACTGCACACTGATCCGCGCTAGAGAACTCGGGACCCAATTTAGACTTGATTTTTGCCTAATTTGACAATTCTTGTGACACCCGAAATTGTAGGTCTCTTGCTTATCTTTCTAGGGACAACAGGATCACCAAAATCCGATATCTGCAGCTCTAGTCATGCTCTGCGCAAGGCTACAAGGTCAAGATGAGTGAAAAATCCAAAAATTAACAATGTTTAGCAATTAATCCCCATTAAGCCCAACAATGTAAAAGCAAAAACAATGATTGTAAAAGTTGTCTAATTTAGGTCTCTCTCTGGCTTGTGCAGCTGTAAACTGCTATTAATGCTTATTAATCCCGACGTAACCCTAGACCAAATTAAGGGTCTCTGAATAAGCTTTTCAACAAGGTATCATATGCCTTAATTGGGCATAAGATCAGTAAGTTAGGCCCATTTAAGTGAATGAACAACATGGACTGCGCACAGATCCGTGCCAGAGAACTCGGGACCCAATTTAGCCATGATTTTGGCCTAATTTGACAATTCTTGTGAAACCAGAAATTGTAGGTCTCTTCCTTATCTTTCTAGGGAAAGCAAGATCACCAAAATCCAATATATGTAGCTCTAGTTATGCTCTACGAAAGGCACCTGGTAAGGATGAGTGAAAAATCTAAAAATTAACAATGTTTAGCAATTAAGCCCAATAATATAAAAGCAAAAACAGTGATTGTAAAAGTTTTCTAAATTCCATCTCTCTCTGGCTTGTGCTACTGTAAACTACAATTTATGCTAATTAATCCAGACCTAACCCTATAACAAATTAAGGGTCTCTGAATAAGTTTTCCAACAAGTTATCATATGCCTTAATTGGGCTTAAGATGAGTAAGTTATGCCCATTTAAGTGAAGGAATATCATGGACGTCGCACTGATCCACGCCAGAGAACTCGGGACCAATTTATCCTTGATTGTGGCCGAATTTGACAATTCTTGTGAAACCTGAAATTATAGGTCTCTTCCTTATCTTTCTAGGGGCAGCAAGATCACCAAAATTCGATATCTTTAGCTCTAGTTATACTTTGCGCAAGGAAAAAAGGTCAGGATGAGTGAAAAATCCGAAAATTAATAATGTTTAGCAATTAAGCCCAATTAAGCCCAAAAATGTAAATGCAAAAACAATGATTGTAAAAGTTGTCTAATTTCCGTCTCTCTCTGGCCTGTGCGGCTGTAAACTGCTATTTATGCTTATTAATCCTAACCTAACCCTAGACAAAATTAAGGGCCTCTGAATAAGCTTTCCAACAAGGTATCATATGCCTTAATTGGGCTTAAGATGAGTAAGTTTGGCCCATTTAAGTGAAGGAACATCATGGACTGCACACTGATTCGCGCCAGAGAACTCGGGACCCAATTCAATCTTGAGTTTGGCCTAATTTGAAAATTCTTGTGAAACCTGAAATTCTAGGTCTCTTCCTTATCTTTCTAGTGGCAGCAAGATCACCAAAATCCGATATCTGTAGCTCTATTTATGCTCTGCGTAAGGAAAAAAGGTTGGGATGTGTAAAAATCCGAAAACTAACAATGTTTACCAATTAATCCCAATTAAGCCCAAAATGTAAAAGCAAAAACAATGATTGTAAAAGTTGTCTAATTTCCGTCTCTCTCTGGATTGTGCGGCTGTAAACTACTATTTATGCTTATTAATCCAGAACTAACCTTAGAACAAATTAAGGGCCTCTGAATAAGCTTTCCAACAAGGTACCATATGCCTCAATTGGGCTTAAGATGAGTAAGTTAGGCCCATTTAAGTGAAGGAACATCATGCACTGCGCACTGATCCGCTCCAGAGAACTCGGGACCCAATGTAGCCTTGATTTTGGCCTAATTTGACAATTCTTGTGACACCTGAAATTGTAGGTCTCTTCGTTATCTTTCTAGGGACAACAAGATCCCCAAAATCCGAAATTTGTAGCTATAGTTATGCTTTGAGCAAGGCAACAAGGTCCGGATGAGTGAAAAATCCAAAAATTAACAATGTTTAGCAATTAAGCCCAATAATGTAAAAGCAAAAACAATGATTGTAAAAGTTGTCTAATTTCTGTCTCTCTCTGGATTGTGCGGCTGTAAACTGTTATTTATGCTTATTAATCCAGACCTAACCTTGGTCCAAATTAAGGGCCTTTGAATAAGCTTTCCAACACGGTATCATATGCCTTAATTGGGCTTAAGATGAGTAAGTTAGGCCCATTTAAGTGAAGGAACATCATGGACTGCGCACTGATCCGTACCAGAGAACTCGGGACCCAATTTAGCCTTGAGTTTGGGCTAATTTGACAATTCCTGTGAAACCTAAAATTGTAGGTCTCTTCCTTATCTTTCTAGGGACAACAAGATCTCCAAAATCCGATATTTGTAGCTCTAGTTATGCTCTGCACAAGGCAACAAGGTCAGGATGAGTGAAAAATCAGAAAATTAACAATATTTAGCAATTAAGCCCAATAATGTAAAAGCAAAAACTGTGATAGTAAAAGTTGCCTAATTTCCGTCTCTCTCTGGCTTGTGCGACTATAAATTGATATTTATTCTAATTAATCCTAACCTAACCCTAAACCAAATTAAGGGCCTCTGAATAAGCTTTCCAACAAGGTACCATATACCTTAATTGGGCTTAAGAGGAAAAAGTTAAACCTATTTAACTGATGTAACATCATGGACTGCGCACTGATCCGTGCCAGGGAACTCGGGACCCAATTTAGCCTTGATTTTGGCCTAATTTGACAATTCTTGTGAAACCTGAAATTGTAGGTCTCTTCCTTATCTTTCTAGGGATAGCATGAGCACCAAAATCCGATATCTGTAGCTCTAGTTATGCTCTGCGCAGGGCTACATGGTCAGGATGAGTGAAAAATCCGAAAATTAACAATGTTTAGCAATTAAGCCCTATTAACCCAATAATGTAAAAGCAAAAACAATGATTGTAAAAGTTGTCTAATTTAGGCCTCTCTCTATCTTGTGCGGTTGTAAACTGCTATTTATGCTTATTAATCATGACGTAACCCTAGACCAAATTAAGGATCTTTGAATAAGCTTTTCAACAAGGTATTATACGCCTTAATTAGGCTTAACATGAGTAAGTTAAGCCCATTTAAGTAAAGGAGCATCATGGACTGCGCACTGATCCGCGCCATAGAACTCGGGACCCAATTTAGTCTTGATTTTGGCCTAATTTGACAATTCTTGTGAAACCAGAAATTGTAGGTCTCTTCCTTATCTTTCTAGGGACATCAAAATCACCAAAATCCGATATATGTAGCTCTAGTTATGTCGGGGGATGAGTGAAAAATCCAAAAATTAACAATGTTTAGCAATTAAGCCCAATAATGTAAAAGTAAAAACAATGATTGTAAAAGTTGTCTAATTTCTGTCTCTCTCTGGCTTGTGCGGCTGTAAACTGCTATTTATGCTTATTAATCCTTACCTAACCCGAGACCAAATTAAGGGCCTCTGAATAAGCTTTCCGACAAGGTATCATATGCTTTAATTGGGCTTAAGATGAGTAAGTTAGGCCCATTTAAGTGAAGGAACATCATGGACAGCGCACTGATCCACGCCAGAGAACTCGGGACCTAATTTATCCTTGATTTTTGCCTAATTTGACAATTCTTGTGAAACCTGAAATTGTAGGTCTCTTCTTTATCTTTGTAGGGACAGCAAGATCACCAAAATCTGATATCTGTTGCTCTTGTTATGCTCTGCGCAAGGAAACAAGGTTAGGAGGAGTGAAAAATTCGAAAATTAACAATGTTTATCAATTTAGCCCAATTAAGCCCAATAATGTAAAAGGAAACACAATTATTGTAAAAGTTGTCTAATTTTCGTCTCTCTCTGGCTTGTGCGGCTGTAAACTGCTATTTATGCTTATTAATCTTGACCTAACCGAGAACAAATTAAGGGCCTCTGAATAAGCTTTCCAACAAGGTATCATATGCCTTAATTGGCTTAAGATGAGTAAGTTAGGCCCATTTAAGTGAAGGAACATCATGGACTGCACACTGATCCGCCCCAGAGAACTCGGGACGCAATTCAACCTTGATTTTGGCCTAATTTGACAATTCTTGTGAAACCTGAAATTTTAGGTTTCTTCCTTATCTTTCTAGGGGCAGCAAGATCCCCAAAATCCAATATCCGTAGCTCTAGTTATGCTTCGCGCAAGGCAACAAGGTCAGGATGAGTGAAAAATCCGAAAATTAACAATGTTTAGCAATTAAGCCCAATTATGCCCAATAATGTAAAAGCAAAAACAATGATTTTAAAAGTTGTCTAATTTCCATCTCTCTCTGGCTTGTGCAGCTGTAAACTGCTATTTATGCTTATTAATCTTGACCTGACCCTAGACCAAATTAAGGGCTTCTGAATAAGCTTTCCAACAAGGTATCATATGCCTTAATTGGGCTTAAGATGAGTTAGCTAGGTCCATTTCAGTGAAGGAACATCATGGATTGCGATCTGATTCGTGCTAGAGAACTCGGGACCCAATTTAGCCTTGATTTTGGGCTAATTTGATAATACTTGTGACACCTAAAATTGTAGGTCTCTTCCTTATCTTTCTAGGGACACTAAGATCACCAAAATCCGATATCTATAGCCATAGTTATGCTCTGCGCAAGGCAACAAGGTCAGGTTGAGTGAAAAATCCAAAAATTAACAATGTTTAGCAATTAAGCCCAATAATGTAAAAGAAAAAACAAAGATTGTAAAAGTTGTCTAATTTCTGTCTTTCTCTGGCTTGTGCGTCTGTAAACTGCCATTCATGCTTATTAATCCTGACATAACCCTGGACCAAATTAAGGTCCTCTGAATAAGCTTCCCTACAAGGTATCATATGCCTAAATTGGGCTTAAGATGAGTAAGTTAGTCCCATTTAAGTGAACGAACATGATGCACATCGCACTGATACATGCTAGAGAACTCGGGACCCAATATAGCCTTGATTTTGGTCTAATTTGACAATTCTTGTGAAACCTGAAATTGTAGGTCACTTCCTTATCTTTCTAGGGACAACAAGATAAATAAAATCCGATATCTGTAGCTCAAGTTATGCTCTACGCAAGTCAACAAGGTCAGGATGAGTGAAAAATCCGAAAATTAACAATGTTTAGCAATTAAGCCCAATTAAGCAAAATAACGTAAAAGCAAAAACAATGATTGTAAAAGTTGTCTAATTTCCGTCTCTCTCTGGCTTGTGCATCTGTAAATTGCTATTTATGTTTATTAATCCTGACCTAACCCTAGACCAAACTAAGGGCCTCTGGAAAAGCTTTCCAACAAGGTATCATATGCCTTAATTGGGCTTAAGATGAGTAAGTTAGGCCCATTTAAGTGAAGGAACATCATGGACTGCGCACTGATCCGCGCCAGAGAACTCGGGACCCAATTTAGATTTGATTGTGGCCTAATTTGACAATTCTTGTGAAACCCAAAATTGTAGGTCTCTTCCTTATCTTTCTAGGGATAGCATGATCACCACAATCCGATATCTGTAGCTCTAGTTATGCTCTACGCAGGGCTACAAGGTCAGGATGAGTGAAAAATCCGAAAATTAACAATGTTTAGCAATTAAGCCCTATTAACCCAATAATGTAAAAGCAAAAACAATGATTGTAAAAGTTGTCTAATTTAGGTCTCTCTCTATCTTGTGCTGTTGTAAACTGCTATTTATGCTTATTAATCCTGACTTAACCCTAGACCAAATTAAGGGTCTCTGAATAAGCTTTTCAACAAGGTATCATACACCTTAATTAGGCTTAAGATGAGTAAGTTAAGCCCATTTAAGTAAAGGAGCATCATGGACTGCGCACTGATCCGCCCCATAGAACTCGGGACCTAATTTAGTCTTGATTTTGGCCTAATTTGACAATTCTTGTGAAACCAGAAATTGTAGGTCTCTTCCTTATCTTTCTAGGGACAGCAAGATCACCAAAATCCGATATATGTAGCTCTAGTTATCCTCCGTGAAAGGTACCAAGTCAGGAGGAGTGAAAAATCCAAAAATTAACAATGTTTAGCAATTAAGCCCAACAATATAAAAGCAAAAACAATGATTGTAAAAGTTGTCTAAATTCCGTCTCTCTCTGCCTTGTGCGGCTGTAAACTGTAATTTATGCTTATTAATCCAGACCTAACCCTAGAACAAATAAAGGGTCTCTGAATAAGCTTTCCAACAAGTTATCAAATGCCTTAATTGGGCTTAAGATGAGTAAGTTAGGCCCATTTAAGTGAATGAACATCATGGACGTCGCACTGATTTACGCCAGAGAACTCGGGACCAATTTATCTTTGATTGTGGCCTAATTTGACAATTCTTGTAAAACCTGCAATTTTAGGTCTCTTCCTTATCTTTCTAGGGGCAGCAAGATCACCAAAATCTGATATCTGTAGCTCTAGTTATACTGTACGCAAGGAAAAAAGGTCAGGATGAGTGAAAAATCTGAAAATTAACAATGTTTAGAAATTAATCCCAATTAAGCCAAAAAATGTAAAAGCAAAAACAATGATTGTAAAAGTTGTCTAATTGCCGTCTCTCTCTGGCTTGTGTGGCTGTAAACTCCTATTTAAGCTTATGAATCCAGAACTAACCTTAGAACAAATTAAGGGCCTCTGAATAAGCTTTCCAACAAGGTACCATATGCCTCAATTGGGCTTAAGATGAGTAAGTTTGTCCCATTTAAGTGAAGGAACATCATGGACTGCGTACTGTTCCGCTCCAGAGAAATCGGGACCCAATGTAGCCTTCATTTTGGCCTAATTTGACAATTCTTGTGACACCTGAAATTGTAGGTCTCTTCCTTATGTTTCTAGGGACAGCAAGATCTCCAAAATCCGATATTTGTAGCTCTAGTTATGCTCTCCGCAAGGCAACAAGGTCCGGATGAGTGAAAAATCCAAAAATTAACAATGTTTAGCAATTAAGCCCAATAATGTAAAAGCAAAAACAATGATTGTAAAAGTTGTCTAATTTCCGTCTCTCTCTGGCTTGTGCGGCTGTAAACTACTATTTGTGCTTATTAATCCAGACCTAACCCTAGACCAAATTAAGGGCCTCCGAATAAGCTTTCTAACAAGGTATCATATGCCTTAATTGGGCTTAAGATGAGTAAGTTAGGCCAATTTATGTGAAGGAACATTATGGACTGTGCACTGATCCGCGCCAGAGAACTCGGGACCCAATTTTGCCTTGATTTAGGCCTAATTTGAGAATTCTTGTGAGACCTAAAATTGTAGGTCGATTCCTTATCTTTTAGGGACAACAAGATCCCCAAAATCCGATATTTGTAGCTCTATTTACGCTCTGCGCAAGGCAACAACGTCCGGATGAGTGAAAAATCCGAAAATTAACAATGTTTAGCAATTTAGCCCAATAATGTAAAAGTAAAAACAATGATTGTAAAAGTTGTCTAATTTCCGTCTCTCTCTGGCTTGTGCGACTTTAAACTGCTATTTATGCTTATTATTCCTGACCTAACCCTAGACCAAATTCAGGGCATCCGAATAAGCTTTCCAACAAGGTATCATATGCCTTAATTGGGCCTAAGATGAGTAAGTTAGGCCAATTTATGTGAAGGAACATTATGGACTACGCACTGATCCGCGCCAGAGAACTCGGGACCTAATTTAGCTTGATTTTGGCCTAATTTGACAATTTTCGGGACCTAAAATTGTAGGTCTCTTCCTTATCTTTCTAGGGACAGCAAGATCACCAAAATCCGATCTATGTAGCTCAAGTTATGCTCTTCGCAAGGAAACAAGGCCAGGAAGAGTAAAAAATCCGAAAATTAACAATGTTTAGCAATTAAGCCCAATTAAGAAAAATATTGTAAAAGCAAAAACAATGATTTTTAAAAGTTGTTTAATTTCCATTTCTCTCTGGCTTGTGCGGTTGTAAACTTCTATTTATGCTCATTAATCCTGACCTAACCCTAGACCAAATTAAGATCCTCTGAATAAGCTTTCCAACAAGGTATCATATGCCTTAATTGGGCTTAAGATGAGTAAGTTAGGCGCATTTAAGTGAAGGAACATCATGAACTGCGCACTGATCCACGTCAGAGAACTCGGGACCCAATTTAGCCTTGATTTTGGCCTAATTTGACAATACTTGTGAATCCTCAAATTGTAGGTCTCTTCCTTATCTTTCTAGGGACAACAAGATCACCAAAATCCGATTTCCGTAGCTCTAGTTACGCTCTGCGCAAGGCAACAAGGTCAGGATGAGTGAAAAATCTAAAAATTAACAATGTTTATCAATTAAGCCTAATAATGTAAAAGAAAAAACAAAGATTTTAAAAGTTGTCTAATTTCCGTCTTTCTCTGGCTTGTGCGGTTGTAAACTGCTATTTATGCTTATTAATCCTGACCTAACCCTAGACCAAATGAAGGGCCTCTAAATTAGCTATCCAACAAGGTATCATATGCCTTAATTGGGCTTAAGATGAGTAAGTTAGGCCAATTTCAGTGAAGGAACATCATGCACTTCGCACTGATCCACGCCAGAGTACTCGGGACCCAATATAGCCTTGATTTTGGTCTAATTTGACAATTCTTGTGACACCTGAAATTGAAGGTCTCTTCCTTATCTTTCTAGGGACAGCAAGATCACCAAAATCCGATATCTGTAGCTCTAGTTATGCTCTGCGCAGGGCTACAAGGTCAGGATGAGTGAAAAATCAGAAAATTAACAATGTTTAGCAATTAAGCCCTATTAAGCCCAATAATGTAAAAGCAAAAACAATGATTGTAAAAGTTGTCTAATTTAGGTCACTCTCTGGCTTGTGCGGCTGTAAACTGCTATTTATGCTTATTAATCCTGACGTATCCCTAGACCAAATTAAGTGTCTTTGAATAAGCATTTCAACAAGGTATTATACGCCTTAATTAGGCTTAAGATGAGTAAGTTAAGCCCATTTAAGTAAAGGAACAACATGGACCGCACACTGATCCGCGCCATAAAACTCGGGACCCAATTTTGCCTTGATTTTGGCCTAATTTGACAATTCTTGTGAATCCAGAAATTGTAGGTCTGTTCCTTATCTTTCTAGGGACAGCAAGATCACCAACATCCGATATATGTAGCTCTAATTATGCTCTGCGAAAGGCACCAGGTCAGGATGAGTGAAAAATCCAAAAATTAACAATGTTTAGCAATTAAGCCCAACAATATAAAAGCAAAAACAATGATTGTAAAAGTTGTCTAAATTCCGTCTCTCTCTGCCTTGTGCGGCTGTAAAATGTAATTTATGCTTATTAATCCAGACCTAACCCTAGAACAAATTAAGTGTCTCTGAATAAGCTTTCCAACAAGTTATCATATGCCTTAATTGGGCTTAAGATGAGTAAGTTAGGCCCATTTAAGTGAATGAACATCATGGACGTCGCACTGATCCACGCCAGAGAACTCGGGACCAATTTATCCTTGATTGTGGCCTAATTTGACAATTCTTGTGAAACCTGAAATTATAGGTCTCTTCCTTATCTTTCTAGGGGCAGCAAGATCACCAAAATCTGATATGTGTAGCTCTAGTTATACTCTGTGCAAGGAAAAAAGGTCAGGATGAGTGAAAAATCCGAAAATTAACAATGTTTAGCAATTAAGCCCAATTAAGCCCAAAAATGTAAATGCAAAAACAATGATTGTAAAAGTTGTCTAATTTTCGTCTCTCTCTGGCTTGTGCGGCTGTAAACTGCTATTTATGCTTATTAATCCTAACCTAACCCTAGACCAAATTAAGAGCCTCTGAATAAGCTTTTCAACAAGGTATCATATGCCTTAATTCACTAGTGGAAAATATACATTAGACGGTAAAGGTTTACGTCAGTTAACCAAAAGCTGGACGTTAAAAAGGAGGCGGTGGCAGTTTTGTAAATATCAGAGTTCATTAATTCAATTTTAACGTCAGTTGTTTTAATGACTTGCGTTAAAAGTGAAGTGACTCACTTTTAACCTCAGTTCAATAAAAAACTGACGTTAACAATGAACATTTTAATGTCAGTTCTATAAAGAACTGACGTTAAAAGTAAGTCACTTCACTTTTAACGTCAGTCCTTACATCAACAGACGTTAAAGGTTATTTTAATAATATTTTTTATCTAGTATACGATCCCTTCCGCATTGCCTTCCTCAAAGTTTCAGTTTCACATGAATTGCTTTGATGTTTTGTGTTTGTTTTTGAAAACTATAAGTTGAATCAATAACCCAAACCGGATCTCATTCATGAAGTACTGTAATACAGACTGATACAGAAGATTGAAAGGGTTTAAAATCCTATAAAAAGTTACATTGAAAGGGTTTAAAATCCTAAACATTAAAGCTACATCCCATCAGAGAGTTTTATGAAATATGCCAAAGGGAAAACTATACTCCGAAGACCTCAGAAAACTGGGGGCCATGAGAGAGCTCAAGAGAGAGGCAAAAACAGGTGCACTAGATCTGTTTCAAGCAAAGGCAGTGGTTCCAGAGACTTCCAAGACGGTCACTTGATGCCAAAGCTGAGGTTTTGGAACTGTGACCCCCGAGCACCTGATTAGCCCTCCAGCAGCTGATTCTACGGAAGGTGATAAGGTGAGCAACTCACATAATGTAATTTACTCAGACTTATCACCCATGTAATGTAATTTACTCAAACTTAGAAGTTGTTTGACCATTAAGACAAAGACCTTTGAGTCTAGGAATAGGAAGAAAGAGTGATGAAGTTAATCTCCACGGCAGAGCCATATTGTGAAGCAGAAAATTAAAAGGATGGAAAGGAGCAATTTATAGGAGCAGGGGATGAAGTTACTAAGCTATTCTGATTTTGTTGAAAACTTACCTATAAACTTAATGCTCATTAAGAGGATTGAGTTACAAGGTGCATGGGTAAGTAGCACAGTACAATCAAAGGAATGAATGTTTTTGCAGATATCTATACACTTTTAACGCCGCTTTTTTAAAAGCGGCGTTAAAAGTGTTTTTCAAATAAAAATATTAATTGTTAACGCCGCTTTTTTATACAACCGACGTTAAAAGTTTGATTTTTACTTGATTAAATAAATAGTGACGTAAATAATCCTATATATTATAAACGTCGAGAATGAATATTGGAAATAATGTAATTAATATACGGGAACTTGGCAATCATCAATTAAGTTGACGTTAAAAATGAGGTGGTGGGTAAACTATTTGCGTCAGTTCTATAAATAACTGACGTAAATAATTATGAAACTCATTTCATTGGTTGTCATGTCCCTGTTGTCCCTCTTAACGCAGATCACTCCATATAGTACTGCAGTTTATTTCTAAACCTTTTTTTTATACAAGTTTATTTTTAATTTTTATTAATTAGCTTGAATTAGTAAACAAATTATTGTTCAAATTAAAATAAATAAACACTTAACATAAAACAAGTTATATGTATAATCAAATCGTATGACATTGAAGCGATTCATAATTTAAAATTACATGATTAAAAGATAAAAAATTTCTGCAACATAGCCCTAAAATATAAAAAAGTTTCTGCATCAACATCATTTTCTTCTCAGTCCTGTCATCAGAAACTCCAATGGATATGCATCACCTCCCTCACTTGAATTCCAAGATGCAAAGTAAATCCTCAGTCACTAGCAGCGAAAGCAAAGTGAAACGGATCTTTGCATCTTTCTTCTTCAGCGGAGTTCCTTGATGCATCATCTTGAATCCACAATCACTTGCTTCCAAAGCAAAGTGAAAGGGATGATGGGGATGAAATAAAGTGAGAGAATCACATCACGTGATTCACCCAACCTTAATATCCATGCAATGTAATTTACTCAAACTCAGAAGTTGTTTGACCATTAAGACAAAGACCTTTGAGTCTAGGAATAGGAAGAAAGAGTGATGAAGTTAATCTCCACGGCAGAGCCATATTGTGAAGCAGAAAATTAATTAAAAGGATGGAAGGAAGCTATTTATAGGAGCAGTGGATGAAGTTACTAAGTTATTCTGATTTTCTTGAAAACTTATCTTAAAACTTAATGCTCATTAAGAGGATTAGGTACAAAGGTGAATGGGTAAGTAGCACAGTAGTCAAGGGAATGAATGTTTTTGCAGAAACTAATAAACCTTTAACGTTCGTTGTGTAATACAACTGACGTAAGAAGTTGTGAGTGTTTTTAACGTCAGTTTCTTAATACAACTTACGTTAAATATATGACCTTTAACGTCAGTTATTACTAACAACTGACGTAATAAGTGTGAGAGTTTTTAACGTCCGTTTATTAAGACAACTGACGTTAAATATATGATCTTCAACGTCAGGTTTTACCAAAAACTGACGTAAAATGTTGTTTTATTTTAATTATAACGTTTACCCCCGCGCGCCTTCTCCACTTCTCTGTACGTCTTTTCTCTTTTCATCACGCTCAACCCTCACTCTCGCTCTCACTCTGCCCTAATCGCGAGCTCATCTCCACCGCAACCACCGCGAGGGCTTCTTCGCCACCACCGTGAGGTACACTCTTAACCCCTAACTCTGTCTTTCCCGCTCATTCTTTGCAATAACTTGACATCTCTCTTTCCCCTGGCCTTCCCGCGCACTAACTCTCCTTGTCCCTCAGCTTTAGTAACCACATCAAACGTTGGCCACCACTCGAGCTTCCCCCCCACCACCACGCGAGCGCCTATTTATGGTGAGTCTTTAATTAGGGCACATTTTTTTATTCACGGTTTTGAGTGCATGCATGTTGCTCTGCTGGTTTGAAACTGTAGTCTCAGTAGTTGAAACTTGAAACTGTGAGTTTGAGTTGTTTGGAATGTCTCTATTTTTGGTTTTGAGTTTATGTTGAAACTGTAGTCTCAGTAGTTGTAACTTTAAACCGTGAGTTTGAGTTGTTTGGAATGTCTCTATTTTTGGTTTTGAGTGCATGTTGCTCTGCTGGTTGATCTGTCACGGCCGTGATGCTCATCACGGCTAGGCCGTGATCAGTTCTGCCTATGAGGGTCTGGTTCAGTTGGCACGTTACGGCCGTGATGGACATCACGGCCAGGCCGTGACCAGTGCTTGGCAATCTTCAAAAACTATAGTTTTCAATCTCCCGTATTGTCCTTATATTGGATATATAGATGTTTTGTATATCTACAGGACCTATCTAGTTATTTTTATTTATACTTCTGTATTTATTTTGAGTTATAACCTATGTTAATACATATATATTGTTTCTGAACAGGCATACATATGGATCAGTCGGATAGCCCACATGCACGGGAGGACACTGTGGGGGTTTCGCAGGACTCGATCACGCCTACGCCTGATTCTAGTGTAAGTTTACATGTTATATACTATCTTTAGTCCTTCTTGTTAATGTAAGTTTATAATGTTACAACCCTCTATTTTATCATTTTTTTTGTCCATACAGATATCACAGGCTCATAGGAAACGGGGTAGAGGAGCCACCTCGTTGAAGAAACTAGAGAAGGACAGGCAGAGCGGACAGAAGCTTGAGGTGTCCTTCGATGCTAATCTAAATGCCCAGGGACCCCGTGCTAAAGAATTTAATAAGTGGGTGTTTCTACAAGCGAAGCAGCACGTAAGCATCAACTACAACCACTGGAATGACGTTCCACAGAACGTTAAGGATCAGATTTGGGAGGCTATCGCGGTATTTTACCTTTACATTCGTTTGATTTACATTATTAGATAATTATCCGAGTTATAATCCATCCAGTTGTTATATATGTATCTAATGTGTAGGTAGCTTGGTATCGCCAAATGACGAGGATCATCGTCATAAATGTATGAAAATGGCATCAAAGCGTTGGAATGGGTTCAAGCATGATCTTACCAGGTACTATGTATCTGGGAACAAGCGGCTTGATAAAATGTTCTCGGATTATCCCTGGATTGATCAGGATACTTGGGATATGTTTGCCAGGAGTCGACAGGATGAAGAATTTCAGGTTGGTTGATTAAGTTAATTTTGTATGCTTATTATAGATCATTTAACTGTATTTAATTATGTGTTTTTGTTTGAATAGGCTAAGGCAAATAAGGGTCGGCAGAATCAGGCGAAGAACGTCCACCGCCACACCATGTCTCAGGGTGGGTACCATACTCGGATCCAGCGGATGATGGCGGATAGGCTGAGGGCGAAGCAGGAAGAGCACTCTGCTAGGATTGAAAGAGGAGAGGTGCCTGAGGGCACACCATCAAGTCCTCCGTCGGACATCGACCACGAGGATGTCTGGTTAGCCGACCACATGACAAAGGCGGGATCTTTTAAAGTTGATGCCACTCGCGAAGTGGCAGATAAGATTGTAAGTAAATAATTAACTTGATTTCAATTGATATTTGTATAGATATTTGCAACACTTTTCACTTGCACGTTTTTTCATTTTTTTTCATTGTAGATGGATCTTAAAGCAAAATCCTCCCAGGGCGCATTCGTCCCTTCTGGACGGCACGACGTCTTGATGACTGCTCTAGGCAAGAAAGACCATCCTGGTCGGGTTCTCGGTGTTCCTGGGAACGTGACCATCAAACAATATTATGGCAAGTCTGCTTCACGAAAGCGGGTGGTCAATGAAGCATCAATTTTGGCTGACATTACTCAGCACCTCATGTCCAACCCAGATATTACAACACATCTGATGCAAGGCTTAATATCCAACCCAGAATTCAAGCAGGCGCTTGCCAGAGAGCTTTCCTCCGTCGGTACATCCCAGGACACCCCAGGGCATGCCAACGCTTCACATGTGAGCACAAAAGAGAGTTTTAGTATGGCACATGTGGAGGACGATGAGTTGGCAGCTAGGGAGCGGGAGTTGGAAGTCCAGCGCCATGAGCATGAGTTGGAAATGAAAAGGCGTGAGCTTGAGTTGGACTCCAAACGACGTGAGCTCGAAATGTTAGCAAAGGTATTTATTCATTATTAATGTCCAAATTAGTCAAATAATTACTTGTGTTTTTTTTAATTATCAAAAACTTATATATTTTATTTTTCCTAAACTGAAGGCCAAGTCGACGTCGGTGTCGCTGTCACCTATCACTCGTTTGTTCTCACTTGGTGAGGATTATACGTTTGAGATTTTTGAATGTCCATTGGATCACGATGGATGGGTGGCACGCCCAGATCAACAGAGGATATTTTCCTTCGTTGGTGACGATCTCGGGAACGCCTGCAGAAATAACGTCTGGATGAACAAAGAATGTCATCGGTCTACCGGTGCACGTAAGTTAATTTTAATTTTATAACTTATTTATTTTTGGTATTTTTCCATTTAATAATTTATTTTAATTTCAATATATATATTATGTAATTAACATCCACACCTTTTCATATCTTAGGTATCTCCATCGTCTTCAGCTTGATAAGGGCGTTGCATCAGTTTACGGTTTCTTAGATCCGTCAATCCTTCTGCCCGAGTTCTTTGTCTGCGATGCATTGAGTAAATACTTAGGGAACTTGTTGGGAGACAATCCGAAAGAATTATATCTGGCTCCCTACTGTATGGATCGCCATTGGCGCTTGTTCGTACTTCACCCGTCTAGGCATACTTGTCATATTCTTCTCGCTCTCTCCACCATGATCCGCCACCGAAGGTGGTGCAAGTCAGAAATATGTAAGTAACTAATCTTAAATTTAATTTAAGTTTTAATATCAGTTGTTTTTAGTTTATTACACACATGATATATGAGTTTGTTAATTGATCGACAAGATTATTTGTTTATGATAGCGCATCAAGGCGAGTAGCATAAGTTGCGCCAACGGGAGAAGTAGGACTTCTAAGGCTAAAGCAAATCCTGTATGGAACATCCTCAAGGTTTGGTAGTTTATTTATCAAATAATTAATATTATAATTACTAATTTATGTGTATATTCAACTGACGTTGAAATTAATTTTGTTGGTAGTCTCGATTTCAAACTCGACAGGTTGGTCGTGCGGCTATTATGTGATGCTTCATATGTTGAACATAGTCTCCGGCATCTATTACGGATGGATGGAAGAAGGTAATATTTAAACAACTTGTTAAATTATATATTATAGTTTTGAAGATGACTTGCATTGATGTTATTGTTATTATTTGAACGTGTCTAGGCATTTATTGACCAATCGCCTATTGAAGAAGATGAGTTAAGAGACTTGAGGATGCGCTTCGCTGAATTCTTCTTCAAGTATGCGGCTGAAAAAGGAATTGCCAACATACCTCCGCACTACTTAGATAAATAGTTTTTTTGTTAGACTTTAGAAACTAATTAATAACATGTATATATATATCCTTAGATAGTTTTGTTTTTTAGACATTGGAACTAAAATTTATTTATATATATACATGGGTTTTGGTTTTAAGTCCCCCCATTGTTCAATTTTCCTTTGCAATTCTGTAATGTGTGTGATATTACGTGTTCTTAGGGACTGAATGCAGGGATAGCTGAGGGGAGTGATATTTTAAAACTGAATTTTAAAAAAAAAACCAATTAACGTCAGTTGTATCAAACAACTGACGTTAATAGTATTTTATAAAATATACAGTACACTATTAACGACAGTTTTTTATTAAAACTGACGTTAAAATTAAAACTTTAACATCAGTTCTTTATAACAACTGACGTTAGTTTTAACAAAATCAACGTCCGTTGTATTAAAGAACTGACGTTAATAGTTTTAGTTTAACGTCAGTTGTTTAAAAAACCGACGTTAATTTTTACAAAATTAACGTCGGTTTTGTTAAGGAACTGACGTTAATAGTGTTATATTTAACACCCGTTCTAAACTGACGTTAAAATATTAACTATTAACGTCAGCTGTATTTACGTCAGTCAGTATTCTGACGTAAAAAATCAATTTTAACTGACGTAAAAAGAACTTATTGCACTAGTGATTGGGCTTAATATGAGTAAGTTAAGCCCATTTAAGTGAAGGAACATTATGAACTGCGCACTGATCCGCGCCAGAGAACTCGGGACCCAATTTAGCCTTGATTTTGGCCTAATTTGATAATACTTGTCAATCCTCAAATTGTAGGTCTCTTCCTTATCTTTCTAGGGACATCAAGATCACCAAAATCCGATTTCCGTAGCTCTAGTTATGCTCTGCGCAAGGCAACAAGGTCAGGATGAGTGAAAAATCCAAAAATTAACAATGTTTATCAATTAAGCCCAATAATGTAAAAGAAAAAACAAAGATTTTAAAAGTTGTCTAATTTCTGTCTTTCTCTGGCTTGTGCGGTTGTAAACTGCTATTTATGCTTATTAATCTTGACCTAAACCGAGACCAAAATTTAGGGCCTCTGAATAAGCTTTCCAACAAGGTATCGTATGCCTTAATTGGGGTTAAGATGAGTAAGTTAGGCCAATTTAAGTGAAGGAACATCATGCACTTCGCACTGATCCACGCAAGAGAACTCGAGACCCAATATAGCCTTGATTTTGGTCTAATTTGACAATTCTTGTGAAACCTGAAATTGAAGGTCTCTTACTTATCTTTCTAGGGACAGCAAGATCACCAAAATCCGATATCTGTAGCTCTAGTTATGTTCTGCGCAAGGCTACAAGGTCAGGATGAGTGAAAAATCCGAAAATTAACAATGTTTAGCAATTAAGCCCTATTAAGCCCAATAATGTAAAAGCAAAAACAATGATTGTAAAAGTTGTCTAATTAAGGTCTCTCTCTATCTTGTGCGGTTGTAAACTGCTATTTATGCTTATTAATCCTAACGCAACCCTAGACCAAATTAAGGGTCTCTGAATAAGCTTTTCAACAAGGTATTATACGCCTTAATTAGGCTTAAGATGAGTAAGTTAAGCCCATTTAAGTAAAGGAGCATCATGGACGGCGCACTGATCCGCGCCATAGAACTTGGGACCCAATTTAGTCTTGATTTTGGCCTAATTTGACAATTCTTGTGAAACCAGAAATTGTAGGTCTCTTCCTTATCTTTCTAGGGACAGCATGATCACCAAAATCCGATAAATGTAGCTCTAGTTATGCTCTGCGAAAGGCACCAGGTCAGGATGAGTGAAAAATCCAAAAATTAACAATGTTTAGCAATTAAGCCCAACAATATAAAAGCAAAAACAATGATTGTAAAAGTTGTCTAAAATCCGTCTCTCTCTGCCTTGTGCGGCTGTAAACTGTAATTTATGCTTATTAATCCAGACCTAACCCTAGAACAAATAAAGGGTCACTGAATAGGCTTGACAACAAGTTATCATATGCCTTAATTGGGCTTAAGATGAGTAAGTTAGGCCCATTTAAGTGAATGAACATCATGGACGTCGCGCTGATCCACGCCAGAGAACTCAGGACCAATTTATCCTTGATTGTGGCCTAATTTGACAATTCTTGTGAAACCTGCAATTATAGGTCTCTTCCTTATCTTTCTAGGTGCAGCAAGATCACCAAAATCTGATATCTGTAGCTCTAGTTATACTCTGCGCAAGGAAAAAAGGTCAGGATGAGTGAAAAATCCGAAAATTAAAAATGTCTAGCAATTAATCCCAATTAAGCCCAAAAATGTAAAAGCAAAAACAATGATTGTAAAAGTTGTCAAATTGCCGTCTCTCTCTGGCTTGTGCGGCTGTAAACTCCTATTTAAGCTAATGAATCCAGAACTAACCTTAGAGCAAATTAAGGGCCTCTGAATAAGCTTTCCAACAAGGTACCATATGCCTCAATTGGGCTTAAGATGAGTAAGTTTGTCCTATTTAAGTGAAGGAACATCATGGACTGCGCACTGATCCGCTCCAGAGAACTCGGGACCCAATGTAGCCTTGATTTTGGCCTAAGTCTCGTGACACCTGAAATTGTAGGTCTCTTCCTTATGTTTCTAGGGACAATAAGATCTCCAAAATCCGATATTTGTAGCTCTAGTTATGCTCTGCGGAAGGTAACAAGGTCCGGATGAGTGAAAAATCCAAAAATTAACAATGTTTAACAATTTTGCCCATTAAGGTAAAAGCAAAAACAATGATTGTAAAAGTTGTCTAATTTCCGTCTCTTTCTGGCTTGTGCGGCTCTAAACTGCTATTTATGCTTATTAATCCTGACCTAACCCTAGACCAAATTAAGGGCCTCTAAATAAGCTTTCCAAGAAGGTATCATATGCCTTAATTGGGCTTAAGATGACTAAGTTAGGCCAATTTAAGTGAAGGAACATCATGCACTTGGCACTGATGCACGCCAGAGAAATCGGGACCCAATATAGCCTTGATTTTGGTCTAATTTGACAATTCTTGTGACACCTGAAATTGAAGGTCTCTTCCTTATCTTTCTAGTGACAGCAAGATCACCAAAATCCGATATCTGTAGCTCTAGTTATGCTCTGCGCAAGGCTACAAGGTCAGGATGGGTGAAAAATCCGAAAATTAATAATGTTTAGCAATTAAGCCCTATTAACCCAATAATGTTAAAGCAAAAACAATGATTGTAAAAGTTGTCTAATTTAGGTCTCTCTCTATCTTGTGCGGTTGTAAACTGCTATTTACGCTTATTAATCATGACGTAACCCTAGACCAAATTAAGGATCTCTGAATAAGCTTTTCAGCAAGGTATTATACGCCTTAATTAGGCTTAACATGATTAAGTTAAGCCCATTTAAGTAAAGGGGCATCATGGACTGCGCACTGATCCGCGCCATAGAACTCGGGACCCAATTTAGTCTTGATTTTGGCCTAATTTGACAATTCTTGTGAAACCAGAAATTGTTGGTCTCTTCCTTATCTTTCTAGGGACCTTAAAATCACCAAAATCCGATATATGTAGCTCTAGTTATGCTCTGCGAAAGGCACCAGGTCAGGATGAGTGAAAAATCCAAAAATTAACAATGTTTAGCAATTAAGCCCAATAATGTAAAAGTAAAAACAATGATTGTAAAAGTTGTCTAATTTTTGTCTCTCTCTGGCTTGTGCGGCTGTAAACTGCTATTTATGCTTATTAATCCTTACCTAACCTGAGACCAAATTAAGGGCCTCTGAATAAGCTTTCCGACAAGGTATCATATGCTTTAATTGGGCTTAAGATGAGTAAGTTAGGCCCATTTAAGTGAAGGAACATCATGGACAGCGCACTGATCCACGCTATCCTTGATTTTGGCCTAATTTGACAATTCTTGTGAAACCTGAAATTGTAGGTCTCTTCTTTATCTTTGTAGGGACAGCAAGATCACCAAAATCCGATATCTGTTGCTCTTGTTATGCTCTGCGCAAGGAAACAAGGTTAGGAGGAGTGAAAAATTCGAAAATTAACAATGTTTATAAATTTAGCCCAATTAAGCCCAATAATGTAAAAGGAAAAACAATTATTGTAAACGTTGTCTAATTTTCGTCTCTCTCTGGCTTGTGCGGCTGTAAACTGCTATTTATGCTTATTAATCTTGACCTAAACCGAGACCAAATTAAGGGCCTCTGAATAAGCTTTCCAACAAGGTATCATATGCCTTAATTGGGCTTAAGATGAGTAAGTTATGCCCATTTAAGTGAAGGAACATCATGGACTGCACACTGATCCGCCCCATAGAACTCGGGACGCAATTCAACCTTGAATTTTGCCTAATTTGACAATTCTTGTGACACCTGAAATTGTAGGTCTCTTCCTTATCTGTCTAGGGGCAGCAAGATCCCCAAAATCCGATATCCGTAGCTCTAGTTATGCTTCGCGCAAGGCAACAAGGTCAGGATGAGTGAAAAATCCGAAAATTAACAATGTTTAGCAATTAAGCCCAATTATGCCCAATAATGTAAAAGCAAAAACAATGATTTTAAAAGTTGTCTAATTTCCGTCTCTCTCTGGCTTGTGCAGCTGTAAACTGTTATTTATGCTTATTAATCTTGATCTGACCCTAGACCAAATTAAGGGCTTCTGAATAAGCTTTCCAACAAGGTATCATATGCCTTAATTGGGCTTAAGATGAGTAAGCGAGGTCCATTTCAGTGAAGGAACATCATGGATTGCGCACTGATTCGTGCTAGAGAACTCGGGACCCAATTTATCCTTGATTTTGGGCTAATTTGAGAATACTTGTGACACATAAAATTGTAGGTCTCTTCCTTATCTTTCTAGGGACAGTAAGATCACCAAAATCCGATATCTGTAGCTCTAGTTATGCTCTGCGCAAGGTAACAAGGTCCGGTTGAGTGAAAAATCCAAAAATTAACAATGTTTAACAATTAAGCCCAATAATGTAAAAGAAAAAACAAAGATTGTAAAAGTTGTATAATTTCCGTCTTTCTCTGGCTTGTGCGTCTGTAAACTGCCATTTATGCTTATTAATACTGACATAACCCTGGACCAAATTAAGGTCCTCTGAATAAGCTTCCCTACAAGGTATCATATGCCTAAATTGGGCTTAAGATGAGTAAGTTAGTCCCATTTAAGTGAAGGAACATGATACACATCGCACTGATGCATGCTAGAGAACTCGGGACCCAATATAGCCTTGATTTTGGTCTAATTTGACAATTCTTGTGAAACCTGAAATTGTAGGTCTCTTCCTTATCTTTCTAGGGACAACAAGATAACCAAAATCCGATATCTGTAGCTCAAGTTATGCTATGTGCAAGTCAACAAGGTCAGGATGAGTGAAAAATCCGAAAATTAACAATGTTTAGCAATTAAGCCCAATTAAGCAAAATAACGTAAAAGCAAAAACAATGATTGTAAAAGTTGTCTAATTTCCGTCTCTCTCTGACTTGTGCTGCTGTAAACTGCTATTTATGTTTATTAATCCTGACCTAACCCTAGACCAAATTAAGGGCCTCTGGAAAAGCTTTCCAACAAGGTATCATATGCCTTAATTGGGCTTAAGATGAGTAAGTTAGGCCCATTTAAGTGAAGGAACATCATGGACTGCGCACTGAGCCGCGCCAGAGAACTCGGGACCCAATTTAGCTTTGATTTTGGCCTAATTTGACAATTCTTGTGGAACCCGAAATTGTAGGTCTCTTCCTTATCTTTCTAGGGACAACATGATCACCAAAATTCGATATCTGTAGCTCTAGTTATGCTCTACGCAGGGCTACAAGGTCAGGATGAGTGAAAAATCCGAAAATTAACAATGTTTAGCAATTAAGCCCTATTAACCCAATAATGTAAAAGCAAAAACAATGATTGTAAAAGTTGTCTAATTTGGGTCTCTCTCTATCTTGTGCGGTTGTAAAATGCTATTTATGCTTATTAATCCTGACTTAACCCTAGAACAAATTAAGGGTCTCTGAATAAGCTTTTCAACAAGGTATCATACACCTTAATTAGGCTTTAGATGAGTAAGTTAAACCCATTTAAGTAAAGGAGCATCATGGACTGCGCACTGATCCGCGCCATAGAACTTGGGACCCAATTTAGTCTTGATTTTGGCCTAATTTGACAATTCTTGTGAAACCAGAAATTGTAAGTCTCTTCCTTATCTTTCTAGGGACAGCAAGATCACCAAAATCCGATATATGTAGCTCTTGTTATCCTCCGTGAAAGGTACCAAGTCAGGAGGAGTGAAAAATCCAAAAATTAACAATGTTTAGCAATTAAGCCCAATTAAGAAAAATATTGTAAAAGCAAAAACAATGATTTTTAAAAGTTGTCTAATTTCCATTTCTCTCTAGCTTGTGCTGTTGTAAACTTCTATTTATGCTCATTAATCCTGACCTAACCCTAGACCAAATTAAGGGCCTCTGAATAAGCTTTCCAACAAGGTATCATATGCCTTAATTGGGCTTAAGATGAGAAAGTTAGGCGCATTTAAGTGAAGTAACATTATGAACTGCACACTGATCCGCGTCAGAGAACTCGGGACCCAATTTAACCTTGATTTTGGTCTAATTTGACAATACTTGTGAATCCTCAAATTGTAGGTCTCTTCCTTATCTTTCTAGGGACAACAAGATCACCAAAATACGATTTCCGTAGCTCTAGTTATGCTCTGCGCAAGGCAACAAGGTCAGGATGAGTGAAAAATCCAAAAATTAACAATGTTTATCAGTTAAGCCCAATAATGTAAAAGAAAAAACATAGATTTTAAAAGTTGTCTAATTTCCGTCTTTCTCTGGCTTGTGCGTTTGTAAACTGCTATTTATGCTTATTAATCCAGACCTAACCCTAGACCAAATTAAGGGCCTCTAAATAAGCTTTCCAACAAGGTATCATATGCCTTAATTGGGCTTAAGATGAGTAAGTTAGGCCAATTTAAGTGAAGGAACATCATGCACTTCGCACTGATCCACGCCAGAGTACTCGGGACCCAATATAGCCTTGATTTTGGTCTAATTTGACAATTCTTGTGAAACATGAAATTGAATGTCTCTTCCTTATCTTTCTAGGGACAGCAAGATCACCAAAATCCCATAACTGTAGCTCTAGTTATGCTCTGCGCAGGGCTACAAGGTCAAGATGAGTGAAAAATCCGAAAATTAACAATGTTTAGCAATTAAGCCCAATAATGTAAAAGCAAAAACAATGATTGTAAAAATTGTCTAATTTAGGTCTCTCTCTGGCTTGTGCGGCTATAAACTGCTATTTATGCTTATTAATCCTGACGTAACACTATACCAAATTAAGGGTCTCTGAATAAGCTTTTCAACAAGGTATTATACGCCTTAATTAGGCTTAAGATGAGTAAGTTAAGCCCATTTAAGTAAAGGAACAACATGGACAGCGCACTGATCCGTGCCATAGAACTCGGGACCCAATTTTGCCTTGATTTTGGCCTAATTTGACAATTCTTGTGAATCCAGAAATTGTAGGTCTGTTCCTTATCTTTCTAGGGACAGCAAGATCACCAACATCCGATATATGTAGCTCTAATTATGCTCTGCGAAAGGCACCAGGTCAGGATGAGTGAAAAATCCAAAAATTAACAATGTTTAGCAATTAAGCCCAACAATATAAAAGCAAAAACAATGATTGTAAAAGTTGTCTAAATTCCGTCTCTCTCTGCCTTGTGCGGCTGTAAAATGTAATTTATGCTTATTAATCCAGACCTAACCCTAGAACAAATTAAGGGTCTCTGAATAAGCTTTCCAACAAGTTATCATATGCCTTAATTGGGCTTAAGATGAGTAAGTTTGGCCCATTTAAGTGAATGAACATCATGGACGTCGTACTGATGCACGCCAGAGAACTCGGGACCAATTTATCCTTGATTGTGGCCTAATTTGACAATTCTTGTGAAACCTGAAATTATAGGTCTTTTCCTTATCTTTCTAGGGGCAGCAAGATCACCAAAATCTGATATGTGTAGCTCTAGTTATGCTCTGCGTAAGGAAAAAAGGTCAGGATGAGTGAAAAATCCGAAAATTAACAATGTTTAGCAATTAAGCCCAATTAAGCCCAAAAATGTAAATGCAAAAACAATGATTGTAAAAGTTGTCTAATTTTCGTCTCTCTCTGGCTTGTGCGGCTGTAAACTGCTATTTATGCTTATTAATCCTAACCTAACCCTAGACCAAATTAAGAGCCTCTGAATAAGCTTTCCAACAAGGTATCATATGCCTTAATTGGGCTTAAGATGAGTAAGTTAGGCCCATTTAAGTGAAGGAACATTATGAACTGCGCACTGATCCGCGCCAGAGAACTCGGGACCCAATTTAGCCTTGATTTTGGCCTAATTTGACAATACTTGTCAATCCTCAAATTGTAGGTCTCTTCCTTATCTTTCTAAGGACAACAAGATCACCAAAATTCGATTTTCGTAGCTCTAGTTATGTTCTGCGCAAGGCTACAAGGTCAGGATGAGTGAAAAATCCGAAAATTAACAATGTTTAGCAATTAAGCCCTATTAAGCCCAATAATGTAAAAGCAAAAACAATGATTGTAAAAGTTGTCTAATTTAGGTCTCTCTCTATCTTGTGCGGTTGTAAACTGCTATTTATGCTTATTAATCCTGACGCAACCCTAGACCAAATTAAGGGTCTCTGAATAAGCTTTTCAACAAGGTATTATACGCCTTAATTAGGCTTAAGATGAATAAGTTAAGCCCATTTAAGTAAAGGAGCATCATGGACTGCGCACTGATCCGCGCCATAGAACTTGGGACCCAATTTAGTCTTGATTTTGGCCAAATTTGACAATTCTTGTGACACCAGAAATTGTAGGTCTCTTCCTTATCTTTCTAGGGACAGCAAGATCACCAAAATCCGATAAATGTAGCTCTAGTTATGCTCTGCGAAAGGCACCAGGTCAGGATGAGTGAAAATTCCAAAAATTAACAATGTTTAGCAATTAAGCCCAACAATATAAAAGCAAAAACAATGATTGTAAAAGTTGTCTAAATTCCGTCTCTCTCTGCCTTGTGCGGCTGTAAACTGTAATTTATGATTATTAATCCAGACCAAACCCTAGAACAAATAAAGGGTCACTGAATAAGCTTTACAACAAGTTATCATATGCCTTAATTGGGCTTAAGATGAGTAAGTTAGGCCCATTTAAGTGAATGAACATCATGGACGTCGCACTGATCCACGCCAGAGAACTCGGGACCAATTTATCCTTGATTGTGGCCTAATTTGACAATTCTTGTGAAACCTGCAATTATAGGTCTCTTCCTTATCTTTCTAGGTGCAGCAAGATCACCAAAATCTGATATATGTAGCTCTAGTTATACTCTGCGCAGGGAAAAAAGGCCAGGATGAGTGAAAAATCCGAAAATTAACAATGTTTAGCAATTAATCCCACTTAAGCCCAAAAATGTAAAAGCAAAAACAATGATTGTAAAAGATGTCTAATTGCCGTCTCTCTCTGGCTTGTGCGGCTGTAAACTCCTATTTCAGCTCATGAATCCAGAACTAACCTTAGAACAAATTAAGGGCCTCTGAATAAGCTTTCCAACAAGGTACCATATGCCTCAATTGGGCTTAAGATGTGTAAGTTTGTCCCATTTAAGTGAAGGAACATCATGGACTGCGCACTGATCCGCTCCAGAGAAATCGGGACCCAATATAGCCTAAATTTTGGCCTAATTTGACAATTCTTGTGACACCTGAAATTGTAGGTCTCTTCCTTATGTTTCTAGGGACAGTAAGATCTCCAAAATCCGATATTTGTAGCTCTAGTTATGCTCTGCGCAAGGCAACAAGGTCCGGATGAGTGAAAAATCCTAAAATTAACAATGTTTAGCAATTTTGCCCAATAATGTAAAAGAAAAAACAATGATTGTAAAAGTTGTCTAATTTTCGTCTCTCTCTGGCTTGTGTGGCTCTAAACTGCTATTTATGCTTATTAATCCTGACCTAACCCTAGACCAAATTAAGGGCCTCTAAATAAGCTTTCCAACAAGGTATCATATGCCTTAATTGGGCTTAAGATGAGTAAGTTACGCCAATTTAAGTGATGGAACATCATGCACTTCGCACTGATCCACGCCAGAGAACTCGGGACCCAATATAGCCTTGATTTTGGTCTAATTTGACAATTGTTGTGGCACCTGAAATTGAAGGTCTCTTCCTTATCTTTCCAGGGACAGCAAGATCACCAAAATCCGATATCTGTAGCTCTAGTTATGCTCTGCGCAAGGCTACAAGGTCAGGATGGGTGAAAAATCCGAAAATTAACAATGTTTAGCAATTAAGCCCTATTAAGCCCAATAATGTAAAAGCAAGAACTATGATTGTAAAAGTTGTCTAATTTAGATCTCTCTCTGGCTTGTGCGACTGTAAACTGCTATTTATGCTTATTAATCCTGACGTAACCCTAGACCAAATTAAGGGTCTCTGAATAAGCTTTTGAACAATGTATTATATGCCTTAATTAGGCTTAAGATGAGTAAGTTAAGCCCATCTAAGTAAAGGAACATCATGGACTGTGCACTGATCCGCGCCATAGAAGTCGGGACCCAATTTAGCCTTGATTTTGGACTAATTTGACAATTCTTGTGAAACCTGAGATTGTACGTCTCTTCCTTATCTTTCTAGGGACAGCAAGATCACCAAAATCGGATTTCTGTAGCTGTAGTTATGCTCTGCGAAAGGCAACAAGGTCAGGATGAGTGAAAAATCCGGAAATTAACAATGTTTTGCAATTAAGCCCAATTAAGCCCAAAAATGTAAATGCAAAAACAATGATTGTAAAAGTTGTCTAATTTCCGTCTCTCTCTGGCTTGTGTAGTTGTAAACTACTATTTATGCTTATTAATCCTAACCTAACCCTAGACCAAATTAAGGGCCTCTGAATAAGCTTTCCAACAAGGTATCATATGCCTTAATTGGGCTTAAGATGAGTAAGTTAGGCCCATTTAAGTGAAGGAACATCATGGACTGCACACTGATCCGCGCCAGAGAACTCGGGACCCAATTTAACCTTGATTTTGGCCTAATTTGACAATCACTAGTGCAATAAGTGCTTTTTACGTCAGTTAAAATTGATTTTTTACGTCAGAATACTGACTGACGTAAATACAGCTGACGTTAAAAGTTAAACTTTTAACGTCAGTTGAGAACTGACGTTAAATATAACACTATTAACGTCGGTTCTTTAACACAACTGACGTTAATTTTGTCAAAATTAACGTCAGTTCTTTAAAAAAACTGACGTTACTTTTGTTAAAACTAACGCCAATTGTTATCAAGAACTGACGTTAAAGGTCTTAATTTTAACGTCAGTTGTAATAAACAACTGACGTTAATAGTGTACTGTATATTTTATAAAATACTATTAACGTCAGTTGTATGATAAAACTGACGTTAATAGTATTTTTTTTTAAAATTCAATTTTAAAATATCACTCTCCTCAGCCATCTCTGCATTCAGTAAATATCCCAGTAACACAGAATATCACACACATTACAGAATTGCAAAGGAAAAATGGAACAATGATCCATATGTATTCAGAAACAATATATATTTATTAACATAGGTTATAACTCAAAATAAATACATAAATATAAATAAAAATAAATGTATACTAAGTTTAAACTACCTATATCTATATCCCTTCGTGATGATCATCACGAGTGGCATGTACATCGTCCACCTGTGTCTCCTCGATTATAGTAGGCATGTTTGTTGAAAAAGAAGGAGTCTCAGGAATATCAAGATTTGAATCTTCATTTTCATCACTACCATTATACATGCTTTTTCCTTGGAGAACCACGGACAACCTTTTGTTAGAAGGATCAGTGATGTAGAACACTTGTTTTGCTTGGGAAGCCATTATGAAAGGCTCATTTATATGACCTAACATGTTGAGGTCTACCAATGTGAACCCCAATTCGTCGGTTTGTACACCACCGTTACTATCAACCCACTTACATTTAAATACCGGCACATAGTAGCTTAGTGTAATCGAGCACCCAAATATCTTCAATATATCCAAAGTAAGGTCTCGGTGCTGTAACGAGTTTTGTGTCCTTTGCACTAGAGAAGTGCATTGCTTCGGCCACGATCATAACCCCATTATTTTGCATGGTACTCTTGTTATCTTGTTCCTTTGTATAAAAGGAAAAGTTATTTATGTCGTATCCGCTCCAACATATGACGTTGAAGTTAGGCTCACGTGCTAGCCATTTTACGTCATCAGAAGCAGTACTACCATCCTTAAGCATTTCTTCCTTGAACCATGGTAAGAAAGTCTTGTTATGCTTGTTCAACAACCACCTTTCGCTCATTCGAGGGTTTTCTTGATTGACTTTTCTTTTATGTTCAAATAAGAAAGGCTGAACACATTCGATGTTGTTCAATACATACAAATGTGCTTGAAGCACTTCCTCCCCATCCTTCCTATTAATTCTTAAGTCATGTGTACCCTTTCCTTGACATATGATCTCATCATGCCGAGGCTTAGGAACCCCTATAGGATCCGTGTTATGAAGGTAGTCCGAACAAAACTCAATAGCTTCTTCTGCAACATACCTTTGAACAATAGATGCTTCCGGATGATGAGGATTCTTCACGTACCCTTTCAAGATCTTCATGTAGCGCTCAACTGGGTACATCCATCTTAGAAAAACCGGCCCACATAATCTAATCTCCCTCACCAAATGAACAATTAAGTGAACCATTATGTCGAAAAAGGAAGGAGGAAAATACATCTCCAATTGGCACAAGATTGTAGCAGCCTCAACTTCCAAGTCATCCAACATACGGGGGTCAACGACTTTGCTACATATAGAATTGAAGAATGAGCACAACCGAGTAATGGCATGTCTCACATTTTTTGTAGCAATACCACGAATAGCAATGGGCATAAGTTGTTGCATCAAGATGTGACAATCATGAGACTTCAAGCCAACCAATTTAAGATCACTAGAGACAAGCCTCTTCATATTTGAAGAGTAACCATGTGGAACTTTGATGCCCTGAAGACACCCGCAGAAACTTTTTCTCTCTTTTTTTGACAAAGTATGACATGCTGGCGGCAAATAAGTCCGCTTACCATCCTCAACAACTGGAGCTAACTGCTCTCGTATACCCATAGCAACGAGGTCGAGACGAGCATTCACACCATCCTTTGTCTTGCCCTGAATGTTGAGATGCGTCCCGATCACACTATCACACACATTTTTCTCCACATGCATCACATCAATGCAGTGTCTGACATCAAGCTTGCGCCAGTATGGAAGATCAAAGAATATCGACCTCTTCTTCCATATGTTTTTCTCAGCAGCTTTACCTTTCTTTTTGGACTTGCCGAATATAACATCGATGTCCTTTACCCTATGATAAACCTGCTCTCCAATTAAGGCCGCCGGCTCTTCTTCTGTCTCTTGGCATCCATTAAAAGCTTTTTTCATCTTACGATATGGGTGATCACGTCTAAGAAATCTCCGATGCCCAAGGTAAACCGTCTTCTTTCCATGATGCAACTGAGTGTAGCATGTGCCTTCTTCACATTTAGGGCATGCTTTATGCCCATTGACACTGTACCCGGACAAGTTACCGTATGCTGGAAAGTCGTTGATGGTGCAAAATAACATGGCACGAAGCTTGAAAGTCTCATGAGAATACCCATCAACTACATCAACACCTTCCACCCACAGCGTTTTCAAGTCTTCAATCAAGGGACCTAGATAAACATCTAAGTCATTTCCCGGTTGCTTTGGGCCCAAAATCATCATAGACAACATCATGTATTTGTGCTTCATGCACAACCAAGGGGGCATGCTGTAAATTACCAACAGAACAGGCCATGAACTATGAATACTACTCATGTTACCATAAGGATTCATTCCATCCGTAGCAAGTCCAAGCCTTAGGTTTCTTGGCTCATCGGCGAAATCCGGAAACATAGTATTGATATTCTTCCATTGAATAGAATCAGCAGGATGACGAACCTTTCCATCACGTTTCCTCTCATCATTATGCCATCTAAGATTCTTCGCATCTTTCGCATTGGCAAACAATCGCTTGAACCTTGGAATTATTGGAAGATACTACAACACCTTCGCAGGAGGACCCTTTTTTCTCACATCATCAAGATCATCATCATCATCACCACCCTTCACTTTGTATCGTGATAACCCACATTTGGGGCAATCGTGATTGTCTTCATGAACACCGGTGTACAATATGCAATCATTGGGGCATGCGTGTATCTTCTTATACTCCATACCCATAGGACACAATACCTTCTTGGCCTCATAGTTACGGTCAGGCAATGTGTTGTCCTCTGGAAGCAAGTCTTTCAACACTTCAAGCAATTCCGTGAAGCCTTTATCGGTCCAACCATTTCTCACCTTCACACAAACCAATTTTAGCACCGCCGACAACCGTGTATGAGTAGTACACCCTGGATATAAAGGCTTATCCGCATCACCGCACAACCTATCATACACATGAGCTCGATGAAAAGATTCTTGTCCAATATCACGGATCATGTCCTCTACTCGATCATCCTCCATATCTACGTCAACGTCCTCACTTTGGGAGACACTCGCCGTACTACTCAACAACACATCACCATGCCATATCCATCTTGTATAACTCAAGCAAATCCCTTCACAAATCAAATGAGTACGTATATCCTTCACCGTACATTTCCTCGTATTCAAACACTTGACACAAGGACAACAGAACATTCCATTACTATTAGGAACATTCCTTTGAGCAAATTCTATAAATTCTCCCACCCCCTTCAAATACTCAGCACTAGTACGCTTACAAACCATCCAACTACGATCCATAACTAGATAGGTCCTGTAGACATACAAAACATATATCCAATATAAGGACAATACAGGAGATTGAAAACTATAGTTTTTGAAGATTGCCAAGCACTGGTCACGGTCTTGGAGTGATGTCCATCACGGTCGTAACGTGCCAACTGAACCAGACCATGCCATCACAGGTAGAACTGATCACGGCCTAGCAGTGATGAGCATCACTGCCGTGACAGATCAACCAGCAGAGCAACATGCACACAAAACCAAAAATAGAGACGTACATTCCAAACAACTCAAACTCACAGTTTCAAGTTTCAACTACTGAGACTACAATTTCAACATACACTCAAAACCAAAAATACAAAAATGTGCCCTAAATACTCACCAGAAATAGGTGCTCGCGTGGTGGTTGGGAGGAATCGCTCGAGTGGTGGCCAACGTTCGATGTGGTTCCTGAGAGCCTAGGGACAAGGAGAGTTAGTGCGCGGGAAGGGGAAAGAGAGATGTCAAGTTATTGCAAAGAATGAATGGAAAGACAGAGTTAGAGTTAATAGTGTACCTCACGGTGGTGGCGAAGAAGCCCTCGCGGTGGTTGCGGTGGAGATGAGCTCACTATTAGGGTTACTGTCTTTGGGTGAGAGTGAGAGTGAGGGTTGAGAGTGATCTAGGGTTGAGCGTGATGAAAATATAAAAGAG